>CM050943.1:31641383-32241383 GCA_027789145.1 Solanum arcanum
ATTAAAATTTAAACATAAAGAAAGCATATATTTTGTTGTAATTTTTAGAATTTTTTTTTAAGAGATTAATTACAAACCTACAATAATATATAAGTATTAATAAATGGTGTAAAGAAATTTAAGTTTGGTAAAAGATTAGGTGTTCATATTCCTTAACTATGATATCCACATAAGTTGTAGCTAGTGGATCCACCTAGACGCTTCCATAAATGTAATGCTCTACCTTGCCAAGTATGAAACTCTCACTTCGGTGTGAGGGATTGACACCAGATTCCATGTAGCTCACTTGATCTATTTTGAATATGAAGAAGTTCCCCAAATGTTTAAAAGATTAATGAAGATAAGAATATCAATTCTAATTTGGTTTCTTGAGGAATACTACTTAGTGTAGGGAATGGTATGAGATGTCACTTATGAATTCCACAAGTGGGTCTTAAGAGGGGTCCTTGTGAGGCTTCTTCATGCATGGTTACTTATGAATAATGGTATGAATGGTTTGTTTGTGATGATGCCTAATTTAGTATGAGACTATTTTTATGACTTCTTGATGGCTTGTTTAGTATATGTGGGGGTATGGGACTTCACATGTACATTGCACTAGTACACTTGAAAGGGGTTGTGAGTGAAGTCTTATGATGAAAATCTAAAATGAACCTAAGCATGAAAGATATGAAATATGGCTTTAATATAATGATGCTTATGATCTTAAATGTCTCTTAATTTTATGGTATGGATGAATTATGTTTTCCTTGAATGTGCATTAGGGATTTTAACTTGAAATAGCTTCATTTGAACTAAAAGTCCCTTTTTGCATGTTTAAATTGTTTTACTTGTCTGGTTTTCATACTTCGTACAAGTGGATTTTACAAATCCATATTTCTCTTCTTTTTCTACTAAGGGTAGGTTCTGGCTAGTACGTCATTGTTGAAGAGAAGAAAGGCTTGGATTGCTTTCCCAAGGCCAATTGGTATGTCTTCAAGTTCCGAGGACATCATGACACTTTATGTTTCTTTCTAGATTTTAATAGACTATTAATGTACTTCGTATTATGACAATTTGATTGTAAGAGCTAAGGTCCCTATGTTGAGATTCTTACGTTTGACCCTAGATTGTTAATGAGACAAATCTAGATACTCTATTTTATATATGATAGAGTTTGACATTATTTGTTAAAGTTTTAAATATTTCCACATTTTTCAATGTCTTATATACTGATGATATGCTAAGGGCTTAGATAAGACTTCTTTAAGGTTGAGTACACCGTATTACGACTAGTGGGTGCTCTTGGATCGTGATAGTATCACGTTGTGTCCGAGTTTCATTTGTGCCCAAAGATTGCATGTGACGGGGACTCGCATTAAGCTCGAGAATTGCATAAGACCAATATTACATTGTGTGCGAGATTGAATGTGCCTGAGATTTCATTGTGCTAGAGATTGCATGTGCCCAAGATTCATTGTGCTTGAATTTGCATTGTGCCTAGAAATGCATTTTGACCAATATTGCATGTGCCCTAGATTTTCATGGTGCCCGAGAATCGCATGAGCCCGAATTTCATATTTCCGAGATTGCATCGTGCCAGATAATTACATGTGCCCAAGATTGCATTATCCTCGAGAATTGCATTGTGCACGAGATTGTATGTGCACGAGAATTGCATTGTGATCCAGAGCTTCATGTGCCCAAATACATCTATACAGAGAAATTATAGAATCAAGCCACAAGATGCTCTAATTACATCAAAAGAGATACACTTTATTTACTCATTACACTCATGTTTCGAAGGCGTAATGGTCTATAGGCACCATCTTTCATTGCATTCAGACATCATGTCATGGTCTAAGGATTTACTTTATCCTTATCATGTTCCAAAGGCTTCATGGTTTAAAGACATCATCTTTCATGGTCTGCAGACATCATATCATGGCCTAAGGATTACTTTCTGCTTATCATGATCTGACGGTGTCATAGTTTAAGGGTATCACTTTTTCATGGCCACTAACAACATTTGCATGACCTGAGGAATTAATTTTGCGTATCATGGCCCTAGACATCATTTTTAATAGACTTAAAGAAAACATCATGGTCGATATGGAAAATTGCATCGTGTTGGCTATTATGGTTTTTTGATATATTTGCTCTAATCATATTACAAGCAATATACTTGCAAAAAGAGACATTTTGCAGATAAGATCAATAGCCCTCTCAACTATGATCATCACGCTAATTCTCATCGCAACAAAAGCCCTATCAATTCTTGATAACTCTATTACTTCTTTCCATCCTATCCTTTCCTTTAAGTCGCAAATCACTTTGTCTTGCTCCTCTTGCTGCTTTAATCTTATCCTTTCAAGCAAATTCATTCCCTTTCAAATGTCATACTATTCTTTAAATTTTAGGAGTTTTGTTTTCTTCTGAATTAAGAACTACACATCGCCTAATTCTCGTATAACCAAAGATATGTAGGTGACTTAATATCAAAGTATTGGTTGTAACCCTTCTTCATTCTACATTGTTCCAATTGATCCCATTAACATCTCTCATCTGTCGGACAAAATCGATTACTATGTAAATGTTAGTTTTCGGAAAATTCATCCTTCATTCTCAAGCAATCAAGAGGCAGTTTTTGACACCCAATTTTGATCGACCGATAACCCTTTCAAAAGTTCTATTCGATCAAATATGTATTTTTTAAAAAAATATTTCGATTTAATATTTTAGTCTATTTAGTTTAAAAATTCTATATTTTAGTATGCACTTTATAAGAAGTTATTGTAAATATTATTAAAATATTTTAAAATAATTAATAAAATTCAAAATATTAAATTTAGTCAAATATTTCTAAATTTAAGAGATTTTAATTATATAAATTATTAAAATATCGATAGTATTTTAATTAGATAGCACTTCTTTAATTTTTCTCTAAATCATTTAAATCTTAGCCTATTTTATTCTAATTCCTTTCAATTGTAGCCTATTTAATTCCAATTGTATTAATATTATAGCCACGCCTTCATTTCAATTCTAGACAGTTATATTGCAATTTTAGGCATTCCAATTCTAGTCAATTCCAAACATCTTTAATTTCTAGCCAATCTGATTTATGTAATAAAAAACCTCGTCTCTTAATCTCAGTCGCCCGTCATGTGAGGATCAATCGTGGCCACTCATCTCACATTAATTCAATGGCTAGGATTGCATGTCTCATGTCTTTCCTATTTTAGCCTAAAAAGTCTCGTCCCTTCTTCATAATTCATTCTCACATCTTGATATTTTGCTCACGTACTCAAATTACTGAAATAAAACATATTACTCTCTACTTGAAAAGAATTTCTAGCGAACTTTTAAGGAGTATTTGTTGTGTTCGAATTGAATAGTGTGGAATCAACCTGTCTTCATTGTTGATTATTCTTTAACTGCTTAACTGGTTAGTGTATTTCCTATATGTATTTATTTTTGCATCATTATTTACTTACTCCTATGCATGAATCCAAAAAATGAATTTTGATGAATAAACAAAGCATCCGAGTTAGTTCCCCTTATCTTCTTCTGTTCTAATATGTGTTTTAAATATCCTATGACATGTTTGGAACTCGTATGTAGATTGTGAATAATCTTTATGCCGGTATTATTCTATGATCTGGTCTTTCGTATATTTGATTTAACAGGTTTTGAATTTATAGTTCAAGTTGAAAGAGATGCCATAAGATGTAATTATGGATGAGATTACTTTATTTATGTAGTTGAATTTGTATTTATTTATTGCGATTAGTTATGCTTGTAGTAACTTTAATTCTCTAATATTATATGCATTTATTTGGGGAACCGTCTAAGGGGGAGGGGGTATACATGCTAAATGTGTTTTTTTAATATTATCTCGTGTGATCATGGAAGGTCTGCTTATATTTCTTAAATCATCTAGAATAGGAAAGCGTATAGATATATATATAAATAATTGACTTAAAATCAACTTTGTTTATAATTTGATCGTATAAATTAATTTATCATGA
The DNA here is from genome assembly GCA_027789145.1 of Solanum arcanum. Lineage (NCBI taxonomy): Eukaryota > Viridiplantae > Streptophyta > Magnoliopsida > Solanales > Solanaceae > Solanum > Solanum arcanum. Next base: position 31,645,394 of record CM050943.1, read on the forward strand.
ATATGTGTTAATTTTTTATGATCTTGAACTCTTAGAATCTTGCCTCTTATACTAATATTGTGAAGATTTGTAAATTGACTAATAATAAACTAGACATATGCATATAGGCTTTTCTAAATAATATTCTAATTTTCATCATACTCATACTTAGAAATCATGCCAATAAGTTGTAGATTTGATTTTATTTATTCTGTAGTGTCAAGTCTCCAGTGCTATGCAATGTTTTCGAACACGTAGAAATCCAGTTCATAGGCGTAATCTAATAATTTCAGCATGTAAATAATTGAAATAAATTTATGCATATATTCTTCCCTGTGGTAAAACATTTCTCTGTTGTGATTATGTTCTGCCACTTAAAATAATAAGTTAAATAACTTTTCAGCATGTTTGAACTGCTTAAAACCAATCCGCCAATTAAATATTTCCATAATAGTTATTGTCAGCATTGTAACTAATTGTTTTACCACTTAAAATCTAATTTTTGCACATAATAAACTGACCGCTACTAAAAAAATTCTGAATTAATAATAATTACAATATTTATCCGCATTTGAATACTGATTACCACTAAAAATATTTTTTTTTAATTAATAATACAATCTGCTACTTAAAAAATCATTTTCTGCAGTTCCTATTTGTTTGTCCTAATTAAAATCATCTATTGAATTTCTGCATTTAATAAAAGGACTGAATTTAACAAAATAAAAAAATTACGCGTTAATAAAAATCTATAACTGCTCTAAAAACAAGTTTCTGCATAAATATCTGTCATTTAATTGTGTGCCATTTTAAAATCAGTTGATAACGAAAATTTGTTGTCTGTTTCTTCCCTTCTAATTAGAATCTGCATTTTGTTATAATTTTTTGTCACTTTAAAATCGACCTAATAAACTATTTCCTGCACTTGTCATAACTTCCTATCCTTCCTAAGTGTTATTTTAATTCTTGTTGTTTATTTGTGACCATACACTGTCGTATCACACCTTTCACAATTATGTGTGTTTGCTAGCATGCTAATATTTGAGATTTTACGTGCTAAATGAATGTCCTACTTGTTTGATTTGGTGTCTAAGTTGGCCTTTAGGAGCCTATATTTTCATTTTAGTTTAAAACCTCCCTAGTAGTAGTCCAAAGCCTCTTGAACGTTTAGCAGGGACGATAGGCACCTTCGAGGACGTTATACATGCGGAAGGTGAGGTAGGGTAAATAGGCCCTACTTAGATGATGAGTTGACTCGAGCTTTAAAGCGGCAAACCTTGATTTTTTCTAGCCCTACAGGGAAGTTGATTGAAAAAAATAAAAATGAAGTCGAATGTTGATCCGTAAAGTGTCATTCTCATAGTCTCCCGTTCCTTTTGTCCCTTTATTTGTTTTTAGGTTATAATTGTTTGAGGTAGTTAATAAAAATTAAAAAAATTGTTTTTCGCCTATATTTAATTGTGTAATTTCAATCTCCTCATTTATTTTTTTTATTAATTGCTTAGTATTTATTTTTGTTATTTTTTAGGCATAATACATAAACATTACCCTTAACTTGGTTTTGGCACACAATTATGTCCTCCAACTTTGAATGTGCACAAGTTGACACTTAAACTTGTATAAAATTGAACAAGTAGACAATAGTGTCCCAAGTGACACAATACAGTTAGACGTCATGTAGGACGCACAAGTGTCAGGAAGAACGTGTTCATTTGCTCAATTTTATACATTTTTTAAGTGTCTACTTGTGCACACCAAAAGTTAAAGGTCATAGTTGCCAAATGACGGAAAGTTAAGGATCATGTTTATGCTTTATGCCTATTTATTATATCACCTAGTCTTGCATGCTTAACTAATTAATTAAAATAATAATGTTATCTTAGTTGTTTAATGTTAGTTATCACCTAGTAAGCATAATAATTAAATATATAATAAATTAAGTAACCTTAAATGCTACTTTTAACCCCCACATAAATTGCATGAGATACGGTCGGAACCCACATTTGTGAATCTCGTGGGATGCTTAACACCTTCACCTCGAGGTAACTTTAACTCTTACCCGATCTCTAATTCGTTGGCCTTAGTTAGATTTAGCTAGGTTAGATAGGTGCCCTAACGCGCCTTAGTTCGTTATGTGGCGACTCTTCAATAATCTAAAAGCTCAAATTAGTTGTTAGGTTGTGCATAAAAATCCATTTCTTGCAGAGAAAAATGGGGCGCTACACCAATTATGAGTGCATTTCATGCAGCTTTCTAAGCTCAAGCTTGGTTATCTTGGAGTTGTGGTGAGCCGTTCAGCTATTCCACAACCCACACCTCACTTTATCTTATTATATAATTTGTTGGTTTGACATTCACAGAGGATATTTCTTACGTTTAGGATTGTCATTTAGTTTTAGACTAGCAATTTATTATAGAAGCTCTTATACTTATGACACCAAAATCTTGGGTGGTGTTTAACTTTTCTGCATTCATACTTATGAAAGATTTAGTGTTACTTATTGTTTATCTTTTTACCTTAATTATTTAGTTAAATTTATAAATCTAGTGGGTTTGCTTACCTATCGATAGGAAACATAGTTGTCATTACAACATGCGAATTTTGGATCGTGATAATATGTTATCTCAGTTCTCCATGTGATCATAGACAGAGCTAATAACTGAGATACGATTCGCCCAAACTCAATTAATTTATCATTGTAAAATTGAAAACCAGTAAAATTAGAATTATGATTCAATCCATAAAAACACAAAAAAGGACCAATTTTTTTTTGAAAAAAAAATGACATACCCGGACAACAAAATTTGTGTGTTTCTAATTCTAGTGCGTGGATGAGCTCTTGTTCTATTTGCTATGCTAATTTGTGTTTTAGTCGATCTGAAAAGAAAAAGAAAATTTATAAATTTTTAATTTTAATTTTCTACATAAATTGTTTAAAATTATAAAATTAAATGTTGATGAGAAATATGTAATGTATTTTTTATTTAATTATAAAAAATAATATTTATTTTAATTTTCTTAAATTTTATGTCAAATGAAATTATGATAAAACAAATTTAAACGAAAAATTAAGTATTTTATATTTTTTGACTCACTATAGACTAGTTTTTTCTTTCTCTCTATCTCAATGTACATGATACGGCTTAATATGATATTTAAATTTTTTTAAAAAAAATTGGAAATTCTTCAAATATATGGTGTAAATATCTTTTGGGTATGTTCACTTATTATGGTGTTTAAGAAAAAAATAAAGATTTTTGAAATTTATGCTCTTAATATTTTTTAAATATTTCTGTTACTTAATAATTTTATTAAAAATAAATAAAAAAGTTAATCTTTTATATTGTTTTTAGTTATATTTAATAACAGATAGTATTAAATAATAGTATTAAATAATATTAGTATTTACTGTGTACTAATCCTAGTCCTATTAGGATTAGTACTCCTTAATCCTAGTCCTATTAGGATTAGTACTCCTTCCTATATCTCCTATATATATCTCCCATGTATTCCCTTATTAGGTTAACACTTCAATACAATCAATATTCCTTCATGGTATCAAGATCCGTAAAACCTAGATCTTACATTCTCTAGGTTTTTTTCTCTTTAGGGCACCGATCGTTCCCTCTCTTCTCTTGGCGGCGTCATGACAACCGAGGTGGATCCTCTCGATTCACTTCCTTCAAGCGTTAAACTCCTTCTCAGGCATCTTCATGCCCTGATTCCCAAAAAATTATCAGACATAAATTACCCTACATGGAAAATCACCGTTCTTACAGCCCTTGAGGCCAATTACCTTCTCAAATACGTCGATGGAAGCACAGAACCGCCGCCGGCAGTCATCACCACTACGGACAAATCAGAAAAAACCAATCCGGCCCATGCCGCCTGGAAAGCTGTGAATGGCCAGATCCCATCATGTTTGATTGCGGTCATCTCTCCCACGGTTCAGAAACACGTTCGATCCTACACAACTGCTTCAGCCATGTGGACGGCCCTCGCAACACGCTACGCATCAATTTCCCTCTCTCATATTTTTCAATTGCGTGATCGTCTCCACACAATTACCAAAGGCACGAAAACTATGGCGGAGTATTTAGTCGAGGTCTCCACCATCATCATAGCCCTCGACACCGTGAACGAAATCATTCCCGAAAAATATCTCGTCATGTGCGTCGTTCGGGGGCTCCCATCAGCTTACTCCTCCATTAAACAGGCGGTTCGCATCAGTCCAACGCCCGTTGACCTGGCTACTCTCTCCTCATGGCTAAAAAGTGAAGAAATCAATGTGGATTTGGAGAGCAAACTTCTTCTACGAGAAGCCGCTGTTATGGAGCCAGCCAGCGCCCTCACCGCAAGCCAGAACTATCGCGGGGGGCGTGGTGGTGGCCTGCAGGGGAGCCGCGCGCTCTGGCAGAACACCGAGGCGCGGGCGCGCGGTCGGCAGGCAATCGTCATTTGACGACGGTCGAAGACAAAGAAGAATAACAACTGCGCACTCCTTCGGCAGCCGGGCGGCGTCATCTTCCAATGGCCGGGCGTGGCACTTACGAGCGGGATCGTCCAACTTGTCACATCTGTCCGAAAACAGGACACACCGCCGCTTGTCGGTTTCGTATGAGGAGAGCCGAAATAGTGATAACCGTGCCAATTATGCATCTCAAGCCGACCCTTCCTCCGAATGGTCATGGATACTGGGCCAACATGCACGCATTTCGATCTATCCAAGCTTAACGCTCCAAATTCATATCATGGCTCCAATGGTATTACTGTTGGCAAAGGTGAGTCCCTTAATATTTCTCACACTGGCACGGGTACCATTAAAAACCCCACCGCTATCTTTCACCTAGGTAACCTTACCCACGTCCCTTCTATTAAATCAAATCTCCTTACAGTTCACCAATTCACAAAAGATAATAATTGCTCACTCTTGTTCACCTCTAATGATTTTCAGATCCTAGATAATACTACCAAGAGGGTGATTTTTCAGGGCCACTGTGAGCATGGTCTGTACGTTCTTCCTGGCACAAGTTCGTCTGCGCACCCAGTTTAAGAAAGCGTTCCTGTGGCTCCGGTGGCTCTTTCGGCTAATGGCCATAGTCTGTTGTGGCACAGTCGTCTGGGTCACCCGTCTACTCAACTAATAAATTCTTTAATGTCTCTATTAGGTTTTTCTTCCATTCATGTAAACAATTGTGACTCCTGTTCAACTGTTAAATCTCATAAATTACGTTTTACTTTATCTGAGAAGCGTACAACTGCACCTTTTCAACTTATTCATTCTGACCTATGGGGTCCTACTGTTGTTCCTTCATTTGCTGGTTTTCGCTATTATATTTGTTTTGTGGATGATTTTACAAAATACACTTGGTTGTACCCACTAAAACAGAAATCACAGGCATACACCACCTTTGTCACTTTTGAAAAAATGGTCAATACACAATTCAATTCTCATGTTAAACTTTTTCAAAGTGACAATGGAAAGTAATATGTCAATAACATCTTTGGCCAGTTTCTGCAATCCGTGGGAATTATACATCAAACCTCCTGTCCATACACTCCCGAACAGAATGGGGTGGCTGAGCGTAAGCATCGCCATCTCATTGAAACGGTGGTTACTCTTCTACATCAATCTCATCTCCCTGTCTCCTTTTGGGTAGAAGCTCTAGCCACCGCAAACTACCTCATTAACAGAATGCCCAGTCACACTCTCTCCAACAAATCACCCTATCAACTCCTTTACCAAGAACTTTCCAATTATACCAATCTCCGCGTCGTTGGGTGTCTTGCCTACCCTTGGCTAGGCCCTCATATTACTCACAAATTACAACCCCGATCCCCTCCTTGTATTTTTTTGGGCTATCATCCTACCTCCAAGGGTTATCGCTGTCTTGACCCACAAACTCATAAAGTCTACATATCTTGTCATGTCAAATTTGTCGAAAATGAGTTTCCCTACGAGTCTATTTCCTCCTCCACAAATACATCATTCATTGGTGTCCTTCCCCTTTTTCCAACATACTCACAGGGTCCCTCACCACCTTCCCCCACACCTCCACCCACTACCCAACCACCCCTCATCACCCCTTCGACCGTCACCCAGAATACACCCGCAACCACCCCCCACACCCACAACCAACCCGAACCACCCCATACCCACAACATCTCCATCCCGATCCATTTTAGGTCCTTCCCGGCCACCCCCGAATCACCACCACCCGTGCCACCCCCAATACTCATCCCATGTTAACCCGTGGCAAAGCCGGTATCTTTAAACCCAAAACCTTTCAGGCTACCATACTACCAAATACACCCCTTCCCGATAGTGAACCAACAACCTACTCTGCTGCCTCAAAAAATGCTTATTGGCGTCATGCTATGGATGACGAGTTTAAGGCTTTGACTGATCAGAAAACTTGGGTTCTTGTACCTAAGCCCCATGGGCGGCACCCAGTGGGCTGTAAATGGGTGTACAAAATTAAACACAATGCAGATGACAGTATTTCCAGGTACAAGGCTCGTTTGGTTGCTAAAGGCTACAATCAGGAGTATGGGCTTGATTACTCCGAGACATTCAGTCCTGTTATTCGGCAGGAAACCATTCTCCTTGTACTGTCACTCGCCGTGCGCAACAATTGGCTCATCAATCAGTTGGATGTTTCCAATGCTTTTCTTCATGGTATGCTTGATGAATCTATCTACATGACGTAACCACCGGGCTATGTTGATCCCCGCTTCCCTCAACATGTTTGCAAACTCCAGAAGTCTCTGTATGGGCTCAAGCAAGCCCCCCGTGCTTGGTACACACGTCTGAAAACGTTCCTCAAGGGACTCGACTTCACGTGTTGCGTACACGACACGAGTCTGTTTACTCGATATTCAGGACACGGTACAGTCAATCTTCTTGTCTATGTAGATGATATCATTATTACAGGCTCTATTGCAGCTCTCATTCAGGATGTCACTCGAGCTATGCATACTACCTTCAAAATGAAGGACCTTGGCCCGTTACATTATTTTCTGGGAATGGAGGTTTCTCGGACAGGCAGCGGCTTGTTTCTTCATCAGTCAAAATATGCTCGAGATCTGTTGCAGAAAGCTGGACTGGAAAAATGCACCAGTCAACCAACACCGATGGCAGTCTCTTCGTCTACAAATGGAGCCGACACCCCCTTTGCCGATATCACCCACTTTCGCAGCCTCATTGGGGCTCTACAATATCTGGCCATTACCCGTCCTGACATCCAGTTTGCTGTTAACCGAGTTGCTCAGCGCATGCATCAACCAAGTGAACATGATTACCATTGTCTAAAACGCATTCTCAGGTATATTTTTAGCACTCTTGGTCGTGGTTTACTCATTCGACCCGGGGACTTGGAGCTTCGGGGTTTCTCAAATTCAGATTGGGCGAATGATAAAAATGACAGAAAATCTATATCGAGGTTTCTCGTTTTTTTTGGGCCGAACCTGATCTCCTGGTGTACAAAAAAACAACCCAAGGTCTTTCGGTCCTCGACTGAAGCTGAATACCGTGCCCTTGCTCTTCTTGCTGCTGAGACCATGTGGGTCACATATATTCTTCGCGAACGTCGCGCCACTCACACTGTTCCTGCTCTCTATTGTGACAACAAATCAACCATCTGTGTGGCCAAGAATACCGTCCTACACACCAGAATGAAGCATGTTGATGCTGATTGTCTCTTTGTTCGCGATGAAGTTCAGGCCGGCACCATGACTGTGCAGTATGTACCCACTGAAGAACAACCGACTGATATTCTCACCAAGCCTCTCCCGAGTCGACAGCACGATTACCTCAGTTCCAAGCTTCCGTTCGCTTCCGCTCAACTCAGTTTGAGGGGATAAAAACAGATAGTATTAAATAATAGTATTAAATAATATTAGTATTTACTGTGTACTAATCCTAGTCCTATTTGGATTAGTACTCCTTAATCCTAGTCCTATTAGGATTAGTACTCCTTCCTATATCTCCTATATATATCTCCCATGTATTCCTTTATTAGGTTAACACTTCAATCCTAATAGCGTTAACCTAATAATTGCTCACTCTTGTTCACCTCTAATGATTTTCAGCTAAACAACATCAGCCCGATATTTATTCACAAAATTAGTTTTAAAATATTGTCAATTAAATAATTTTAAATATTTTATTTAAAATAATGATATATATTTATATAATAATAAACCATCTCATTAAGTGAAGAATAAATATTAAACAAACAATAGTAAGATTGGTAATTCAAGTTTTTAGCTGTTCCTACTCATTCGTATTTTAAGATGTTTTAAATTATTAAATTTTTTTTGGTTAAGATTTAAACTATTAGATTTGTTTTGATTATGATTTTAAATTTTAGATGGACATAATCACAAATTTTGGTAATTAAAGAATTTTCATTTAGCATATTGTCTGCCACAAATTCGTCCAACTTTGACATTCGATTTACACATACTAATATATTTTGTGTATCTGTGACAACCTTGAAATATTGTTTTTAGTTTTAGTAATATCCATCTAGCATAAAATATTAGTAGTGAAATTTAAAATTTTAAAATATAATTAATAAAGTTAGTTAACAAAATAAACTTCTAGTAAATGATTTTTACAGGAATATCAATTAAACATGAATTAAGTAAACTAAAATAAACAAAAAAGTAATATTGAGATAACAAGCGTAGTACAAAGAAAATCTCATTCGCATGTTGATTGGTAGTAAACACTTGTTATATTGAAATATTGAGGATGTTCAGTTTGTTTCCTTCATTTTTATGTATTTTTATTTTTGGAAATTACATAAATGTCACTTGTTTAAAACTTAATTACTAGAATTTTGTTTAGTCACGAATATTGCATTCTATACAATATTTCGTCATTTTGCTGCATGTATCATCACTCGCCGATACATATATCATTACTTGCCAAATACATGTATCCATCGTTTTCAATATTCGATATACATGCTTTATTTATTTTGAATCAAATGTATGTTATCAATATGCTTAATTAGAGGAGACATTGAGGCTTAATTAACAACTCTTAACATATCTAGAGATTCGTTAGAGTGTCAACTTCAACAAATCTTCCTAAAATAATAAAATCATAAAACCACACTAACTCCTGACATCTTTGTTTTTTTATTTTTTCGTTCCTTGCGATTGTGAGTTTTTTCAACAATAATCAATATCACTATATTACTTTCTATGCCAGATTTTGTTCTTTGAATACATGTATTATTACTAGTTAAATACATGTATCAGTTAGTTTGTATATTCCAGACACATATTTATCTGGTCTTGGAAATGAAGGAAAAACTTACTATAAATCAAATTTTTGTCTCTTTTGGATCTAATGCTTCATCAGTAGTACATCCTTCGATTTCTCATTCAGCAACAACCAATATGTCTGAATCTGTGATGCAATTGATTCCTGCACTTATTGATCACATTCTTTTGTAGTTTTTGAGTGGATGCATGAAGTGATTTCTTTACCGCCTACCGATAATTCATCAGGTGTGACACATGTAGTTTCTCCTGCTAGTATTAATGTTGACGAGGACGATCCCTTAGTTTCAGATGATGATCGTAGCCCTTGACCAAATTTGCATAAAATTTTTATATTGTCTATTTTTTAGAGTATAAATTGTGTATTTATAATACTTGATGGATGTGGGTTCTTTTGATTAAGAATTGTTGATAGATATTATGGATGTTTTGGATATTATTATATACGTTTTCGAATTGGACAAGTATTATTCTATATGAATGTTCATTATTTTTGTAGGTATTTAGTAATTTACATTTAATATATTTCAATAAAATAAGGTATACTAAAAACAAATAAATAAATAAATTTATGAAAATTGTTGGCGACATATTTAGTTACGATTCAAAATGAAGTTATAGAGAAACTTTGGCAAGAGATTAACTACAACAGATTATGCCGCGAAGCTATTCAAAGATCTGTTGCTACGGAATAGCGACAATCAATTTTGTCGCGACATTATTCAAACGACAAAATGAAGCTATGCAAATTGCAACAACAATATTGAAATAGCGACGGATAATTCATCGCTACGAAAAGAGAAACAATATAGTTATTCACTGAGACGTTGGTAAACTGAAGAACCTCTTGGAGAAAAGAGTCCTACGAGTGAATAGCCTCCATACCTTGAGAATCATTGAAGAATGCTGCAAGAAAACTTTGATCTTGAAGCCCTAGGATGAACTTTTTCTACTTCTTCAATGGGGTCCTTGGGTTAATGAGAGAAACTAGAGAGATGTGAGAGCAAAGTGGGTTTTGAGATTTATGAGGTGTTATGTTAGTTTAATGACTTAGGGTGCTTATATAGTACTAAAATAATAAGTTATAACCGACCTTAACCCTTAATTAATTAATTCTCTAACCACCGCTAACTTAACCGCCATAAAACGGTAAGCTAGGGTCCAAGCAATGTGACCCCATAGACGCCTTGTCGACCAGACCATGGACCGTACTAGTCAAATGTGGTTTGGGATTGATGGTATTTTTAAGGCTTTGTAGAAAATGGTTAAATATTGATCAACAGAACTATTGACGGGGTGTCATCCCATCGACGGTCCATCGTTTTCCCCTCATATTTCACACAGTCTTTTGACAAATTTTAGGGTCAAACATTACTGTCCTCCTTGAGGGCCCTTATGGTGGCCCTTGGGGAGTCATACCTGGATCTTTCAACCCTAAACACACTTAATGAATACTCTAAGACCTTTCACCAAATTTGACTTTTATACGACTCTTAAAACCCCTTGCACACTAGTTCACTTTCATTAGTCATCGGACATTGTGATCGTTTCTTGACATTTTGATTCTATCATATTGAAGTTAATTACCTTTGTTTAAGCTTAGAAACACTTTTTTGAGGTATAGTTCATTGAGATGGGCTCTAGACTAGGTCATTGGAGTTTCAAGGTATAACAATGTCCCCCCTTTTGGAACATTCATCCTCGAATGACACTTTAACATCCTTTTGGAATTATGACTCAATACTAGCAGCCCAACCAACACATGACCTATAATAGTGACTCAAGAATCCAAGGAGGAAACATTTACTCCGTTTTCAATACAACAATGCACCAATTATGAGATAGAAATCATGTCAACTATCCAAATATGCACATATTGCGTTATTTCATATTTTCAGGGAGAAATGTCCTTCTCCTTTTCATGCAACTCAACATGTTCAACAAGAAACACCACTTAATGTTCATAACTTCACATTAAGACTATTTCACAAGGATATCACATAACTCAATATACAACACATGAAAATCAAGTATTACTAAGTATGAAGACACATGGTTCAAGACATCCATCTATCTATCTATCTATCTATCTATCTATCTATCTATCTATCTATCTATCTATATATATATATATATATATATATATATATATATATATATATATATATATATATATATATATATATATATATATATATATATATATATATATTTATATAGAACACAAATGTTTTTCACCAAATAATGCGTAATGAAGGGAAAATCATGAAATTTCAAAACAATTAATACCCTTCAACAACAAAAATTGGGAGGAGTTACTAACCCCAACCTTGACTAGAAGAGGAGGGAAAGAAAGGAGGATATCAGTATTTTATGTCGGCCTCGGCCTCCCAAGTAGCATTCTCCACTATTTGGTTCTTCCAAAGAACCTTCATGGAAGCTACCTCTTTGTTCCTCAACCTCTTTACTTGCCGGTCTAAGATTTCAATAGGGACATCTTCATAAGAAAGGTGAGCATTGACTTCCAAGCCTTCTAGATGAAAGATAGTCACCGGATCACCCATACACTTCTTGAGCATTGATACATCAAAACTTGATGGACCAAAGCCAACTCAATTGGTAGTTTCAACTCATAGGCGACCTTTTCGATGCGTTTCACAACCTCATATGGCCCCACACAGCGGGAAGTAAGTTTCCCCTTTTTATCAGACCTCATCTCCCCTTCCATGAGTGATATTTTCAAATAAACCATGTCTCCTACCATAAACTCAAGGTCTCTTTTTCTATTGTCGGCATAAGATTATTGCCGACTTTGGGCCGTTTTCAAATGATCCCATATGACCTAGACTTTCTCCATGACCTCATTGATTGCTTCGGGACCTAGCAAGATAAAGTCACCTACCTCGAACCACCTAATTGGAGATCTACATCTCCTCCCATAAAGGGCCTCAAAGGGTGACATGCTATATTTGAATGATAGCTATTATTGTAGGTAAATTCGACCAATGGTAGGTGGTTGTCCCAATTACCTTTGAAGTCGATAACATATTCCCTCAATATGACCTCCAATGTTTTGATGGTTCGTTCCGGCAAACCATCCGTTTGTGGATGAAATGTGGTACTAAGTTTAACCTCAGTACCTATCCCACTTTGGAAAGTCTTCCAAAACCGAGAAGTGAATTGGGGACCACTATTGGAGATTATTGACTAGGGAACTCCATGAAAATTCACAATCTCATTAAGGTACATACTTGCATAGTCCTCCGCTGAGTATGTAGTTTTAACGGGGAGAAAGTGGGTAAAATTCGTCAATCTATAAAAAATCACCCATAGTATCATTTTGCTTCCTGGTGCGGGGAAAACCCACAACAAAATCCATATTGATATCTTTCATTTCCAAGTAGGGATATCCATCACTTTATATAACCATCTCAGCCTTGGATGTTCGACTTTTACTAGTTGACAATTAGGACATTTGGCCACAAACACCGCTATATCCTTCTATATACCATTCCACCAATAGACCTATTGAAGCTCATGATTGTCGCGCCCCATTTTTGAAAAAAACGAGTTTTGTGCACGACCTAACAACTCTTTTGGGATTTTGAGTTTAAGGAGTCGCCACCTAACGAATTAAGGCGCATTAGGGCACCTATCTAACCTAACTAAGTCTATTTAAGGTCAACGAGCCAGAGATCGGGGTAAGGGTTCAAATTACCTCGAGGGGAAGGTGTTAGGCATCCCTCTAGGTCCACAAATGTGGGTCCTGACCGTATCTCATGCAATCTATGTGGGGGTTACAAGTAGCAAATAAGGTCACTTCATTTTCTTAGTTTATTTAAATAGCATGTTTGCTAGGTGATAAGAAATGTAAAACAATTAAGACTATTTTATTATTTTAATTAATTCAAACATGCAAGACTAGGTGGTAGCAATAAATAAACAATCAAGCTTATTTTTATTTATTTTGACATACGAGACTATGTTATAAATAAATCTAACAAATAGCTTATGTTATAATTTTAATTAATATTAAGCATGCTACAAGGTGATAGAAATAATAAACACAACAAATACTAATCAATTAGATAAAGATTAGCGAGGAGACAAAAATAGACAAAGAGATAAGCCAATAAATTTTTTTTAAGCTACCCGAAATAAATTATTAAACAATTAAGATTACTTCAATTATTTATCATTTGAGCATACGATCTATGTGATAAACAAATATTGCAAATATTAAGCAATTAATAAATAGATAAACAAGAAGACATAATATGCACAAAAGATATATAAGATAGCTCGATTTAATTTATTATGCAGCACCAAACAAGAATAAGACGTGCGAGAATAAAGTTTTAAAAAATGAGTAAATGTTGAATAATAATTTAATTTAAAAAAAATGTTTGTTTCTTTATAGGGGTGATGCAACGATATTGTTAATCGCGCTCCTCCACCATAGAAACAATTTTGATTTGTGGTCAGTTTTAGAAAAATAACAATAGTTTATATTTTTGTAAATGATTTAAAAGATTAAGTTTGCATATAGGCACATAAGTATTTACATATAAATACACATAATTCCTTTAAAAACCATGGGTAGGTGGTACTTCCGGGGACGCGTCAGTTTAATTTAAAATTGGAACTAGACCTCGTAATTCCTTTGACTTTTCCGCTAACGATAGGTTAGGAGATAGTGCTTATAATTTATTTTTAAAAGTAGACAATGTCATAATCAATCCAAAATTTTAAAGGAGGATTGAAAAATGACTTTTTAAAAAAAAGTTGTAAAACTTTGTAAAAAGAAAAATTAGTAGAACATTAATGTAGTAAATTTATTTAATGCAAAGGTTTTACTATGAAATATATTCAAAAGCCAAGTAATTTGTTAAATGGATTAAATGATTTTATTTTATTATCATTATTATTTTAAGAAAACAACATATCACATCATTAGTGCGGAAATCTTCAAGAGGTCAAATTAATAATATTAGCTAATTTAAAAGGGGGCAAAAATATGCACAACAAATTTTATTTGAGTGGGTATTCTAAAAAATTATTTACAAACATGATTTCTAGGTGTTCAAAACGGAGTTACACATGTGAGCATGATTTTGTAAATCTAAATGATATGAACATTTTAATCCTTAGGCATGGTTTCTACGCGATAAGACAATGTTGAAAAGTTATAACATATTTTTTAACATCTAACAACATACTAAATTATTAGGATTTTATTTTACATTCAAAAAATTAATGGAATCTAGTTATTTTAAAACTCATTAACAAACAAATCCTTTTTTTTTTATAAAAAAAATCACTAAGCATGCTGAAGATTAATATTATTCAAGCTCACAAAATAATGACTAGCTTATTATTAATCAATTGATTAAATTAACAAAGAAAACAAGATTTAACACATATTCATGACAAATTAATTAACACGATCAAGTTATAACAAAGGTTTCTCAACAATTTGGCATGATAATTTTACTAGCAATTTGAGATTAGGTAAACTTGATTAATGAACTACCAAGCTTAAGTTGTTGAAACATGTGAGAATAATAAAAATTAATTAACCTTGATTTTGTTAGTTGAATCCTATAAGCATGATACTTAACCTTATTATTTAAATCCTATAGGCATGATTTCTAAATGAGTTGCAAATAAACAACAAATTAGCATGTAATCCCCTCGCTTTAGGTGATCCCCCCAAAATATTTTATTTTTATATATAGAGAGTCAAAAAGTTGTACAAATATTACAAGTAAAAATAAAGAGCGAATAAACATATATATAACAATAGAATGAACGAGGCTTCGTCCACAATTTCTTCTAGGCAAGTCTTCAATATCTTGAACTCTAAGTTCAAAACCTGGGAGAAGAGGTAATGTAACACATATACGATGAGGCAATAATTGTAATATAGTAGACTTATAGTAGAAAATTGCTCTCATATATATGTAAATAACAAAGAAAAAGAGATAAAGAATAACCATAGTTATATTATCAAACGTAAAAGGATAATGAAACTAACTTGAATGCTTCCTTGTTGTTTCGTTTCTCAACACACGAATATTATAATTATGTAAAAAATTAAATTGAAATTAATAAAGAGGACTAACCAATTATGCAAAAAAGATTTTCAACTTGTATGATGGGTTGAGAGAATGAATATGTATATGGGCAATGAGAGAATGAGAAAAATTGTAGCAAGAGTTAGTGTGAGTTGGAGAATGTGTTTTCTTCTCAAAGATGTGAATGTGTGAGAGTGCTTGTATAAAAAGTATGAATGAATGATGAGAATGAGAGGGGGGACTATTTATATAGTAAAGACGAGGGAGCATATAAGGAAAATAAATATTTTAGGGAATCAAATAGAATCATATTTACCTTATTCAAAAGGAGATTCAAATCAGCCAAATTATTGAAGTATTTTTTACCAACTATAAGCAAGTAATAAAATAAGAAAAGACGGAGTAGTATTAATTTTTTTCCTTAAATAAAGATGGACCAAAATTAGATTTTTTTTTAAAAAAAATTCGTTACCAAAAATTGATAAGTAAGCATAAAAGTTAGGAAAATAATATTTTCCCTTAAATAAAGAAGAGCTAAAATAAATTATTATTAAGCTACAAAATATAAAGAAATAGAATAAATTAGGAAGAGGAAAATTATTTTTTTCTTAAATAATGAAGAGTCATATAAAAACAAAATAAGAAATCAGCCAATTATCATGTAAGGAAAGAGATCAATTAATATATATATATATATATATATATATATATATATATATATATATATATATATATATATATATATATATATATATATATATATATATATATATATATATATATATATATATATATATATATATATATATATATATATATATATATATATATATATATATATATATATATATATATATATTATTCAAGACTTAAAATAACTATTAACTCGTATTACCATGAAGCAAGAAAAATGAATTAATTATCTTTGAAATGAAAGGGGAATCGATTTTAATACTAAATCTTTTGACAAAGAGTAAAATTAGTTCAACGTCTATTCTTTTATCAAATACGAAATATGCTGAAAATTTTAATTGAGGCAAAACAAATAAGCCAAAACCCTTTACTACATCAATGGAATGAAATCTTATCATACATTAAACATGTAAGAATCTTCCCTCCACATATTAATTTTAGCACTTTTCATATTGGAGCATAGTTGAGGTGCTAAATAGCAAAACAAAATCGTGAACATTTAAAGAATCAGATGAACAAAATTTATACTAAATTATAACTGATTGATTCAACAAGCACCAAAATCTTAGCTATGACATCCCCATAAAAACAACAATACTATGTAGATTAATTTAAGTGTAAGAATGTTCTAAATCAAGGAGATAAGATATGTGCTAGTGATGATCATCACTTTAACATTCACAAATTGCAATTTGCTATTTAACCATCAAAACTATAACTAACATAATAAACATAATAAAACATTATTAACAAGAATATATGAATCACAAAGGATTGAACAAATGAAATAATATATAATAAAATAGGATTTATACCGGGTCGAATCTGTTTGAGATCCGTCTTAAACTTTGCCGGAGTTTCTGACTTTAACTAGAGTTGTTGTAGATTGTTGCCGCCTTGGAGCTCGCTGGGACTGCTGGTGGCGCTCACACAAATTATCATTGTAGGTGTCTCATCGGGCTGCTCGCTGCTGTTGTCATCCTCTTCGCTGCTGGCTGGAGAGGAGGCGAGAAACAGGACAGGGAGGCGACTGGTGTCGCTGAATGGAGTTGATGCTCGCTTGGCTGGCCACCCTCGCCGCATGCTTTTATTACCGGAGAGGAGAGGGGAGAGAAGAAGCGTAGGTAGGCGATTGGGTGTCTCCAATTGGAGCTTCTGCTCGCCGATAGCTGCTGAACGGAGAGGAGAGAAATTGAAGAGAGAGAGATGAGTTGGAGAGAGGGAGAGGGAAGGAAGGGAAAGAGAAGAGTAGTGGTGCTTCTTGGTGTTCCCGTCTGGCTGTCTCCCTCACCGGAAAAAATGGAGGAGAGGAGAGAGAAGGGAGAGGGGAGGCGGCTGGAGAGATGGAGAGGGGAAGAGGGGTGTCGCTATTTGAGAGTGGCGATTAGCCCCGAAGAGAATGGAGAAGATGGGGGCTGGCGGCTGTTCTGATTTTTTAGAGGGAGAGGAATGAGAATAGATTTTAGGTTTAGTTATTTGATAGATTAAAATAAGGATTTGGTCTCAACTGTTGATCTACTTTGAAATGAAGGGCTAGGATTAGATTTAGGAATTCTTTTTTAAGATGGATGAGTGAGATTAAAAGATGAAAAATTAAGATCAAATTGGTTGGAGAATTGGAAAGGCTAAAATTGCAATTAAATTGGCTAGAATTGAAAGGAAGAGATGGCTATGATTGAAATAAGATTTGAATTGAAGTGACTAGAATTGAAAGAAATTAGAATAGAATGGGTTAAAATTTAAATAATTTTAAGGAAAGTGCAGGAATTACTATTTAATTAAAATACTACATTAAAATATTTTAATGTAATTGATAATAATTTATATCTTTAAACATTTGAAATTCATTAATAATTGTAAAATGTTTTACTAATATTTACAATAATTTTATAAAGTAAAATATACTAAAATATATAATTTTCAAGCAAAGTCGACTAAAAATTCTAAAATTTAAAATACGTATTTAATCGAATAGTATTCCTAAAAATGGTTAAAGGTCGGCCAAAATTGGGTGTCAACAACTACCCTTTGGTTGATTGAGAATGAAGAATGAATTGTCTGACAACCAACGTTGACATAGTAGCCGATTTTGTTCGACCGACGAGAGATGTCAGTTAGATCAATCGAAACGATATAGAGTTGAAAAAGGGTACGACCGAGACTTTGTTATTAAGTCGCCTATAAATCTCTGGTTATACGGGAATCAGATCTTGTGTAGTTCTAAATTCAAGAGCAAATGAAACTCTTAAAAGTTGAAAGAGCGCTAAGGTATTTGAAAGGCACGATATTTTCTTGAATAGATAGGATTAGCGCAGCGAGAAGAGAGAGATAGAGAGGCTAAAGACCAATGACAGAGATGATAGAGTAAGGTTATCAGCCTTTGAGCAAGGTTCAGAGTATGAGTAGCAAAGAATTGATAGGGTCTTTGTTGTGATAGATGATAGCATGATAATTGTAATCAAGGGGCAATCGATCATGTCTGCAAATTCTAGATAAAATGTTAGATTATAAATAGATAAAGTATGACCAATAATGATAAAATATGAGCTCTAAATAAATGACAAGAGGTGATAAAAAGCGTATCTGCTGTTTGGTGCCCTCGTAGACTTTGGCTTAACTTGTTGAAGAATTGCAACCCATCTCTGAAGGTTAAAGTAAACCTCCAATAGATCTTATAGTATAAAGATATAATAATATAAGGAAAATTTCTGATTGTAAGGAGAGTCTAAACGTCATTTTAAGGCGGACGAACCTAAGTGTCATTTTAAGGCGGACGGCCTAAATGTCTTATAAAGCGGACGAACATAAATGTACTATGAGGCGAACAAGCCTAAATATCATTTTAAGGTAAACGGCTTAAATGTCCTATAAGATGGACAAACCTAACCGTCGTTTTAAGGCGGACGGGCCTAGATGTCCTATAAGGAGGATGAGCCTGAATGTCGCTTTGTAAGGCGGACGAGCCTAGATGTCGCATTGTAAGGCGGATGAGACTTGACGTCGCATTGTAAGGCGGACGAGTCTAGATGAATAGACAACACAGTAGCGAGTTGAATCTTAAGATAGCTTCATGGTAGCTGAGTAAACGAAACGATAATGCGAGTAGCCAAGAATTTGTCGGAGCCTTCGTTTGTAAGCGAGGGAACAATCGTTCAGAAGGCGACTTTGTCTGTAATCTGCACAATTGTAACTTGTAATAGAGTGATTAGAGAAGAATAAGCAGTAAATGTAAACATGATGCAATTTCCCATATTGACCATCACTGTTTGCCTTAAGACCATGAAAAACGATGTCTTAGGCTATGATGTCTAGGGCCATGATACACAAAATGTATCCTTAGGTCATGAAAATGTTGTCTGCAGGCCATGAAAATGACGCCTTTAGACTATAACACTTCGGATCTTGATAGATTGAAATTAAACCCTTAGTCCATGATATGATGTCTGTAGTCCATGAGGATGAAGCCTTTAGACTATGATGCCTTAGGAATATGACAAGCATAAATTAATTCCTCAGGCAATGATGTGGGGTCCGCAGGCCATGAAAGATGATGTCTTTGGAGGATGACGCCTTTGGAATATAAGTAATGAGTAAAGAAAACGTATATGTTTTTGGCATCTGTTGATACTTGTGACTTTATTTGATTCGGGCACATGCAAACTTCGAGCACGATACAAGCTTGGTATTATGCAGTCTCGAGCACAATGCAACGATGCGTTTCTTTGGGAACAATGCAATAATCCATTTCTTCGGGCACAATGCAATGATGCATTTCTTCGAGCACATGCATTATCGGGCACAATGCAATGATGCATTTCTTTGGGCACATGCATTATCGTCCACATGCAATGATGCATTTCTTCGGGCACATGCAATATCGAGCATAATGCAATGATGCATTTCTTCGGGCACATGCATTATCAGGCACATGCAATGATGCGTTTCTTCGGGAACAATGTAATCTCAGGCACATGCAGTATCGAGCATATGCAATGATGCATTTGTTCGAGCACATGCAGTATCGATCACATCTAATGATGCATTTCTTCGAGCACAATGCGATCTCGGGCATAATTAATTATGCAATCATAGATCTCAGGCATAGTGAAATTTCATAGTTGAATGAGGATGGTATGTAGTAGCTTGGACATCCGCCTTGTTGAAAGGGTTGAGTGTCATTTGTCGGGCTCAAAAGTGGTATGTTGATTGTTGAAATTGCCTTTTTGTATGTACCTGTATTTTTTACATTCAAATAAAAAGAGTTAGTTTAAAGGGGGAGGTTGATCTGTATCCGTGCTTTGGCATAACATGCTCCTTTGGTGTTTGATAGAATGTCCTTCGGAGTGTTGTCAAAAATTTTCAGATCCTCTCAAAATTTCTGCGCGAGTGTAGAACTTTTGTTATTTTGATCTGTTCTAGTTGTAGCTCGATTGTTGAATTGTTTGAGATTTTCTTAAAAGTTTCTACCCGATCTTGATTTTCAGCAATTTTGAGATCGTCTCAAAATTCTGCCCCAGTTGTTGAGAAGGAATGCTTTTGATAGAATTTTGAGTTCTGCCCCAGTATGGAGATGTGCAAGGAGAAATATTGATGGAATTTTTGAGATCCTCTAAAAAATTCTGCCACAGATATCAATAGAAGGGGAACAGAAAAGTTTTATTTATGATAAGACCGAACCCCATAGGAGCACCTACGTATCCCCTCTTAAACGGAAATCAGGTCTGACGTAGTTCCAAATTACAAGAAGAGCATAAGCGAGATATTGAGAACATTCTCGAGCAACAATTGAATGGTAAATTTTGACCAACTTTATTTGCCTATATGTTATCATGGGTGTCTGAATGTGGAAAACATGAACTTAGATGGCACAAGCCTTATTTGATAAACTAGATCAAGTAGACGTTGGTGCGTTCACATCTGAACGTCATTGTTGCAAAGTCCTCCAAACATATGGCCTTGGTACCAATCGGTTGTTGAATCTTATCTTTCAGATCACGACATTCTTCTATTGTATGTCCTTCCATTCCTGAATGATAAGCACAAATCTTGGAGGGTTCGATCCATGATGCACGCGTAGTTATCTTTATTTCATTCATAGGAGCTATGTGACCAGCGATCCTCAACTTTTCATAAAGTTGAGGTATAGGCTCAGTCAGAGGAGTAGAAGTTTTGTCAAGTCTCTCCTTAACCTTGAAGAGGTTTTTGCGGATATGCGGTCGAGTGACTTTGGCATTGTGGCTAGGATATGTTGGTTACCGATATGGAATAGGAGCTCTTTGGTACAGAGACATTTGATATGGAGGGATTGGAAATGTCATGAGAGGCGCATGATGCCAGGGGACTTGGTGAAGAGGTGTTTCGTATTGAGGAACTTGCATAGTGGGATGATGTGGGTGTAAAGTAAGGTGTTGAGGTTTAGGAGCATATGCATGATGTTACGGAGGATATGGGTGATTTGGAAAGTAGAAGTTTTTTGGAGGTATTTGAACGGATCTCGGTTGACTTTGAGAGGTAGAGTAATCTGGAGGAGGATTATTTTGGAGAGTGACTTGACTTGCGAAAGGTGACATATCCATGTTTGTCTCCAAACTGGGATTGGCGGAGAGTAACAACTTTGCCCACTCGCGCATGTCCAACAACTCTTCTTCTAAATTCTTTATTTTCTGCTCAAGGTTTGATACCAACTTGTCTGAAAGACACTTCTTTTCAATAGTTTTGCACATAACTCTAGCATTAGTCGCTTTCACTTTTCCTTTGCAATTCTTAGTCGGAAGAGGAGGAAATGAACCCTTTGATCGCGTGTGGTAAACCATGGTCTACAGATCAACCATTGGGAAAGGGTAAAGAAAAAAATAAAAGCAAAACAAAGCCCAAGTTAGAACATTGCATAAATTGGAATATGAAACACGTTATTTTAAGATAAACGCCCTAAATGTAAATGAGCCTCGTTGAGCCAGAGGTTGGCCTAAGCGACACATAAGTGATGCACAATAATTAATTCAAGCCTTATTTGCCAATTGGAGTTTAGATTAGAAGAAACAAATCTTCCATTTATTATAAAATTTGAACAATACATCATAA
This sequence comes from Solanum arcanum, assembly GCA_027789145.1. Classification (NCBI taxonomy): domain Eukaryota; kingdom Viridiplantae; phylum Streptophyta; class Magnoliopsida; order Solanales; family Solanaceae; genus Solanum; species Solanum arcanum. Next base: position 31,667,522 of record CM050943.1, read on the forward strand.
CAGAACTTGAAATAAACTAAGGTAAAAGGAATAACTTTGGGGAAATCATCCTAAATTTTGAAATCTTGGAGGTATCGACTCCAAGAGCTTGGCGCCAGTTGACCTCTTGTAATGGAAGGGACTTCTTGTCTCATGATCAACACGCTCTGTGCCCATATGTTTTCTCTTTCTACGGCAAGCCCATGGTATCTGCTCCACTTGATATTAGGACTTCAGATTCTATCAAGATCCATATGCTGTACTCATGCGTACATAAAGCCTGTCGTGAGCCAATAGGAATGGTCAACACATGCTCCCATTGTCGAAGTATGTTGTGGATTTGTGGTTTATCTAGTCCAAACTCATACTTAAATGGCTTCATGTTAGATCAGAGTGGTATGATTTGAGTTTGCCCAAATTGGCGAAGTACTCAAAGAGGAGCATACGGTTGGACACCCTTTAAGCCAATGATTTGGATGAAATATCAGTCGTCTCCTCTTACTATGACATTAGGAGTGGACAACAAATGAAGCTTCCATTGAATTTGGTGGATCTCAAGCTCAATTATAAATATCTGCCAGTCGAAAAATCCTACAGGCACGATGAAATGTGCCAACCTTCTTGGATGGTTATCAATCTTGTTTTCTTGACAAAGGTAGGTATCTACCACGTCAAATCTCTTGTGGAAGTGATGGATAGACCATAGTTGAAGCAGAAGGTTGCATCCCTTGAAGAACATTCTACCATCAATTCATGCTGACAGACTCATCATTATCTCCGCCACGATCATGGGCACTATGGTTTGCCTAGGATCTCCCCCTCTTTGAGCTAGGTCTCGAACCACGTACCTTACACATGTATCGTTTCTTCCCCTTGATTTAGGACAAAACAAAGATCCCAATATGGCGATGGCAAAGGCATCGAGACGATACTTTTCCCATTCTTCAATGGAGCACTAAAATTCATAGTCATACATGTAGTAGCCATCATCTCGCCTGAATCGTGAGTATAAGAAGTCTAAATGAGTCCACTAAAGGTCTAGAGAAGTCCAAGTTAGATTAGACTTCATCCCTATACTTTTTTGAAATTCCCTTGATGATGGCTTATAAGGTACCATCATTTGACACTCATGGTATGGAAGGTCGATGAAACCGCTGATTCCTTCAATTTGTTGGTGTGAAGTTGCAATCTCTAAATTTGATCACCATCCTTATAGGATCCCAAAACTCTAGTAGCATCCTAGTGAGGTGAGAGTTTGGTATGACAAAAATAAGAAATATGAGACCACCCAACAATTGATGAATCTCCCTTTCCCTATATCTCCTTATATCATCCACTAGGTATTAAGTCTCTGACTCACTTCTGTCACCATTTGAGAGTTTGGAGGTTCATACTCATCCATGACTCTGCAAATAAAACAATAAACAACTTCTAAACTCCTTGGCAAAATTGACTTGATTTAATTATTATGATCACGTTGACACATAAGTATGCAATTTGTCTAAAGGGTGTTGGGGCCCTTTAGACGAGAGGGTGGTACTAATTATTTGGATTGACACCAAGGATCAAAACACATAGGGCTTATGCAGCATGTATGACCTAACCAGGATTTCTAAGAGGTTGCTATACACAGACTTGAAAGGGATTCTATGCGAGAGGCTCGTGGTTTCGCGGTTGTAAAACTATCCGTTACGTCCACGCATATGCCGACTCTATATAATGGGTATTCCAATAGAATTAGAGTAGTTGTGCAAGGTGCAAAAGCACAACATCACGAGAACAAAATAAAAGAAGGAAGAGGGTCCCAATTGGGGGAAGTATGAGCAGAATGCCTGTTATCAAAGAAATAAACACTTAGCATTTAAATTGGAAAGCGGTAACATTTAGGCATTTTATAAATTAATAAATAAATAATAATAAATAAATAAAGAAATTTAAACATATAAAGGTATTAAAAAATCATGCAAATAAGGAAAAAGGGTGTGAGATTAGATGTATAAGTAACAAATAAGGGAAACGGGAGAACATGAAACATGGTAATAAACAAATAAGGAAGGGGAAAAGTGGTCGAACATGGAAAGAGTAAAGTAAATAAGGCAACAAAATGATAACCAAACAAGATAAAAATAAGCAAATAATGAAATAACCAAAATAAAGTAAACCCCACATAAATAAGCATGAAACACGTAATGGTAAGAACCTAATGTACCCAGCGGTTCTCCATTATGTCGCGCCCCATTTTTTGCAAAAATGAGTTTTGTGCACGACCTAACAACTCTTTTGCGATTTTGAGTTTAAGGAGTCGCCACCTAACGAATTAAGGCGCATTAGGGCACCTATCTAACCTAACTAAGTCTAGCTAAGGTCAACGAGACAGAGATCAGGGTAAGGGTTCAAATTACCTCGAGGGGAAGGTGTTAGGCATCCCTCGAGGTTCACAAATGTGGGTCCCGGCCGTATCTCATGCAATCTATGTGGGGGTTACATGTAGCAAATAAGGTCAGTTCATTTATTAGTTTATTTAAGTAGCATGTTTGCTAGGTGATAAGAAATATAAAACAATTAAGACTATTTTATTATTTTGATTAATTCAAACATGCAAGACTAGGTGGTAGTAATAAATAAACAATCAAGCTTATTTTTACTTATTTTGATATACGAGACTATGTTATAAACAAATCAAACAAATAACTTATGTTATTATTTAAATTAATTTTATGCATGCTAGAAGGTGATAGAAATAATAAACACAACAAATAATAATTAATTAGATAAATATAAGCGAGGAGACAAAAATAGACAAATAGATAAGCCAATAGATTTTTTTATTTTTTTATTTTAAGCTACCCCAAATAAATTATTAAACAATTAAGATTACTTCAATTATTTATTATTTGAGCATACGATCTATGTGATAAACAAATATTCCAAATATTAAGCAATTAATAAAGAGATAAACAAGAAGACATAATATGCACAAAAGATATAAAATATAGCTCGATTCAATATATTATGCAGCACCAAACAAGAATAAGACGTGCGAGAATAAAGTTTGAAAAAATGAGCAAATTTTGAATAGAAATTTAATTTTAAAAAAATGTTTGTTTCTTTATAGGGGTGATACCACAATATTTTTAATCGCGCTCCTCCACCATAGAAACTATTTTGATTTGAGGTCCGTCTTAGAAAAATAACAATAGTTATATTTTTGAAAATAATTTAAAAGATTTAGTTTGCATATAGGCACATAAATATTTACATATAAATACACATAATTCCTTTAAAAATCATGAGTAGGTGGTACTTCCGGGGATGTGTTGGTTTAATTTAATAATTGAAACTAGACCTCATAATTCCTTTGACTTTCCCACTAACGATAGGTTAGGATATAGTGCTTATAATTTATTTTTAAAAGTAGACAATGTCATAATCAATCCAAAATTTTAAAGGAGGATTGAACAATGACTTTTAAAAAAAAGTAGCAAAACTTTGTAAAAAGAAAAATTAGTAGAACATTAATGTAGTAAATTTATTAAATGCAGAGATTTTACTATGAAATATATTCAAAATCCAAATAATTTGTTAAATGGATGAAATGATTTTATTTTATTATCATTATTATTTTAAGAAAACAACATATTGCATCATAAGTGCAGAAATCTTCAAGAGGTCAAATCAATAATATTAGCCAATTTAAAAGGGGGGCAAAATATGCACAACAAATTTTATTGGAGTGGGTATGCTAAAAAATTATTTACAAACATGATTTCTAGGTGTTCAAAACGGAGTAACACATGTGGTCATGATTTTGTAAATCTAAATGATATGAACATTTTAATCCTTAGGCATGGTTTCTACGCGATAAGACAATGTTGAAAAGTTAGAACACATTTTTTAACATCTAACATCATACAAAATTATTAGGATTTGAATTTAACATTCAAAAAATTAATGGAATCTAGTTATTTTAAAACTCACTAACAAACATAGTATTTTTTTTAAGAAAATCACTAAGCATGCTGTAGATTAATATTATTCAAGCTCACAAAATAATGACTAGCTTAGTATTAATCAATTGATAAAATTAACAAAGAAAACAAGATTTAACACATATTCATGACAAGTTAATTAGCCCGATCAAGTTATAACAAAGGTTTCTTAACAATTTGGCATGATAATTTTATTAGCCATTTGAGATTAGGTAAACTTGATTAATGAATTACCAAGCTTAAGTTGTTGAAACATGTGAGAATAATTAAAATTAATTAACGTTTATTTTGTTAGTTGAATCCTATAAGCATGATATTTAACCTTATTATTTAAATCCTATAGGCATGATTTCTAAATGAGTTGCAAATAAACAACAAATTAGCATGTAATCCCCTCCCTTTAGGTGATCCCCCCAAAATATTTTTTGTTATATACAGAGAGTTAAAGAGTTGTACAAATATTACAAGTAAAAATAAAGAGCGAATAAACATATATACAACAATAGAATGAACGCGGCTTCGTCCACAATTTCTTCTAGGCAAGTCTTCAATATCTTGAACTCTAAGTTCAAAACCTGGGAGAAGAGGTAATGTAACACATATACGATGAGGCAATAATTTTAATATAGTAGACTTATAGTAGCAAATTGCTCTCAAATATATCTAAATAATAAACAAAAAGAGATAAAGAATAACCATAGTTATATCATCAAACGTAAAAGGATAATGAAACTAACTTGGATGCTTCCTTGTTGTTTCATTTCTCAACACACAGAAGATGTGTACGAACGAGATATCCAGCAACAAGAAGAAGGAAAAGGATTGAATAGAGGAACTCTCGAGCATTTGGCGATCTCAGATATGTCGATATCAATGGTGACTCATTATTTCGATGAATCATTTCTTCAGACAGAAGAAGATTATGTAAACACTTACTCGAGATCTCACTTATCAGATTCCATTGAGGAAGACACAATTTTTTCTGAAGAATTCGCCATAATATACCTGATCCATGCATAATATCAGGAAAAATGAATACACATTTTTGACTTCTACTTAGTATTGGCAATAGGTCTGAAAAGTATCTAAAAATATCAAATTTAGATATTGTACCCTTTCAAAGTGTAACGACCCATTTAGTCGTTTTGAGCAGCAGATTTTATTTCTGAAAAACTGGCTGAAACGACGGACTCCACGACAAACCTTCATAGGCACGACGGTCCGTCACAGATGTCTCGTTTCAATATACTTAGAACTCTGAAATTGGATACTGAAAATCGAATCTCTGTAAATTGTGACGGACCTGCAGGACGTGCCGTCACATCCACGACGAACCGTCGTGAGTTCCCGTTGCAAAACACTTCAACTCTTGAGAATTTGGTACAAGAAACGAAGTTTCGACCGTCGGAGACGGAGGTGCGGAGACGGACCGTCAATGTGTGACGGGCGTCACGGTCACCTGGATTTTGGGAGGTCATGCGGCGACCATCGTGACGGACCGTCGCAGGCACGACGGCCCGTCACAGGTTGCACAAATCCCAGGCGGAATAGGATTCCTCTACACGTTTTAAGGGTCGTTTTGGACTATTCTTTCCTTAATTATAAAGATTGAGGGTCAATATTAATAAGTCTAATTACTTGGGGGTTAAAAGAGGTAACCTTAAGTTAATTAGTGGGTTCTATTGTCCTCTTTTAGTCTTAATTATATGATGATTAGGGTAAAGGAAAGAGGGTTTGAATAAAAGAAAAAGAAAAGAACAGAAAGAGAGGGAGAAACGAATGAGTAGAGAGAGAGAGAAACGAAGAGGATAACAAGGATTTTGAGAAGATAGCTTGTTGATTCAATTCTTTGGTGGAGGTAGGTTATGGTTTCTTTTACGATATTCGTAGTGAACTCTCAATAGTGAATGATATGTATTGATAGTATTGTAAAACCCTGCTATGTGTTTAATTGTATGCTTGCATGATTGTGATTATGAAATTGTGATAAACTAAGCATGATGAAGTTATTGAATCCAAATCTTGAAAGAAAAACCCTAATTCACTTGTTATTGATGATTCCTTAGTGTATAAGAAGGCTTGATAAATTATATAATGAAATTGATGATGCCTTAGTGTATAAGAAGGCTTGATAAATTATATAATGAAATTGATGATGCCTTAGTGTAAGAGAAGGCTTGAGGAATTAGGGGATCGGGTGCCACGTTCCGGTACCAGGATAGAAATAGAGGATCGGGTGCCACGTTCCGGTACCAGGATAGAAATAGAGGATCGGGTGCCACGTTCCGGTACCAGGATAGAAATAGAGGATCGGGTGCCACGTTCCGGTACCAGGATAGAATGAGGATCGGAGTGTCACGTTCCGACACAAGGATAGTATATGGATCGGGTGCCACGTTCCGGTACCATGATAGAATGAGGATCGGAGTGTCACGTTCCGACACCAGGATAGAATATGGATTGGGTGCCACGTTCCGGTACCAGGATAGAATGAGGATCGGAGTGTCACGTTCCGACACCAAGATAGTATATGTGGAGCGGAGTATCACGTACCGACACGAGAGGAAGAAAGATAATGAATTTTGAACGATGTAAATATACTCAATCTAATGAAACCATATTTTCCCAAATGAGTATGATATTGAGGCTTGAGTCCTCATGTGTGAACTTAACGGTAAATGTTAATGATATAGTACTTCTTGTTGCTACATGTTAAGCATCATTGTTGATTTTATGATATTACTTGATATATATTATCTTCTATTTTGAGTTGGCCGATGATATCTACTCAGTACTTGTGGTTGTACTGACCCCCTACTTTTCTGCTTTCTTCTTTGTTATTTGTGGAATGCAGCAAACTTTCCGTCGTCTTCAACTCAACAGTAGATCTAGCCAGTCTTCGCTACCTTCGGAAATTCAGGGTGAGCTAATGCGTCTAGCTTGGACTGGATCTTCTCCTTCAAGTGTTGATGCCTTGAACTTCCGGCATGGACTAGCTTTTTAGTTATTTTGTTCTTAGACATTTTAGTTTAGTAATTTGAGGATAGATGTTCTTGTGATGATGACTTCCAGATTTTGGGGATAATACTAATAGTTTTGAGTTGTTTTTATTAATGAGTTTAAGTCTTCCGCATTATTTTCTGTTGGTATATCTTGAAAATGTTAAGGTTATATGGGTTGGTTCGCTCACATAGAGGGTAAATGTGGGTGCCAGTCGCGGCCCGGTTTTGGGTCGTGACAAACTTGGTATCAGAGCATTAGGTTCGTTGGTCTCATCACACAAGAACAGGTCTAGTAGAGTCTTAAGGAACGGTAGGGGGACGCCTTTACTTTTCTTTGAGAGGCTATAAGACTTTAGGAAAATTCCATTCTTTCATTCCTTCTTTCGTGCTACTACTTGAGTCCAATTGGTATCTAGGCGATACGAATTGGTATCTGACCATCTTCACTCTATTTCGCAGATGGTTAGAACTAGAGCGACGACTGCACCAGCAGCAACAACTGCAAGACAGGAAACGACTGAGCCAGCCACGGGGGCTGTGGCTCGAGGAAGAGTAGCGGCAAGAGGCCGTGGAAGAGGTCGTGGGAGGACGTCCTCTAGAGGAAGAGGACGAGCACCTAGCCCATCTGATACTAGGGCGGTGACTCCTCCACCGACTGAAGAGGTGATAAGAGAGGGTGAGGAAGGGGAGAATGAACAAGTGCAAAATAAGGAATTGCCACCAACCTACCCCAGAGATGATCAACCAAGTACTTGCTTATCTTAGCGGATTATCCGATCGAGGTCGCACCTCCGATGGTTTCGCACCAACACCTCCGGTTTGAGAGATACGACATGCGGCTACTATGGCTCCCGCATGGATGCATCGTGGAGATAGGCACATTTCGCGTCGACTCTTCGGGCCTATAATGACAAATGATCAGCATGAACTTTTCAGTAAGTTCTTGAAGTTGAAACCCCCAGTCTTTAAGGGTGCAGAATCAGAGGATGCCTACGATTTTCTGGTTGATTGTCATGAGCTACTACACAAGATGGGTATAGTGGAGCGGTTCGGTGTTGAGTTCGTGAGCTATAAGTTTCAAGGGAACGCCAAGATGTGGTGGCGGTCACATATAGAGTGTCAACCAACAGAGACACCCCCTATGTGTTGGGAATCATTCTCTAGCTTTTTTATGGAGAAGTTTATCCCAAGGACTTTGAGAGATAGAAAAAGAGATGAGTTCTTGAGTCTTGAGCAAGGAAGGATGACGGTTAATGCATACGAGGCTAAATTTCGCGCACTATCCAGATATGCCACCCAACTCTGTTTCAGTCCACAAGAACGGATTCGCCGTTTTGTGAAGGGGTTGAGGTCGGAATTGCGGATTTCGGCCTTACAGATAGCGGCTACGGCAAAATCCTTCCAAGAGGTGGTAGACTTTGTGATAGAGGTGGAAGGAGTGAAGCCAGACGACTTCACCACGACATCGACATCAAAGAGGTTCCGAAAGGGAGGTGAGTTCAATGGTTCGTATACTAGAGGACAGAGTTCTGGAGGTTACTCAGTTCGACCCATTCAGTCTTCACTACAGACTGTAGTTGGGGGTCCACCTCAGACCGGTCAACACTTCTCTGAGAGACCGATGCGTGAATCCAGAGAATGTTACGGATGTGGGGAGATTGGACACATTAAGAGGTATTGTCCAAACCAGAGTTACAGAACCCCACTAGCTAGAGGTAGGGGTGGTCATGGTAGAGGCCGTATTTCTGGAGGACGTGGTGGTCGAGGTAATGGTGGTCACCAAAACGGCCGAGGAGATGGGAAAACTGGAGCCACTACTATGCAACATGGTAGAGGCAACGGACAGACAAATAATGAGGCCCATTGTTACGCTTTTCCTGGGAGATCTGAAGCGGAGGCATCAGATGCTGTCATCACAGGTAACCTTTTGATTTGTGATTGTATGGCTTCCGTATTGTTTGATCCTGGATCCACATTTTCTTATGTATCTTCATCATTTGCTAATGGTCTAAATCTACATTGTGAATTACTTGATATGCCTATTCGTGTTTCTACTCCGGTGGGTGAGTCTGTGGTAGTTGAAAAAGTGTATAGGTCTTGTTTGGTGAATTTTGTGGGGAGCAACACTTATGTAGATTTGGTTATTTTAGAAATGGGTGACTTTGATGTAATTCTGGGTATGACTTGGCTCTCTCCGAATTTTGCGATTTTGGATTGTAATGCTAAAACTGTGACGTTAGCCAAGCCTGGGGCAGATCTGTTAGTGTGGGAGGGCGACTACACTTCCAATCCGGTTCGTATCGTGTCCTTTCTTTGTGCTCCGAAGATGGTTAGTAAGGGTTGTTTAGCTTTCTTAGCACATCTTATGGATGACACTACTCAAGTACCCTCAATTGAATCAGTTTCAGTTGCTCGAGAATTTTTGGATGTGTTCCCTGCAGATTTTCCTGGTATGCCACCGGATAGGAATATTGACTTCTGTATTGATCTTGAAGCGGGTACTCGCCCCATTTCTATACCCCCTTATAGAATGGCTCCCGCGGAGTTAAGAGAGTTAAAGGCACAACTTCAAGAGTTGTTGAGCAAAGGCTTCATTAGACCAAGTGCATCTCCTTGGGGTGCTCCGGTTTTGTTTGTGAAGAAGAAGGATGGGAGTTTTCGGATGTGCATAGACTACAGACAACTGAATAAGGTAACTATCAAGAACAAGTATCCTCTTCCTCGCATTGATGACTTGTTCGATCAATTACAAGGTGCTTGTGTCTTCTCAAAAATTGACTTGAGATCCGGTTATCACCAATTGAAAATACGGGCAGCGGATGTGCCAAAGACTGCTTTTCGAACGAGGTATGGACATTACGAATTTGTGGTGATGTCTTTTGGTCTTACGAATGCTCCTGCTGCGTTCATGAGCTTGATGAACGGGATTTTTAAGCCATATTTGGACCTCTTCGTGATTGTATTTATTGATGATATATTGGTATACTCAAAGAGCAAGAAGGAACATGCGGAGCATTTGAGAATGGTGTTAGAGTTGTTGAGGGAGAAAATGCTTTACGCCAAGTTCACTAAGTGTGAGTTTTGGCTAGATGCAGTGTCCTTCTTGGGGCACGTGGTTTCGAAGGAGGGGGTGATGGTAGATCCTTCTATGATTGAGACAGTGAAGAATTGGGTAAGACCCACTAATGTATCAGAAATAAGGAGCTTTGTTGGGTTAGCTAGATACTATCGCAGATTTGTCAAGGGATTCTCTTCTATTGCGTCCCAATTGACGAACTTGACTAAGCAGAATGTTCCATTTGTATGGTCAGATGAATGTGAAGAAAGCTTTCAGAAGCTCAAGACTTTGTTGACTACCGCACCCATTCTCACCTTGCCTATGGAAGGCAAGAACTTCATTGTTTATTGTGATGCATCCTATTCTGGGTTGGGTGCAGTGCTAATGCAAGAGAAGAATGTGATTGCTTATGCCTCGAGGCAATTAAAGGTGCATGAACGTAACTATCCGACCCATGACTTGGAATTGGCCGCGGTAGTATTTGCATTGAAGCAATGGAGGCACTATTTATATGGGGTTAAGTGTGAGGTCTATACAGATCATCGTAGCCTACAGTATGTTTTTACTCAGAAAGATTTGAATTTGAGACAGAGGAGATGGATGGAACTACTGAAGGACTACGACATCACTATTTTGTATCATCCGGGGAAGGCGAATGTTGTAGCAGATGCGTTAAGTAGAAAGCCAGAAAGCATGGGAAGTCTAGCTCACTTGCAAGCTTCTAGACGCCCATTGGCTAGAGAGGTTCAGACTCTAGCTAACGACTTGATGAGGTTAGAAGTAAATGAGAAGGGAGGATTGTTGGCTAGTGTAGAGTCAAGATCTTCTTTTCTTGACAAGATTAAGGGAAAACAGTTCGATGATGAGAAACTAAGGCGAATTCAAGATAAAGTATTGCGAGGAGAGGCTAAGGAAGCACAAATCGATGAGGAAGGTGTTTTAAGAATCAAAGGAAGGGTATGTGTACCCCGCGTCGATGATTTGATCAACACTATTCTGACAGAGGCTCACAGTTCAAGGTATTCTATACATCCGGGTGCAACCAAGATGTACCGTCACCTCAAGCAACACTTTTGGTGGAGTAGAATGAAGCGTGATATTGTGGACTTTATTGCTAAATGTCCAAACTGTCAGCAAGTAAAGCATAAACACCAAAGGCCCGGAGGAACACTTCAGAGAATGCCCATTCCTGAATGGAAGTGGGAGAGAATTGCAATGGATTTTGTGGTTGGTCTTCCAAAGACAATGGGTAAGTACGACTCTATTTGGGTGATTGTTGATAGGCTAACGAAATCTGCTCATTTCATTCCGGTCAAGGTGACTTACAATGCCGAGAAGTTAGCCAAGATCTATATTTCAGAGATTGTTCGATTGCATGGGGTTCCACTATCCATCATATCAGATAGAGGTACGCAGTTTACCTCTAAGTTTTGGAAAACATTGCATGCGGAATTGGGTACTAGGGTAGACCTTAGTACTGCGTTCCATCCTCAGACCGATGGTCAGTCTGAGCGAATGATTCAAGTGTTAGAGGATATGCTTCGTGCTTGTGTGATAGAATTTGGTGGTCATAGGGATAACTTCCTACCCTTAGCGGAGTTTTCATACAATAATAGTTATCACTCAAGCATTGATATGGCCCCATTTAAAGCATTGTATGGGAGGAGGTGTAGATCTCCCATTGGGTGGTTTGATGCATTTGAGGTTAGACCTTGGGGTACCGATCTTTTGAGGGATTCATTAGAGAAAGTGAAGTCTATTCAAGAAAAGCTTCTAGCGGCGCAAAGTAGGCAAAAAGAATATGCAGATCGAAAGGTTAGAGACTTAGAGTTCATGGAGGGTGAACAAGTCTTGTTGAAAGTTTCGCCAATGAAAGGGTGATGCGGTTTGGTAAAAGAGGTAAGCTAAGTCCAAGGTACATTGGGCCATTTGAGGTACTAAAGCGAATAGGAGAGGTGGCTTATGAATTAGCCTTGCCTCCAGGGCTGTCCGGAGTACATCCGGTATTTCATGTGTCCATGTTGAAAAGATACCATGGAGATGGAAACTACATCATCCGTTGGGATTCAGTTTTGTTTGATGAGAACTTGACTTATGAAGAGGAACCGGTTGCTATATTAGATAGAGAGGTTCGCAAGTTGAGGTCGAGAGAGATTGCATCTATCAAAGTTCAATGGAAGAATCGACCGGTTGAAGAGGCTACTTGGGAGAAGGAGGCAGATATGCAAGAAAAATACCCACATCTGTTTACAGATTCAGGTACTCCTTTTCGCCATTGTTTTTCTTCTTTTGATCATTCGGGGACGAACGATGGGTAAATTGGTATCTATTGTAACGACCCATTAGTCGTTTTGAGCAGCAGATTTTATTTCTGAAAAACTGGCTGAAACGACGGACTCCACGATGAACCGTCATAGGCACGACGGTCCGTCACAGATGTCTCGTTTCAATATACTTAGAACTCTGAAATTGGATACTGAAAATCGACTCTCTGTAAATTGTGACGGACCTGCAGGACGTGCCGTCACATCCACGACGAACCGTCGTGAGTTCCCGTTGCAAAACACTTCAACTCTTGAGAATTTGGTACAAGAAACGAGTTTCAGACCGTCAGGACGGAGGTGCAGGACGGACCGTCACTGGTGTGACGGGCCGTCATAGTTCACCTGGATTTTGGGAGGCTGCGACGACCATCATGACGGACCATCGCAGGCACGACGTCCCATCACAGGTTGCGCAAATCCCAGGCGGAATAGGATTCCTCTACACGTTTTAAGGGTCGTTTTGGACTATTCTTTCCTTAATTATAAAGATTGAGGGTCAATATTAATAAGTCTAATTACTTGGGGGTTAAAAGAGGTAACCTTAAGTTAATTAGTGGGTTCTATTGTCCTCTTTTAGTCTTAATTATATGATGATTAGGGTAAAGGAAAGAGGGTTTGAATAAAAGAAAAAGAAAAGAACAGAAAGAGAGGGAGAAACGAACGAGTAGAGAGAGAGAGAAACGAAGAGGATAACAAGGATTTTGAGAAGATAGCTTGTTGATTCAATTCTTCGGTGGAGGTAGGTTATGGTTTCTTTTACGATATTCGTAGTGAACTCTCAATAGTGAATGATATGTATTGATAGTATTGTAAAACCCTGCTATGTGTTTAATTGTATGCTTGCATGATTGTGATTATGAAATTGTGATAAACTAAGCATGATGAAGTTATTGAATCCAAATCTTGAAAGAAAAACCCTAATTCACTTGTTATTGATGATTCCTTAGTGTATAAGAAGGCTTGATAAATTATATAATGAAATTGATGATGCCTTAGTGTATAAGAAGGCTTGATAAATTATATAATGAAATTGATGATGCCTTAGTGTAAGAGAAGGCTTGAGGAATTAGGGGATCGGGTGCCACGTTCCGGTACCAGGATAGAAATAGAGGATCGGGTGCCACGTTCCGGTACCAGGATAGAAATAGAGGATCGGGTGCCACGTTCCGGTACCAGGATAGAAATAGAGGATCGGGTGCCACGTTCCGGTACCAGGATAGAATGAGGATCGGAGTGTCACGTTCCGACACCAGGATAGTATATGGATCGGGTGCCACGTTCCGGTACCAGGATAGAATGAGGATCGGAGTGTCACATTCCGACACCAGGATAGAATATTGATCGGGTGCCACGTTCCGGTACCAGGATAGAATGAGGATCGGAGTGTCACGTTCCGACACCAGGATAGTATATGAGGAGCGGAGTGTCACGTACCGACACGAGAGGAAGAAAGATAATGAATCTTGAACGATGTAAATATACTCAATCTAATGAACCCATATTTTCCCAAATGAGTATGATATTGAGGCTTAAGTCCTCATGTGTGAACTTAACGGTAAATGTTAATGATATAGTACTTCTTGTTGCTACATGTTAAGCATCATAGTTGATTTTATGATATTACTTGATATATATTATCTTCTATTTTGAGTTGGCCGATGATATCTACTCAGTACTTGTGGTTGTACTGACCCCCTACTTTTCTGCTTTCTTCTTTGTTATTTGTGGAATGCAGCAAACGTTCCGTCGTCTTCAACTCAACAGTAGATCTAGCCAGTCTTCGCTACCTTTGGAAATTCAGGGTGAGCTAATGCGTCTAGCTTGGACTGGATCTTCTCCTTGAAGTCTTGATGCCTTGAACTTCCGGCATGGACTATCTTTTTAGTTATTTTGTTCTTAGACATTTTAGTTTAGTAATTTGAGGATAGATGTTCTTGTGATGATGACTTCCAGATTTTGGGGATAATACTAATAGTTTTGAGTTGTTTTTATTAATGAGTTTAAGTCTTCCGCATTATTTTCTGTTGGTATATCTTGAAAATGTTAAGGTTATATGGGTTGGTTCGCTCACATAGAGGGTAAATGTGGGTGCCAGTCGCGGCCCGGTTTTGGGTTGTGACACAAAGTAAGGAACCATGGCATATATGTTTTGAATATATTCCATTTTGAGAGATTTGAAAAAGCACTATCTCGTTGAAAGGTTCTATACGTCTGCCTTTTCTCAACGCATTTCTTTAGACAAAGACTCCATTTTTCCGACTTATCCGATGAAAAATATTATAATTATGAAAAATATTAAATTGAAATAAATAAAGAGGGCTAACCAATTATGCAAAAAATATTATCAACTTGTATGATGAGTTGAGAAAATGAATATGTATATGAGCAATGACAATGAGAAAATTGTAGCAAGATTTAGTGTGAGTTGTAGAATGTGTGTTATTCAAAAAGATGTTAATGTGTGAGAGTGCTTGTACATAATGTATGAATGAATGGTGAGAATGAGAGGGGAGACTATTTATATAGTAAAGAGAGGGAGGGGGGAGCATATAAGGAACATAAATATTTTAAGGAATCAAATATAATCTTATTTTCCTTATTCAAAAGGACATTCAAATCAGCCAAATTATTTAAGTGTTTTTTTACCAATTATAAGCAAGATATAAAATAAGAAAAGATGGAGTAATATTATTTTTTTCCCTTAAATAAAGAAGGACGAACATTAGAATTATTTTTTTAAAAAATTCGTTACCAAAATTGATAAGTAAGAATAAAAGTTAGGAAAATAATATTTTCCCTTAAATAAAGAAGAGCTAAAATTAAACTATTATTAAGCTACCAAGCATAAACAAATAAGAATAAATTAGGAAGAGGAAAAATATTTTTTCTTAACTAATGTTTATATATATATATATATATATTTATTTATTTATTTATTCAGTACCGGCAAATAACTATTAACTCGTATTACCATGAAGCAAGAAAAATGAATTAATTATCTTTGAAATGAAAGGGGAATCGATTTTAACACTAAATCTTTTGACAAAGAGTAAAATAAGTTCAACATGTGTTCTGTTATTAAATACGAAATATGCTGAAAATTTTAATTTAGGTAAAACAAATAAGCCGAAACCCTTTATTACATCAATGGAATGAAAGCTTATCATACATTAAACATGTAACAATATTCCCTCCATGTATTAATTTTAGCACTTTTCATATTGGAGCAAAGTAGAGAGGTGCTATATAGCAAAAAAAAAATCGTGAACAATTAAAGAATCAGATGAACATAATTTATACAAAATCATAACTGATTGATTCAACAAGCTCCAAAATCTTAGCTATGACATCCCCATAAGAACAAAAATACTATGTAGATTAATTTAAGTGTAAAAATGTTCTAAATCAAGGAGATAAGATATGTGCTAGTGATGATCAGCACTTAAACATTCAAAAATTGCAATTTGCTATTTAACCATTAAAACTATAACTAACATAATAAACATAATAAAACATTATTAACAAGAATATATGAATAACAAAGGATTGAACAAATGAAATAATATATAATAGAATAGGATTTATACCGGGACGTATCTGTTTGAGATCCGTCTTAAACTTTGCCGGAGTTTCTGACTTTAACTAGAGTTGTTGTAGATTGTTGCCGCCTTGGAGCTCGCTGGGACTGCTGTTGGAGCTCGCTGAAGTTATCATTTTAGGTGTCTCATCGGTCTGCTCGGTGCTATTGTCATCCTCTTCGCTGCTGGCTGGAGAGGAGACGAGAAACAGGACAAGGAGGCGACTGGTGTCGTTTAATGGAGCTGATGCTTGCCTGGCTGGCCACCGTCGCCGTATGCTTTTATTACCGGAGACCACACGGGAAAAGAGAAGTGTATCTAGGCGTCTGGGTGACGCCAATTGGAGCTTCTGCTCGTTGATAGCTACTGAACAGAGAGGAGAGAAATTGAGGAGAGAGAGAGACGATTTGGAGAGAGAGAGAAGGGAAGGAAGGGAGAGAAAAGAGCAGTAGTGCCTGTTGGTGTTCCTGTATAGCTGTATCCCTCGCCGGAAAAAATGGAGGAGAGGAGAGAGAAGGGAGAGGGGAGGCGGCTGGAGAGACGGAGAGGGGAAGAGGGGTGTCGCTGTTTGAGAGTGGCGATTAGCGCCGGAGGGAATAGAGAAGATGGGGGCTGGCGGCTGTTCTGATTTTTTAGAGGGAGGGGAATGGGAATAGATTTTAGGTTTAGTTATTTGATAGATTAAAACAAGTATTTGATCTCAACTGTTGATCTACGTTGAAATGAAGGGCCAGGATTAGATCTAGGAATTCTTTTTTAAGATGGATGAGTGAGATTAAAAGATGAAAAATTAAGATCAAATTGGTTGGAGGACTGAAAAGGCTAAAATTGCATTTAAATTGGCTAGAATTGAAAGGAAGAGATGGCTATGATTGAAATAAGATTTGAATTGGAGTGACTAGAATTGATAGAAATTAGAATAGAATGGGTTAAGATGTAAATAATTTTAAGGAAAGTGTCGGAATTACTATTTAATTAAAATACTACATAAATTATTTTTATGAAATTGATAATGATTTAAATCTTTAAACATATGAAATTCATTTATAATTGTAAAATATTTTAGTAATATTTACGACAATTTTATAAAGTAAAACATACTAAAGTATATAATTTTCAAGAAAATCCGACTAAAAATTCTAAAATTTAAAATACGTATTTCATCGAATAGTATTCCTAAAAATGGTTAAAGGTCGGTCAAAATTGCGTGTCAACGATAATACATTTTGGTCGCACCCGGATAAACGGAATATCGAGAACCTTGAGCTTTTTCCATAATTTTTCTCCTTAAGTCATTCACAACTTGTACACTCAACCCTACTTGGTACCTAAGCACACGATCCCCCCTTGGGTGAATGAATTATTATACTTACTACGAACCTATTCCTTTAACTCCATTAATAGAGGATCAAGATGTTTCTCAAACTTCACCTCACCAACTAAAAATGACTTGGAGTTATGATGAATCATGAAACCCCTGTTTGGAGAATCTTCAAGTCGAACACCTAACCGGGCAATTCTATGTACATCTTTCACGAGCTCTTTCTTACCATCCTCAACATGAGCTACACTACCCATAGTCATTTGACTCAAAGCATCCTCGACCACATTATCTTTCTTGGGATGGTAAAGAACACTAATATCATAGTCCATTAAGAATTCTAACCATCTTCGTTGTTGGAGATTCAACTCTTTTTGAGTGAACATATATTAAAGACTCTTATGGTCGGTGAACACATCCACATGCACTCCAATGAGATAATGTCTCCTAAATTTTTAATTAAACACTACAATCGCTAATTCAAAGATCATGAGTTTGATAGTTTGTCTCACGCACCTTCAGTTGTCTAGAGGCTTATGCTATCACCTTACCATGATGCATAATGACACAACCCAACCCAACCCTACTTGAGAAGCGTTATAATATACCACAAACCCTTTGGTACCATCCGATAAGGTGAAAACTGTAGCGGAGGCAAACTTATATTTAAGTTATAAGACTTTTTCACAAGCTTTCGACCACTCAAACACTTGACTTTATTTTGGGTTAAGGTTTTCAAAAAAAGAAGAAATGTATGCAGATCCATCAAAAAATCTCCTATAATACCCGGCTAAACTCAAGAACCTTCAAATATCGGTCGGAGTCAAAGGTCTAGGCCAATTCTTAACCGCTTTCATTTTTTGTTCAGATAAACCTCTATACCATCACTTGAAACAATATGACCAAGAAAAGCAACCGATCTCAACAAAAATTGACATTTAATGTATTTGTCAAGGAGTTGATGTTCCTTGAAGACTTACAATACTACCCTCAAATGGTCCATATGCTCATACCCACTCTTAGAATATACCAAGATATCATCAATAAAGACAATTGTAAATGCATCAAGATAATTCTGGAACACTATATTCATAAAGTCCATAAAGCTGCCAGGGCATTAGTTATACCAAAAGACTTGAATAGGACCTCATAATGACCATACCCAGTTTGGAAAAACATCTTAGGAATGTCCTTGCCTCTCACCCTAAGTTGGTAATACCAAGACCTCAAATCATGTTTTTAAAAGTAACGCACACATTGGAGTTGATCAAACAAATTGAAAATCCTTATAAGAGGATACTTATTATTTATAGTGACCTTTTTCAATTGTCGATAGTCAATACACATTATAAAAGAGTAATCTTTCTTTTTCAGAAATAACACTGGAGCACCCTATGGATAAATGCTTGGTTGTACAAAACCCTTATCTAGAAAATCCTTGAGTTGAATCTTCAATTCTTTCAACTCAGCGGGATGAGGCGGAATTGATAAGAATTGAGCATTCGACATCAAGTCTATGCCAAAATAAAATCTTGGGAGGAATTCTTGTAAATCATCGGGGAAGACTTCCAAAATTCCATCACTACTGGAACCGACTCTAAAAGAGTAGTTTCACACCCAAGGTCCTTGAATTCTCACAAATGTGATACCGACACCCTTAGAAATCATCTTACAAGCTTTTAAACACAAAATGATTTGACCTCTAGGGATTGAGTTTCCCTCCTTCCATTCAAACATGGGTTAATTAGGAGATTGGAATCTAACTACCCTTGTTCTTCAATCAATTTAAGAAAAATAAGAATGTTACCAATCCATCAAAAATATGACATTATAGTCCAACATATCAATATCTACCAAATGAACCAATGTAACTCTATTGGACAATAATATGGGACATGTCCTATAGACTATTTTAGCAACAACGGAGTCACCCACATGGGTATAATCCGAAAATGATTCAACTAAGACATCAGGAAGTACATCAAACTTCATAGCCACTAAAGGAGTTACAAAAGACAAAGTTGCACCAGGATCTAGAAATGCATAAACATTAATTGAAAATACTTGCAACATAACGTTAACAACATCGGCAGAACCCTCTTGATTAAACCTAGACTTTAGAGTATAGAAATGATTCTTCTTAGGAGAATCAGAACTAACACCACTTGCTTTTACTTGATTACCCTCATTTCCTTGATTCTTGGTCATTGGATAATCCCTAACCATATAACCACTCCTTCCACAACCAAAGCAATTATTCGTACCCATTAAAAACTTACCCACATGCTTCTTACCACATTTGGTACATTATGGAACCCTACTTGGTTAACCACCACCTTTTCCTCCTAGGGAACTAAGGGTAGGCACCCTATCGTTATGAGCTTTTGGAATATTACAAGGAACATTGTTTGAGAATATCTTCTTGAACTTTGGCTTGTCTTGAATCTCAAACCTCCTTTTATAAGTACCTCCATCATAGGGACTTGCCCTCTTAAACTACCTATTCTTTATCTTAAGCCTGTTCTCCTCAACTTGTATAGCATGCACCATTGAACGAGAAATTTCCATGTTTTCATGAAGTGTTTCTGCATGATACTCTTCTTGAATTTCATTGGACACACCTATCACAAAACGGCTCATTTCATCTCTAGGATTGGACACCAAAGAAGAAACATATTTCAGTAACTTAGTGAACTTCAAAGTGTATTCTTTCACACTTATACCTTCTTGATGAAGGTTAATGAACTCTTCCATTTTTTCTTCTATTTTCTCTTGGAAAGAACCTATCAAGAAATTCCTTCCTAAAAACTTCCCAACTTATGGGGCCCGCTCTCAAAGCCCTTTTATCTCTCTATAGAGAGTATCAAGTCTGGGCACATCCTTGAGTCTATATGCGACTAGCTTGACCTTTTTAGTTGAACTCACCCATAGCATATAAAATCTTCTAAACCTCATCAAGAAAGTCTTGGGGGTATTCATTCAAATTAGATCCAAAGAACATGGGAGGATTTATCCTTGTGAAGTCTCTCAAGCGAGAATCCATGATACTAGCATTTGGGTTCACATGGGGTGCAACTTGTCGGTTTGCTTGAGCCGCCAAAGCTTACGCATGATTAGCTACGTATTGATCATTAGTAGTCATGGATTGAGACAAGTTGATTTAAGACATCCTTATATCTCCATCCCGTCATGATCGGAGGATTGATAAAAGCTTTGTCACCTTATGGAGCTTGTTCTGGAGAGGTGTTTGATTGACTTGGGGAGGAGCTTGGTTGTCTTGTTGAGGAGCTCTCGCATTAGTAATATCTTGTTATGGATTCCCTTCTAGTAGCCATAACCTATAACCACAAGAATAAAGTTAGAAAAAAGGACACATAAAGTCAAGACTCTTGAGGCACGACATAAGATTACTAAAAGAAGTGAGAATTTCCTAAGCATCACTTAGACTCTCATCATATGTGTGATGCACTTTACAATTATGAATGAGAGGCTAAGTAGACGTGGTTTAGTGAGACATCATTCCTATATATAATTAGCCTCACGCTCTGATACCAAGTTTGTCACGGCTCTGGAGCACCCCTAGTCGTAACCGGCATCTTCATCCTCTTAGTGGCATAAAAGAAGCCTAGCATACATCATAGCATTTAATAGGTCCATAAAATAAAGAAGAATTAAAACATTACATATGAAGTTTACATAGACTCCCCAGTTAACCATATCTGAAATTTACATAGACTTCTCATTTATATAAATAGTCTACTATTGTCTCACACATAACCATCTATTATAGAATTACAATGTTTGGGACATAGCCCTTACATTATCACAATACGTCTCATATATAACTTAAGAAATGACTAGTGTCTTAGACATAGTCAAATATATAGAACTTGAATAGCGGGTTTCATCCTCGGACATGAGGACTCACCAACAAGTTGGGAACTATCCAAGTCTTCCTTGAAAGTGTCCTTGAAACTCTTCAATGGATCAAACCTACATAATTGTAGAAATAAAGAGAATATAGGTTAGTACAAACCACAGGTTCTAAGTATGAAGACATAAGCAATTAATATATTTAGAAACATGCTTAAAAGGACATTTGGTTCAAAACATGCTAAATCATTTCAAAAGCCTTTATGCACATTCCAAGAATATAGTCAAGTCCATAACATAGCAATAACAAGACATTTTCATAATTATATGACCATGAGCAACATCATATTAAAGGCATAAGCAACACTTCATCAATACCTTACAAGACCTTACCTATAATCCCAATTCAAGCCAACTAGTTCAATGCCTATGTGAAGCCCCATAACAACACATAAACGAAGTCAAGTATGAAAGGGACCATAAGCATTACATTTTCATTATATCGCATCATAATAAGTGTTTATAATCTCATGCAAGGCAACATAGAAAACTGATATACCGTGGTTTCACGGTATTTTTAATGCCTTTTCCTTAAATTTAGTGTGTGTCCAAAAAGCCTTTTTGTATTGATTATTATGTAAGTATCTCCTTATTTGCAGGAAATCTTTCCAATGATTAATGCAGAAAGTTTTGAGCAAGAAATGTAGAATAGACCACCTACAAAACTTTTGACGGTCCGTCGATCTTGTGACGGTCTGTAGGTGGCATCGTAGTGAAGATGCTGAAGGAAGATGGGGAAGTCTGACCTAAGTGTGGAATTACGAAAGTCCATGACGGACCGTCATATCAACGACGGTCCATCCTGCTGGTTCGTTGCAATGATCAGAGAGTAGTCTCAGTACCAAAATTCCAGGAAGTTTAAGTATTATGGAATAGAGACCCTAGATGGACCGTCATTCTTGGAATGGTCCGTTATACCTGTTCGTCGAGGGTAATGAAGAGAGCAGCAAAAAAATTGTAAAGTATGGGACGACGGAGGCCATGACGGCTCGTTGTGACCACGATGGTCTGTCACGATGTCCGTCGATATAACCGCATTTTGACAGATTTTCAGTAATTAGAATCCTTCTTTTATTAGGTTTTGTTTTTATTATAAATAGTTAGAAAAACCTCATTTTTGGGGTTAGAGACTTTGATAATAGACTCTTTGATATTAGTATTTTTGATCGTTAGACTTTTGGATAATCTTTAGTTCTCTTGTTCAAGTATTGAATGATTAATTTAAGCAATTGTTACACTTTTTCTTGAATTGATTGTTGGTGATTTTGTTGATTAATCAAGTAAATTTCTAGATTTTATTCTTTCTCATCAAAGTAAGTGCATGAATTCTTATATTAAATATATGAATATTGTGATAATGACTATGGGTAACTAAGCTCCATAACTAGGGTTGTGGGAACCATGAATGAATATTGAGGTAAAATCTAACTAAAATAATAATTCTAGAATAGTGTCATGCATGTATTGATAGCTCTTTCGTTTAGAAGTCTTTTTAACGGATGGCCAACGTTAGAACTCGCCTAATGCTACTTGCCGGACCAAAAAGGTAGATAATAAGAAAAGAATTATCAACATAGATTTAGTGTATACTATCTAATAGGCTAGTGTCAATTGGTGCGAGGTAATAAGTTAGTCGAATATTGAATACAACGCTTAATACTCACTTCGTGCGTTGAAGTTTATCGATAAAAAATTCTTTCTAACTCGTGTTTACGCGTAACCAATTGTAAGCTGGTCTTTGTTTGAGGAGGAGTTTTTGGGGAGTTTCGTTCCACCGTGATCAAATAGAAGCTAAGAGACGGTTGTTGATATGAGGAGAAGAATGAAATTATTTGTAGTTGGGTTGTCTCGTCAGTCGAGTAAGGAATGTAAGGTTGCGATGTTAATAGATAACATGGGGAAAGTAAGGATTATGATCCATATGCAATAATTTGTGGAGTAAAATCTCAAGGATCGAAAACAGTTCAAGAATAAGAGGGATAAGACATACGGAACGAGTCCGGGCAGCAAAAAATGTGAACTAGTCTTGTTTCGAACATAAGTAGAAAAGACATGCTTCATCATCTGTTAGTGCACCTGAACCAAGTAGCAAATGTGTGTACAATACTAAGAATTTTCAGAACTTGAAAAGTGGAAATGATCATTGTCAAGGTAGTAAGGCACAAAGGGGGTACTAAGAGTCCAGCATGTTGTAAGTGTGGTAGGAGCTACTCAAGGGTGTGTTGTGATGGCTCCCTTGGTTGCTTCAAGTGTGGCCTATATGATCATTTTATAAGAGAGTGTCCTAAGAACAGAAATATTAATGGTAAAGAGGGCAATAGAGAGTAGTCTTGTTTAGTTGCTTCACTAGATAGAGCTCTATCTAGATGAGCTACTTCACGGGCGAGCAGAGATAAAACCGTCTTTATGCTATCACTAATCCCAGAGAGAAACAAGATTCACCATATTTTGTCAGTGGTATGATCCATGTCTTCAGTTTAGATGTTCTTCCAAAGAAACATCTTGAGCCATTCAATGTTTCTACACATGGTGGTGATTCTATTCTAGAAGAAAGAAGATATCATGATAGTTCTGTTTCCGTTAATAACTAGATTAACATGGCTAATTTATTTGAGTTTGAAATAATAGAGTTTGATGTCATTATATGTATGGACTGTCTTCATGTTGTTATGTATCAATATATAATAGAACTCAAGTGGTCAAGTTCCAATTCCCAATGAATCAGTTATAGAGTTCAAGAACAGTTCCCCCATGCTTAAGGGTCGTGTTATTTCGTACTTAAGGCAAGGAAGTAGTTTCTAAGGTGTGTGTCTTTCAGTTAGTCTGAGTTAATGAATCTAGTATTGATATAACTACTATTCAGTCAATATTAGTTGTAAAATAGTTTCCAAAAGTCTTTTCAAATGATCTACTCGGAGTCCCTCTCTCGGTATAGATGCTCTCTAAGATTCTTATCATATTTTTATTCCTCCATACATAATGGCACCAATAGAGTTGAAAAAGCGTAAGGAGAAGTTGAAAGACCTCCAATATAAAAGTATTATTCAACTAAGTGTCTCACCTTAGGGCACTACTGTCTTGTTTGTGCGGAAGAAAGATGTTGTAACGACCCACAAGTACAACCTAGAATATAGAGCACTCTTAAGTCGCCACACGGAGTACTTGACCTCTCAAAAGTCTTGTACAAGCCCTTAGATATTATTCACTACATATATACCTAAAGTAGCACATAACTAAAACTTTTTCTCAAAAACAGAATGAGGAAGTCATTTCATAAAATGTCTAACATATGTCTTAAAAACCATCTATGACAATATGAATAACAATGTTTAGGGATGCATCCCACAAAGTCTAAACATAATGAAGAACATAAAAGAACATAGGGGTGGTGCCCTCGAATGCTATGAGGACTCACCAATCTTATCTTCTTGGAAACCTTGAAAACTCTACCCTTCAAAGCAAATCAAGTCTTCAATACCATACATTGGATAATATGTAGGCAATATGCCTTAGTACGAATTGTAGTAAGCATGGAAACTATCATAAAAAACATAAGATATCTCTAAGTGTTACTCAATAATAGACATAATCATAATACATAAAGACATAAGCATATGAAAGCATCATAAAACATATAAGAGTTCATACATAATTCATTATCCTACTTAGACAAATGAATTACATCACAAGAAACCTCCAAATATACTTGTGCAAGGCTAAGACAGGATCTCATACTACTACAAATTCTAAGTACCTCTCTTTGCTCATTCTTTATCATAACCCACTTTCATAATGAATACCTAAATACATCCGAACATATGATCACTATGACATTCGGTAACCTCAAAACATACTTGTGGAATGCATGTTAAACATCCCATTCTACCTCACACTCTAAGCATATCTTCAAATCACCCTATCTTGGTTTATGTCATCTTAAGATTCTCTAGTAGACCTATTTCACATTACAAAGAAATTATCACCTTAACTCAACCATGTCTTACAATGAAACTATAGTCTTCATCAAAGCTAAACATGTATCGTGTACGGATCATATTTTAGGTAGCTTCAAGTCATACTTGTGACATGTATAGATGGAATTCCATACTATCATCCATACAAAGTACTTCTCTTGACTAACCTAATATAAACTAACATTGCAACCTTGTCTATTAAGGTCAACATACTACCATAATAGACCTAATACCATGGAAAGCATCGCACCACACTAACAAGGATAACTAAGAGGGATACAACTATCCTAACCACCGTGCAACCAATCATATACATGCAAGGTAATCCATAGGGAAGCATGAATCCCTTACCCTAGGCTACCATGATAAACCTATCACAAGCTATTCTATGAAATACACCTTACGTGCAAATCAAGCTACCGTTAGGGGAGTATAGAACTTTCTCCTAAATCTACCATGAAAAGACTTTGACCAAATTAAGTCAAGCTACCATGATCAAGATTCCTAGCAACACAATACCAAGCTAATAATGGAATAGCTTAGTTCGTCCATGCCAAGCTACGATGAATTTCATCACCTCAAGATACCATGAGTGATTCAATCCAAGCTTCCAGGAGATTCAACATCTCAAGCTACCATAAGTATTTAAACTCAAGCTCTTTGAGATTTACTATCTCAAGCCACCCTTGATATCTACCATCTAAAGATATCATGAGATCCACCATCTCAAGCTATCATGCCTTGGTCTTGTCTCATAATGTCTAATACAGAAGTAGAGGCTATTCAACACAACTTTATGCTATTCTAATTCATTATGGGTCGATTAATTTTTGGTTCTTAGAATAACCTAGGATTCATATATGTGATAGAACTTACTTCGCCTAGCTTGTTCATGTCTAAATGTAAAACAGAAAGGAAAAATCAATACAATCTCCTGATAATGACTTCACCCCCAAAGCCCTACAAATAATGGCATATAAGCTTTACAATCGACTACTTCTTCTAGTCCATCATGATTCATACTCAATTACATGTTTATCTATTCAATTAGATTATTCGAATGTAATTCTAGGCATGCTTGATCACATAGGTCCAATTCCAACTTTATAAGTCAAGATAATATTCAATGAATTAGAACTATTTCAATTCATATATAGGTGATTCTATCATGATCAAATAGTATAGAATACAATCGAATTAAGTAAGTCAACTCAGAACCTTCATCTAGCCTCTAATGGACTAAAATCACCATGATCACCTTCAACATCAAATACTAAAATTTACCATGAAAAAACAAATAATAATCATATAAAAATCATTGAATTCAACCCACTAGTTTGGGATCAGAATGAAGCCTTACCCACAATGCAATCACAACCCTCTCTAGAATGGGGTTCTTTAGATTCACAATTGAGTAAAACTAGGGGGACTACATAGATGAAATAAGTCATGGATGAATAAGATTAACATACCTAAGATTAGAGCATTAATCCCAACTTAATTATTTGGTGAATTTCTTCCTAAAAGCATCCTCCAACTTCTCTTCTTATTCTATGGTGTTCTTGAGAGAATTTTGTTGAGAAAGAGGTTTTGATTCATATTCTAGGGTCTAATTGGCTATATTATTTTTATATACTCAGAAAATACCTTAAACTACCTGAATAACCAACCATGCATTTATTTGTATGTGGTATTAATTTACGACATTGTCCCTCCCTTTGACGAAAGTCTGCAGGAAATTGAAGACCAAACGATGAGGGCCACCTACGGGGCGTCGACTAAACAACGGGCCGTACTTGCAACAGTTGTTTTTGTCAGAGACATCTTTTTGGGGGATTATTATCACACCCCTAAGTATGGATATCACCCTACATCGACGGGGCATAGACTTACCCATGAGTCATATACTGGCCAACATCAATTGAAGGCAGTGTGCTACCTACTTTTGGGTCCTCTTCAAGGACCCTTTGGGTGGTCCTTTGGGAGTCGTGCCCAAACATTTCCACTTTAAATGCATCAGTTTAGATTTTTGGAACCTTCCCTATGAATTTGACCTCCAAACACTACATAAAACCTCATGTAACATACTACGGCACAGTTGCATGTCTCAAGGCTAACTTTCGAACGCCATCAGTTGTTTCACCTCCAAACTCTTCCAAACTCTCTATACTACCTCCTAACCCTATTATTAGTAATTTTAGGACCATATAAGCTCATGATACAAATTATAGGCTCTATTTGTACAAAATTCATTTTGGGTTCCTTAAAATATCCCCCACTTGGGAAACATTCGTCATCGAAGGACACCTTACTAAACACTTCTCAAATCGTACATGCGTTATACCTAAATGCACATGCCAAAATCAAGGAAAAATTAAATTCCAAGCTAAACATAACTTCACATAACCATATAAATACCTCATAAAAAGGATCCTTACCCCCACTTGGAAATAAGCTAAACATGTCTTTCTAACATCAATTCCTCATCATAAGGAAACAACAAAATCACAAGGCATATCATAATCAAAGAGATTCTTGAAATTTTCATAAATTAATAAAGAGACACATAATGGAAAGGTATATAAGGAGATCATGCTTGATCGCCCTGGATTGGAGAGCATAGAACCTACTGCTCTTTGGAGGACCATCTTCCACATTACTAGTGGCAACTTTCTTGCCTTATATCACATTATCTTTTGCCATAGGGCAATCCCTCATTATGTGACCACTCTCACCACACCCATAACGACCATTTCTATCGGACAAGCACTTACCCTCATGTTTCTTACCACACCTAGTGAAAGTAGGTCAGGAATACTCATTTTCCTTGAGATCAACGATTATAAATCCTATCATAATCATACATAGAAGCACTAGAGTAACCTTGTCTGGAATACTTTTGTTGATACTTAGAATGACCATGTCCATCGGATCTATCCTTGTCCATCCTACTTCTCTTTTTCTCCTTCTTTATTTTGGACTCTTCTATTTGTTGATAAAAAAACATGTCGCGAGAATATCCATGTCATCAACAGAAATTTCCATACGAAGCCCTCTTTTACTAGTTCAAAAACCCCCGTCATGAACATATTCATCAAGTCTCAAGCGTTTTCTAACAAGCTTGGATCATACTTAGACAAAAGAGTTAACTTCCAAGCATACTCCTTAACACTCATATAAACTTGTTTAAGGTTTATTAATTCCCCCAACTTAGCCTCGTTCAATTTCCTAGAAAAGACCTATCAAGGAAAGCCGACTTAAAAGTCTCCCACTCCATGGGAACCGCCCCTACCGGCCTAGAATCTTTCAATTGTTCATACCACATTTGTGCCACATCTTTCAATTGCTAAGCGGCTAGTTCTGCTTTGTCCCCTGAAGTCAATCCTATAATATCATGAGTCTAATAAACCCTCTATATGAACCCAATGGGATCCTTGTCCACCTTGAAGACACCAAATTCCGGAGGGTTCATCCTCAACAACTCCCTAACTCTAAAGTCACTCATTCCCCGTATATGATTTGGCATCACCTCCCTATTATAGCTTGGGCCGTCAAGGCCTGAGCCTAAAAGTTCATAGAAGTCCTAAACTCCTCTAGAGAAACATTCCCCACTCGTGGATTATTAGAAACTTGAGGAGGAGCTTTTCCTTCTTGAGGAGGAGCTAATGATTCTTAAAGCCATCTCATTCCCTTCTAGAATTAGCCCTAATGTTATCCATAACCTAATAAATCATAGCAAACATTAGAAAAGGTCCATACTAAAGACAAACTCTATGGAACAACTTGAAAAATGAATAAGCGGAACTTTCCTAAGCATCCCATAGCCTCCTAATCATGGGTGTGTCGCAAATCACACCAATGAATAAAATTCTATTAGACGTGCTTTTGAGAAATCCTAGGACCATTTCACAACCTTATACTCTGATATAAGATTTGTAACGACCTGCAAGTACACCCTAAAAGTTAGAGCACTCTTGAGTCGCCATACGGCGTACTTGACTTCTCGGAGGTCTTGTAGAAGCCTTTAGACATCATCATTGCATATATACAAAATGTAGCGCATAATGAAAACTTTTTCTCTAAAACATAATGAGGAAGTAATTTTTTATAAAGTCTAACATATGTCTTAAGAACCATTTATGACAACATGAATAACAATGTATAGGGACGCAACCCACAAAGTCTAAACATAATGAAGAACATAAAAGAATATAAGGGTGGTGTCCTCGTATGTTATCAGGACTCTCAAATCTTCACTTCTTGGAAACCTAGGAAACTCTACCATTCAAAGCAAATCAATATCATCAAGACCCTACATTGGATAAAATTTAGGCAATATGTCTTTGTACGAATTGTACTAAGTATGTAAACTATCATACAAAACATAAGATATTTAAAAGGGTGAGTGAATAATAGACATATTCATAAGATATAAAGACATAAGCATAACAATAATATCATAAGCATATGAACGCATCATAACATATAAAATTTCAACTTAAATCATTGTCCTTCTTACTCAAATGAACTACATCACAAGATAACTCCAAGTATAGTTGTGCAACGCTAAGGTAGAATATCATACTACTACCAAAGCTAAGTACCCCTCTTTGTTAATTCTTGATCATAATCCACTTTAATAATTAATATCTAAGTCCATTATAACATAGGAGCACTATGCCCCTAGGCCACCTCAAAGAACACTTGTGTAATGTATGTGAAGCATCCCACTCTCCCTTATACACTAAGCATATCTTGAAGTCCCCTATCTTGTTTTATGTAATTTTAGGAGTCTCTAGTAGACCTATTTTATATTACCAAGGAACCATTACCTTAAGTCAACCATGTGTCAAAATGCAACTATAGTCACTATGTAAGCTAAGAATGCATCATGTAGGGGAAATGTTTTAGATAGCTTCAAGTCATACTTGTTCCATGTATAGATGGAATCCTATACTACAAATCATTCTATGTTCTACTCTACAATAACCTAATCCAAGCTAACTTATCTTGCAACCTGGTCTATTAAGGTCAATATAATACCATCATAGACTTACTACCATGGAAAATATCTATCATACTACAAAGATAACTAAGAAGGATACAACCATCCTAACCACCATGCAACCAATCATGTAGATGCAAGCTAATCCCTAGGGGAGCATGAATCCTCAACACGAAGATACCATGAGAAATCTATATTAAGCTATTCCATGAAATACACCTTACATGAAAGTCAAGCTACCATTAGGAAAGTACAGACCTTTCTCCAAAAGCTACCATGAAATGGTTTTGGCCAAACCAATACAAGCTACCATGATCTTCATCACCTCAAGATACCATGAGTGATTCAATCCAAGATTCCATAAGATTCAACATCTCAAGATACCATGAGTATTTAAACTCAAGAATCTATATGATTTACCTTGTAATGCTACCCTTGAGATATACTATCTCATGCTATCTTGAGATCCACCATCTCAAGAAACTATGCCTTGCTCTTGTCTCACCAAGTCTACTACACAAAAAGAGGCTATTCAACACAACTTTAAGCTATTCTTATTCATAATATCTTGATTCATTTTAGGTTCTTAGGTCAACCTAGGATTCATCTACGTGATAGAACTTACTTGTTCTAGCTTGTTCATGTCTACGCGTAAAAGAAAAAGAAACTATGAATAGAATCTCATCATAATGACTTCACCCCAATGCCCTGGCAACAATGGCATATAATCCTTACATTTGACTACTACCTTTAGTCCATCATTATTAATACTTAATTACATGTTAATCCATTCAATTAGATTATTAGAAGTTAACTCTAGTCATGCTTGATCACATAGGTTCTTTTCAAACTTTACAAATCAAGATCATTTTCAATCAATTAGACCTAGTGCAATTCTTATATAGGTGATTTAATCATGATCAAATAGTATAGAATACAATCGAATTAAGAAAGTCAACTTAGAACCTTCATCTAGACTCTAATGGCCTGAAATTACCATAATCACCTTCAACATCAAATACTAAAATTTAACATGGATAAATTATATAATCATCATATGAAAATCATTGAATGTTACCCACTAGTTGTGGATCACAACCAAGCCTTAGCCACAATGCAATCACAAACCCTCTAGAATGGGGTTTTTTGGATTCACAATTGAGGAAAACTAGGGGGACTCCATGGATGGATAAGCTTCACATACTTTAGATTATAGACTTTCCAACTTGATTCCTTAGTGAATTTAGTCATAATAGCATCCTCCAACTTCTCTATTTCTTTTATAGTATTCTTGAGAGAATTTTGGTGAGAGATAGGTTTTGATTTTAAGTATAGGGTATAATTGGATTTCATATTGTTTAAATACACATAATATACCTGAAATCATCTAAAATAACCTCCCATGCATTTATTTGGATATAGGATGAATTTACCACATTGCCCCTCCCTTGGGTGAAAGTCTACAGCAAATTGTAGATCAAACGACGAGGGCCCCCTACGGGGCATTGACCAAATGATGGGCTGTAATGGCAATCGTTGTTTTTTCAGGGGGGTTAATCTCAACACCTATGTGTGGAGCAACGCCACCCATCGACGGCGCGTATCTTGACCCACGAGCCATCGATTAGCTAGCATCAATTGACAATGCCAAGGTAGTGTGCTTCCTACTTTTGGGTCCTCTTTATGGACCCTTTGGTTTCCTTGGGGAATCATTCCTGGATGTTTCTAGCCCAAATACTTCTTCTAAATGTTAGGAACCTTCCCTATAAATGTGAGCTCCAAACACTACATAAAACCTCATGAAACATACTAAGGCATGCATGCACTTCTCAAGACTAACTTTAAAATGTCATCGAACGTTTAACCTCAAAACTCTTCCAAACTCCATATAATGCCTCCTAACACTATTATTAGTCATTTTAGGACCTTATAAGATCATGACACACATGATAAGATCTATTTGGACCTAAATCATTTTGGGGTCCTTACAGATGGTCCCCTTAGAATCGAATATGTATAGATTACCGTCAGTTGAACAAGGTTACCATCAAGAATAACTATCCTATTCCAAGTATAAATGATTTATTTGATTAGAATTAGGGTTCCACCTATTTTTGTAAGATAGATGTCAGATCTGGCAATGATCAGTTAAAAGTAAGGAAATGTGATATTCCAAAAGCAACATTCAAAACCTTATACTGTCATTATGAGTTTTTTTATCATGCCCTTTGATTTGACCAATGCACCCGCAATATTTATGGATCCTATGAATAGAGTATTCAAACCTTTTTTAATTATGTTTGTTATTGTCTTCATTGATGACATACTAATATATTCAATGAATGAAGAAGATCATGCTAGTCATGTCAGAATAGTCCTTCACACTTTAAAATATAGAGAGTTGTCTACCAAGATCCTGCAGTCAGCATGATTTTGTTTGGGTGATTGTTAACAAAATGAAAAAATCAGCCCACTTTTTGTCAGTAAAGAATACTCATTCAATAGAAGACTATGCTAAGTTGTATATTCAAGAGATGGTAAGACTTATTCGGGTTTTGGTCTTTATTATTTCAGATATATGTGCACAATTTACTGCATAGTTCAGGAAATCTTTTCAGAAACGGTTGGGTTCAAAGATGAACGTACGTACTGTCTTTCATTTTTAGACAGATAGGTAAGCAAAACAAATTATTCATACCATAGAAGATATGTTAAGGGCTTGTGCAATTGTTTTAAAGGGGAATTTGAATTCACCTACTTCTCATTAAATTTTCTTACAATAATAGTTACAACTCTAACATACAAATGAATCCTTATTAAGCTTTTTATGGGAGAAGATGCGGATCTCCTATTGTTTTGTTTGAAGTTGGTGAAGCAAAATTAATAGGACCAGAGTTATCTCACCAAGCTATGAAGAAGGTGAAGGTGATTACCGACAGATTTAAAATGACACAGAGTCGTCAAAAATCCTACATTGCTATTCAGATGAAGCCATTATAGTTTGAAGTAGACGATTGGGTATATTAAGATGTTTCATGCATGAAGGGTGTTATGATGTTTGGAAAAAAGGGGGAAATCAGTCTTTGATATATTGGACCTTATCGAATATCTAAAAGGATGAGAAACTTAGCTTATGAGTTAGAGCTACCAGAAGAATTAGCAGTAGGTCATCCCTTTTTTCACATATATATGATAAAGAAGTGCACGAGCGATCCGATCATTGATCATACCAACTAAAAATATTAGAATCGAGGATAACTTAACTTATGAGGAGATTCCTGTGCAAATTCTAGATGGTCAAGTTTGCAAGTTGTGACCAAAGAAAGTTGCATTAGGCAAATTCCTTTGGAGGAACCAATTTGTCGAAGAAGCTACTTGGAAAGATGAATATGATATAAAGAAAAAATATCAACATATATTTGAATCAAGAGAAAAGGCAAACCAAGATACTAGTTTCTTCCTAGTACTATTTAAAGTATGAGTAACCATGTTTTTGTTACATTTGCTTGTTGAGTGTTGGAAGTTGATGTTACTACCCTTAGCCTAGTAAGAATAACCTCATTCGAGGAATAATTTTCTCTAATAGTATATATAGTAACATCTCGCAACTAGAAAGG
This sequence comes from Solanum arcanum, assembly GCA_027789145.1. Lineage (NCBI taxonomy): Eukaryota > Viridiplantae > Streptophyta > Magnoliopsida > Solanales > Solanaceae > Solanum > Solanum arcanum. The sequence goes on from CM050943.1 coordinate 31,701,302, forward strand.
GACTAGAAGTACGTGTAAAATCTGGAAATAGTTACTTTTGGAAAGTATACGAAAATCTGGAAATTTTTAAGTAAGTTAAATGTGCCTTTTAGGTAAACTTCAAACGATCACAACTACTAGCTCAAGATGAGTTAGGTGTAGTTCCAGATATGGTTAGAATACTCTCTTAATGATTTTTCCAACTCCATCATGTTTGTGCGATTATGAGTTCGTATGAGTGAGTTATGACCTTTTGAAGTTGGGTTGTTTGAATAAGCAATGTCTGAAAAACTAGATATTAGAAGGGTAGTGTAATCTTGTCCATACCAAATTTAATTAAGTTTTTAGAAGTTATATTGGGTTAAAGTCAGATATTAGTCAGTTTAAAACAGTGAATTTCATGCTTGGGGTTAGAGTGAAGAGAAAAGAGGAGAAAAGGGAAGAATGTTTAAGATTTGTCAAGAACGTTCAAGAATCGATTGTGGATTTCGTCAAGGGGTGATCGCTAAGAGGTATGTGAGGTTCCATAGTGTTGGATTCATTCACCCACGCAACAATCATGATTTGTGTTAGTGCATTAAGTTCTTAAAAGCTTTCAAGTTGAGTTCTTGATAAGTGTTCTTGATGTTTCCTTATCGATTAAGTTATAATGTAAGATTCTACTTGTGTCAACTTTAGAAAACCATATCTATTAGAATATTAAGAGTTATGTGATCCATAACCTATCATATTAAACATAATTGAATCTACTTTCTATCCCCACCAATTTCGCGTCAATGCGGTTTCTTAGTAAAAAGTTATTTACTATTTTAGTAACCTATATTGTGCTGTTACAAATTAGCCGACATGAAAATATTAAAAAGGGTGGTTTTTATTCTTCTACCTCCAAGGAAACCCTAAACAGATTTTTTGACTAATAAAATGTTCAAAACAATTATATATTAATCTTTACTAATGAAAGTAATAATTTTTTGCCATAGAGATTTCGAGAAACTAATTCAAGAATGTCAAAAAAGGTTTTCTCGATCATTTACCTTCAAGCTAGAGTTTCAAGGTTTCTATTAAAATTTTTATTCGCGATTCTTCAAGAACCTTGTTCTTTCTATGTAAAATAATTCTTAAATATAAGGAGATCTTTCCTATCATAAATCGTGATCCTTCAATACATAATTCAATTCAAGGAAAGTCAAGAGTCAAGTCAAGAAGTTAAAAGTCAAGTCAAGAAGTCAACAGTTAAGTCAAGATAACTTCTTAATGTTTATTTTAGAAGTCTTTACAGACATTTTAAGTTTTTTTTAAGACATGAGTTTTTAGTTTGGTAAATTGTAAAGTTAAAGTTCATTTCTTCAAAAGTATATGTGGACTATGTATTCCCGTAAAAGTTGAATATGTTTTAACATTTAAACAAGTAAGGAAGCTTTGATTTTTAAAAGAGCCTTTGAGCTAGTTTTTCAGTAAAGATCCTTTGAGATAGTTTTTCAGTAAAGAGCCTTTGAGCTAGTTTTCAGTTAAAGAGTAAATGTTTTCACAATTAAGCAAGAAAGGAAGTTGAGACTTCCAAGATAGACTTTGATCTATGTATTTGGGAACTTATATCAAATCATAGAAGAACCATGTTTTTAAAACATAAGAGTCAATATATTGTTTGAGTAGTATAGAGAACGGAGTTGGGGACGAGCATGATTTCATATAACTCACGTATCCATAAATCATGTAGCCATCATGAGTAGAAAAGGATCAGACTTTTTAGATGATTCCTTTGGTGCCTTTTAGCATAGATTAGTGGATTCACTTAGTGAGTTAGGGCCTATACCCTTGCAAGGGACCGGATGGTCCTTGACAGCGCTAGCTAAAGTGTTGTATCATCAGTATAGCTCTGAAATAATGGTTATTTGTTAGAGAAACTCCACAATAATATTTTATATTTTTATATGCATCACAAATATTTGTATGTACATATACATTACATATTTCATATTGTATCTTTGCATACATAAAGAGTTATCATTGTATTTCTAAATAAATAGAGTTGAAAATCATCTTTTAAGCTTTTCTATGTACTGCATTTATTCACACTACTTTATATTGAGATTAGTTAAGTTTAGTTTAGTTAAGTAAAGCCAAGCCCAGGTAAGTGTTTCTGTCAAACTCTTTTCAAGCCTATGTTATGTTTAGCATTTCCACTCGCATACTCGTACATTTAATGTATTGATGCTAGTTGGCGCGCATCATCTTATGATGCAGACAAAGGTAACCAGGATCAACAAGCATCACATTATTGATCAAGTGAGCACTTCAAAGTCAGTTGGTAGCCTCCTAGCACTCCAGATGATTCTTTTTTTTTTTTTATTTCTTTAATTTATTATATTAGTTCATTAGGATGTTGTGGGGTTTTTCCGAACATCAATCTCAGTTGTTTTATAGGCTTCATAGATAGTCAGTTAGATGTTAGCTCATTCGTCATCATCTTGCTATTGCCTTATATTCAAATTTGAGTTGCAACTTTGTCTATGTTAAATGTTTATTTTTTAAACATTGTGAGTTAAGTTGAGACAATTATGTTATTTAGCATTTGAATCCTTTTACTTATGCTTAAGGTCTTCCACTGAGTAAGTAAGCTAGGCCAGGGGTTCGCTTTGGGCCATCAATAGTTCTCGAGTGCCGGCCACGCCCAAGGTGTAGGCCTCAGGGCGTGACAATAGTAATTGTTTTTTGTGAATGTACATCACAACTCCAACGTGATAAAGTAATTTGATCTAACCCATCACAATCATGATAGAACAATATATTAGAAGTGTGATTTCTCATTAGACCATCAAATTTTATTCTTCGTGAATAAGACAAAGACCTTGCGAATTGATAGAAGTCCTACAATTATTCTTCACAAATGCGATCTAGCCCTTGCAAGCATGGAGAAGAAAGCCAATTGAACCAATAATTGGTGCATCAACTATTAGAAATTCTCTATTTCCACGTCAAACTCTTCTAGAAAAGGAAATATAAAATAATCATAAAATATATTAAAAATTTGTTGGAACATCAAATCACAAATTCAAAGATGTCTACCAAATTTTGACCATGGTCAACTCCAAGCTTTATCTTTTTCTTTTAAGTTTTGTATCTTTCGATAATGTATTTATATTTAAAAATTATAGTTTACTTCTAATGACTCTTCTGGTGGTATTGCCTCTATTTTTGTACTTGAAAACATGACTGGTTATCGTTATTTTGTTTTGTTTTCGTATGATTCTTTGATTTTAGTATTTCATTTTTTTTGACTTATCTAATGTAGGGTTAGTAAAATGTCATCGCAATTCTTCATATTCTGGATCATAAAATTTATGTCTAAATATATTTTTTCATATATTAAGCACAGAAAAATAGGGATCCATCTTGATCATAAAAAAACACATGTAATTAAATAATATGTGATAATCATATGTCAAATAACCAATTTATGTAAGATAGTCAATGTAATAAATATATTCAAAGTTAAGTTGAATGACTATAAATAATAAGACTATATATTCAAGAATTATATGTTTTATTACGTAGAAACTATCTTCAAGAGAGAAATGTCATCTACATTTAAAATGAGCTTCCTAAAATTAATTTCTTGAAATAAATATAGGGAAAAAACTAATTCAGAAGTCAAAGTGAATATATATATCTCCATGGAACCCATATATATTTTACAACTTAATCTTACCTTACACTCTTAGGGTGTGTTTGGTATGAAGGAAAATGTTTTCCATGGAAAATGTTTTCCTAGAAAATGTTTTTCTGAAAAACAAGTAGATTTTGGACTTATTTTCCCATGTTTGATTGGTGAGTAGAAAATATTTTCGAATATGTTTTTTAGTGTTTAATTCATGAATGAAAAATATTTTTGAGGAACATCTTTTATTTATACTAGAGTAGAAAATAATTTATGAAATTGAAAATATTTTTTAAAAATAATTTTTTTAGGGGGATGGGGTGGGGGTGGAGGGGTAGTGGGGGCGGGGAGGGGTAGGAGTGAAAAATAAAAATTTGAGTTGATAGTATTTTTAAAAAGCAAAATTAAATTTTTGGGGGTTAGGAGTTAGGGGTGGGGAAGGGGCTGGTAGGGGTGTGTAGGGGTAGTGGCCGAGGTGGAGGTAGGAGTTTAAAAAAAAAAATTTTGAAGTTGAAAATATTTTTAAAAAGCAAAATTAATTTTTTTGGAGAGGAGGTGGGGGGGGGGGGAGGGTGGTCAGGGATCGGGCCAAAAAATAAAATTTTGAAATTGAAAATATTTTTTTTTTTAAATTGATGTTTTTTCCAAAAAAAAAAAAATGTAATTTGAAATTGGAGGAGAGAGCTTTGGAAAATGTTTTCCTTAATTTTTGAAGGGAAGTCATTTTCCTTAATTTTGAGAAAAATGAGTGGATTTGGAAAACATTTTCCAAAACTTTTGTCTCAACCAAACATGAGAAAATTGGAAAACATTTTCCAGAAAATGTTTTCCTTCATGCCAAATACACTCTTAAAGTATACAAATACACTAAGGGTCTTTCCATCAAGTGATGCAAGAAAATCTTGAGGTATAATTTTCTTTAATTTTTGGACGTAAAATTAGAACTTTCTATATAATCTCACTAAGATATAGTTTTCACTGATTTTTTTTTCTAGTTGTTGATTTTTCAGAAATGACTTTCTATGGTCTATAGTTGTATAAATTTTATGATGGTTTGATGAAGTTTTGAATGTATCTATGAAAAATCAAAATAAAAGAAATCCATATTATTTTAATAAATATCTGAGAACTGATTTTCTATATTCAACATATTAACTCCATAGATTCCAGATAAAACATATTCATGCATGTGAAGATTACTAGATCTTGACAGAGGATAATACAATCTCCCTAATAAAAGCTATGTTATTTTATTTGTTTAAACAATTCAATTCACGATCAAAATTGAAGGGGTAACAATTTTGTGTGGATTTCCTCTATGTGTATGTAATTTTCTTTGATTTTAAAAATAAATTATAGGTAGGTTTTAAAAATAAATAAATTGTGTACATGAGAAATATTTTGGACATTTTACTATCTAATGTTGTTTTTCCTTTTAAAATAAAATAAAATCCTATTAGGAAGACAAATTTATATTTGAAGACCTTCAATATATAACTTCAAGTATGTCTTTATCTTTGTTTTCTGAAAATGTAGACTAATATTTGACTGATTTTATGCAGTGATAATTGATGAAAATAAGATAGACAGCATCTCTGATTTTCTCACGGATATCCTCAGATTAAATATTCAAGGACATGTCATTTTGCCAATCGATAAAACACAAAAAATTTTTCCAAGAAATAGGAACTTTTTGTGGTTATGCATCCAACACTAGTTCTAGATAGAGTATTTTCTTTTGAAGAGAAAAGTTAGGATTGATTAAAAATTGTTTTATTAATATGGTTGACAGTATTCTCCTGTAACATGTTGGATCCCTAGTAAATTTTTTCTGTGATTTATCAATCATGAATTGTAAGATAGGGACTTTGACTGTTGGTTATTATGTGTAACAAGTAAATTTCACGACCCAAGCCTCCACCCTGGACGTAACTGACACTCGACAATCATTGCTAGTGTAGTGATTTGAAAATTGTAAAATATAAATTTATAAAATAATTCGTATTATATTAAATTTATGAATATATTACTACAAATAAATATTATAGATTAATATAATTAAGTTAACTATTTAAATATAATAAATACAGATTTAATTAAAGCCCGATCCATAAAGCCTATATGTCATGTCAATTAAATCTGATTGGCTGAAGGGAATCCTATTCCTATCAAAACTCATCTATTTTAAAACTATAAATAGGGGTTCTCATAATCCATAAAAAAAGAACCCAAGAATTGTAACAAAAACTAGAGAAAGCTTGTGTATCAAAAGCCATATATTTCTCTACAAGCTACAAGTTTTAGATAAAGAATTCACTATTTCAAGTGTTCAAGTTCAAGAATTAAAAAAATTAAAGCGTTAAAGTTCAAGAATAATAAAGATTAAGACCACCAAATTCAAGATAAAGATCCAATCCCTTAGATTTAAATTGATAAAAATCATGATAAAGTTCAAGTTCAAGAATGATCAAGTTGAAGACCTCCAAATTCAAGATCAAGCTTAAAGCTTTTGGATTCAACTAGACGTCAAGATGAAGATAAAGTTCAAGTTCTAGAACAATAAAGATCAAGACCTCCATATTCAAGATCAAACTCGAAGACCTTGGATTCAACTAGAAGTCAAGATCAAGATAAATTTCAAGTTCAAGAACAATCAAGATCAATACAACTAGAGCAAAGATAAAGGTTGAAGCCCTTGAAATATAATAGAAGTCAAGATCAATATAAAGTTCAAGTTCAAGATTGAGATAAATTTCAAGATAAAGTCAAGTTCAAGATAAATTCAAGTACAAGCTCAAGATTCTTTGAATTTATTTTCTAAATGGTGAATTTAGAGGAATCATAGAAATTATAACACTCACACTTTGAAATAATAAAATGATTGTTGCATAATTTTTCATTCTTGATTATAATTTTCTCGACGTGAAATTTTATCGTCTACAAATTTAGGCACCCCTGTGGGAAAATCTTTACTTATCATCTCAACATTTCAAGCACCACAGAATATCAAAATTTCTTCCACTATAGAAGAACAACTAGAAAGCTTAAGTAAATTAATTGAAGGCTTGAAAAAATGTGCGCACGAACAAGATGCTAAACTTTCCAAGCTAACATATAAGATGGATAACATGATCAGGTGAAGATCAAATGTTTCACCTCTAAAGATTCCTAAAATTCAAGACGTAGGATATTCTTGTTTAAAGAAGACAAAGACCAAAGAGATTCATATTTGTGAAGAAGGTTTGCTTCGAATTGTTCAATTGAAGGACTTTATCATAGTGACTATAGAAGACAAATTTGAGTCTTCATCCAAATTTTCTCCCACATATGCAAAGCCATATGCACAAAAGATTGATAACTTAAAAATGCATGAGGGATATCGACCTCCTAAGATTCAACAATTTGATAGAAAAGGAAATCCAAACAATTTATAACAAACTTTATTGAGACTTGCAATGATGCTGGGATGTATAGTGATTATCTTGTTAAAGAATTCATTTGATATCTTAGAGAGAATGCCTTAGATTGGTACAAAGATCTTGAAACTAATTAAATAGATTGTTGGGAGCGATTAGAGCAGGAGTTTTTCTATCGATAGCACAAGATGTGTCTTTAAGATACGAGTAAGAGTTCCTCAAAGGCTCGTCAAGGTGAAAAATGATCTAGTTGTCGAAATCATCAATCGTTATAGAAGTGTAAGCCTCAACTGAAAATATCGCCTTAGTGAAACTTCTAGCATTCAAATGTGCATCCAAGACATAAATTGGGGTATACGCTATATTTTGCAAGAACTAAAGCCCAATACATTTGAAGGGTTAGCAACTCGTGCACACGACATGAGATTAAGAATAACTTTGAGAGAAGATCATCGATCTTGTGTCTATGGACCTCGTAAAGATGAAGATATAGAAGAACTCCAAAGTGGGGTAAAGTTTGCATCCTAAGATGAATTTGAAAAGTCAATACATATCAAGACACTCCTTAATGCATGAGCTGAAACTACAAGTAACGGTGCCCCTTAATACATGAGCTTAAGCTGCAAGTTACGACGATCTTTAACGTATGAGCATAAAGTTCAAGTTACAACTCTCCTTAAAACATGAGATTAAACTGCAAGTTACAACGCTCCTCATCACACGAGCCTAAATCTTCAACTTAGAATGCTTCTCATCATATGAGCCTAACATCAAGTTACAATTCTCTTTATTGCATGAGACCAAACTAGAACTTATAATGTATCTTCGCATGAACCTAAACTGCAAGCCGAACTGCCCCTAGAAAGATGAGCATAAATTGTATATAATAAATCTCATTAAAATTGAGTTAAATCTTCAAGTTGAAACACAAGCTTAAACTATATTTTATCAAGCTCTTTATATTTGAGCTAAAATTTCATGTTAAAATGCTCCTTGAAACACGAGAATAAATGATATGTAATAAAGCCCTTTCAATTTGAACTTAATCTTCAGGTAAAATATACTCCTTAAAGTACGAGCCTAAACTGCTTACCACTTATTTCTGGCAAGAGTATAAAACTGGGTATGGCACAACAAAAAAAAATCACTCACTCCCCCAAACCTCTTTTGTGACTTGATCCTATTCAGTTAGGTACATAGGCGCTTAGAATCATATTCTAAGTTCAATTTATCGTGTGTCATCAAAAAAAATGTTCCCACTTGATCTGTCACATGAAAGTTAAAGCTATGAGTAATATTTAACAAAATTTCAGACATGCACCAAAAGGTGCTGACTAAATGGGGGAAAACCCCTACGAATAAAAGTTGTCTCAAGGTGAAGTATTCAAAATCTCCAAGTATGCAAGATGAAGTCTCAAATTCTCCAAAAATACAAAATGAAGTATCCAAATCTTCCAACTCTACAAGTCATAGTCTTCAAATTCTTCAAGCATAATCTTTTAAAGATAAATTATCTCGACAAGACTTGAAGAAGGGGTCATTTTGTAGTTATTTAAAGTTATTAAATATAAATTTATAAAATTATTCCGATCATATTAAATTTATATATATATTAGTCCAAATAAATATTATGGATTAATATATTTAAGTTAATTATTTAAATCAAATAAATGTAGATTTAATTAAAGCACACTCCGAAAAGCCCAAATGCCACGTCAGTTAAATTTGATTGGTTGAAGTGAATCCTTTTCCATCACAACTCCTATATTCTAAAACTGTAATAGATTCCTCAATTTTGAGAAAAGAAAGTAAGAATTCCAACAAAAATCTATAAAAAAAACTCGTGGATAAAAATCCCAAATTTTTTTTACTAGCGACAAATTTAGGAACTCAAGTGTTCAAGTTCAAGAATTTAAGGATTCAAGCGTTAAAGTTCAAGAACGATCACGATCAAGACCACTGATCAAGATCAAAGCCCATGTATTAGTATGTAAATAAATATCAAGATAAAGTTCAAGAATGATCTAGATTGAGACCTTCAAATTAAAGATCAAGCTCGAAGACCTTGGATTCAACTAGAAGTCAAGATCAAGATAAATCTCAAGTTCAAGAACGATCATGATCAGGACCGCGAATTTCAAAGTCAAGCTCGAAGCCCTTGGAATCAACAAGAAGTGAAGATCAATATAAAAGTTCAAGAATGATCAAGATCAATACCACCAAATTCAAGAACAATATCGAAGCCCTTGAAATAAACTAAAAGTCAAGATCAAGATAAAGTTCTAGTTAAAGATACATTCAAGTCATAGCTCAAAATCCATAGAATTTATATTTGGAAAGGTGAATTAGGAAGAATCATAGAGATTGTAATACTCGCACTTTGAAATAATAAAACAATTTTTGCATAATTTTCCATTCTTGATTACTATTTTGTCGACGTGAATTTTATTTTCTATAAAGGTTGCAAGGTGAATCCTTTGAATGGCTCATTACTCAGTGAAAAACTTACTCAAGAAAAGTGAAAACATAATGATAAAGTAACTTTAAAGCTTAATTTAAACTGAACTTCAATAATAATTTAAAAATAATTTAACATGCATTAGTTAAATGCTTCATCAACTCCTTACAAAAATAAAGGAAATGATGATAAAATCCTACCTTTAAACTATCTATGAAGACTCTACTATTACAGAAGGATTTTCGTTACAAGAATTTTGACATCCTATCAAACCGAAAAAATTAAAGTGGAACCCTTCGGAAGTTAGGAGTCTCACCAAACGTAACTGGAACTTCAACAGGTCTCAACACAACACCTGATGTTTACCCTGAATACATGTATCTTCATCATAAAATATATCCTATACCGTGCAAGAGTGTAAGATATCCTCAACTAAGTTGATTCACTGTATGCTTAAACACAATAATTAATCATCTAAAAAGTATGACCCTTTTTACCCATGATGGCATACATGGTTTATGCGGACATTAAATTATCGGAGCTAGTCCCCATATCGTTGCTCAATACTAACCCTAACAAGATAAGTCATTATCATACTTTTAAAAAAGTATTCCTTATTCTCAAACTTTTGGAATATTACTCATAATGTTTTCTTGAAAGAGATATTACTCAAAACTCCTCATGCACACATTTGGAAATCGAAGTCTCCTCTCATCGTTAATTTTAAAATATTTTCTCTTAGAAATACTTAGTTCCCATATATTCATTTTGAAAAATGAAACTCATCCCTTCTCATCCTCATCCTCATCCTCATTTATTCAAGTCTAAAAAAATTATAAATAATTATAACAGACTTTTCAAAATAGGGTTCATGCCGAACTATGGATTTTAACGACTCAATTCAAGGGTTTTAATAACCATATATGTAAATCAATACTCCAAAATCGCTAAATTCAAAACTCGAAGACTTAATGATACCACTTATATCAAGATTGTTTGACTTATAGGTTCATATAGAATTATTGTCATGATCGACTGAACACAAGGACCTCCATGCATAACATATGGTAATCCATAATTATGAAATATATTTTAAAAAACGGATAGGAACTCAATACTGAAGCACTTAGAACTCAGAGATATTATTCCTCTCAAAGATACTCAATTTATGGAGTTCATGAGGAATTATGGACATTATCAACACGAGTCAAGGGTCTCACTGAAAATATAGAACTTATGGGTACAAATCATCTAATTCTCATACTTAGTTTCTCAAAATACATAGCTCAAATCAATAACTTGTTTCAAGTGATTCATTATTTAACTAAAAAAATTTCTTGAACTCTACTTATAACTCTTTCAGGAATTTGAATTATGAATTCAAGAGTTATTATCCTGATATATATATATATATTTATGAATCTTTATGACTAGATGCGATTTACAATAGTAACATAAGGAAGGGAGTAAAGGTACACTTTAGAAGAACTCAGACGGTGCAAATCATTGAAAAACATAGGGATGGCAACCCTGGGGCACTATGTGGCGCCGGGCGCCAACCCGTGAACTTCTGAAAAATTTGCACAGAGTGGCGCAGGGAGCCAACTCCTAAACTTCTGACCCTTTTTCAGGCAAACTGATAGCGCTCATAGAACCATCCCTCTCCGCAAAAAATACGATGAATTTTCTTTTTCGATTTTTGGTCCTTGTTCACCTAGAATTGAATGGTTTCTTCTTATCTCTATTTGACTCATCAACCCAAATTTATAACATGAATATCTACTCAAAACTCTCTTGAACAATGCTCATTAAAAAGATACCCTCCTCAAGAACTCAACTAACCTTCATAATTCAAGAATGAAGAGCAACACCTCAAGAATTTCATCAGAAACCTCTATACTCAATCTCATGGATGAATTTTAAAGTGTACATGTTAGTGAAAAAACTAATTCCAATCAATTTAGTGAAAACTTACATAGCTCTTACGGATCAAATCCTTGGTCAAATCCCTGAAAGATCGCTTGAATCCCGTACATATGAAGCTTTTCTCCCTTTTTCTCCTCTTGAACTCCTCTACAAAAACCTAAGCACATGTAGGAATAACTAAAACTGATTCCAATCAACTTAGTACCCTAAAATGTTAACAAAAGGGGTTAGGTTAGAGGGGTATGAAAAATACCAAAATGCCTCTCATCAATCTGGGTAAATTTCCTTATCTAGTTAGACTAATATCAAATAGGAATATCTCCCTCCTTGAAAATTTGATTCGATAAAACCTAGAAGCGTTGGAAAGAGGACTCAAAGAAATTTCATTTGATATCTTATGTGTCTCCCAAATCATACTATGCTAATATTTACTGTCATTGAATTTACCTAAAACATAAGAGAACTTCAAATGACTCGAATGAATTCACTTTAGTTATTCTTAGAATTCAAGGATCTCATCTAGTAACCTTAAAAATTAAGAAAATTTAAATTTCTTGGTAAAATCTTACTCACAACGAAGAATGGCTCGAGGCTTAGCTTAAAATTGTCTAGGGTGTTAAAATATCTCCCTCTTAGGATCATTCATCCTCAAATGATGATTGAACGGGGGATGGAGCAGGGTTATTCTTTACCACCACATTAAACATTGATTGGGGTCATATCAAGAACAACCTAATGCATCATGCATTCCTCCACATGCTACCAACACCACTTTCAAGCTTAGTACTGTAACCACTCCATGAATTCATACTAACCAACCTCTCTAAGAATTTCTTATTCTCTCATTTTACTGTTTCTCATAGTAACATATTATCCTCTTCTTCCTCCACATTTATAACCATAGAAGAACTATCATACCATCATTATTACGATAAGAATATTAACCTTCTCCTTCTAGCATCACTGAACTACTAAAATAATCACTAAAAAGATATGTCCCGTACTCTTATGAACTCATCACTATTTTATTCTGAATACTAGAATTGATTCCTCATCTTACCACCTGCCCCTTAGGTCAATATCTGACACTTGAAATCCATGGACCTATTCCATCATCTCTAAGCTGGTCTATATCCCTCTTTACTCTAGAGCTCGGAAAATTTTTATCTCATAACTACCGAACACTCCATAAGAAGGTACTAAGACCTATTAATAAGATGTTTCTCTTAACGTCTTCTCATTGGCTTCTAATGTTGTTTCATCTAAATCCTTCAGGAAAATTAACACTCACACCTTCCTATCTCATATTGGTAGCTCAATCATACAATCTATGTACACATGAAAAATTACATCCTCAATTCGGAATTCATCTGACAACATACAATCTCTAGTGAACCTCTTATTGCTCTACCTTCATTTCTCTCCTCCATAGGTCATAATACCACATTTTCATTGCAAGGTACAACTTTGATCTCTTTATTATTTCATGTCAAACCTACTATATCAGATCTCAATGCTATCACCATCACCCTTATGTTACAATATTTTTATCACTACAATCATCTCAAATACAAGCTAAGTGTCTAGTACTAAATAAGAAATCAATATGATTGCTCATACCATATAGTACTACTTGCGACTACAACAGAAGCCAAAAAACACTCTCCCACTAAGTACTTATAACAAGGAGGAAATCTTTAGCTCTCCTTCTACCTACCTTAAAATTATATTCACCATCTACTTCACAACTAATTTACAATTTACTCACTTACTGTGCATTTCCGCTCAAATAATTCTATCATCCTCGGAATACCATGGAGTTCACCTTCCCGAAGATGGTAAACCTATATTTAGTCTACCATCTCATGAATACTCTCTTATCCAAGACATGTATTTAGAATTTTCTATCACTATATCACATGTACATCAACTTTATTCTTGTAAAAAAGCATACTCTATGTCATCGGGACAAGTAACCATTCCTCTTGCTTGTATAAAAAACTCTTGACACCATCATTATTTCTCATTATAATCATAAAGGAACTCATCAATTATGAGAAGTGACTGGGTTCATGACTAAAAGAACATAATTTGTCTCATCACTAACCCTTTTTTTTAGATAATTAAACCTCTATATGATTTTGTTGCACTCCTTACTGCTACTGCTGAAAATCTCGTAATTCATACTATCTTTTAGTGATAAAATATTACCCAAGATCTAAAACACACTTTCTGATAAGGGTGTCAATTGAATAAGTTTTAGATAAGATAGTACATCTCGATTTTAACTTAAATGCATGATTCATATGAGTGTGAGTGCATTCTTTCAAACTTTATAGTTAACTAACTGGTTGGCTTCTCTCAAGACCATGTACTATCTCATGTCTTCATCAAGATTTTTTCTAATAATAACACTTCGATAAGAACTAATTTTGCATTTCAACCACCTCTAAAATGAGTGGTAGTCGAATGAATCAGAGAAACACACAAATTTGAACAAGCTCGCTATGACATAGTTTTATTGCACAATTTCGAGTAAAATTGAATGGAAAATTTTTAAATGTAAAGACTCCCTCATTTATAAAAGTGGGTCCCTTGCAACCATAAACAAGATCCTATTTGTGCAAGTTCATAAACACCCTAGGACACTTGAACTCTATGTTCTAATACCAGGTTTGTCATGTCCGGAGCCTACACCATGGAGTAACTGACATTGCATATAAATTGTTGGTTACTAAGAGAACACCCTTGGGAAGACTTACTCAAGCAATTTGAATATTTCATAACTTTGAAAATTTAATTTAAACTAAACTCAAATAAGCGTTTGGAAATAATATAACGCGTATTAGTTAAATGCCTCATAGACTCAAAAAATTACAACAAAAAAAGGAAATAATGATAGACTTTTCAAACTTTTGTACTATATATTAAGCCTCTACCATTACAGAAGGATTAGTAGGACAAGACCCTCAACATCCTAAAAAACATAAGATAAAAGTGGAACCTTCCGAAAACAAGGAGGCTCACCAAATCTAACTAGAATTTTCAACCTTTTAAACTATATATTAAGCCTCTACCATTACAGAAGGATTATTATGACAAGACCCTCAACATCCTAAAAAGCATAAAATAAATTGGAACATAACGGAAACAAGGAGGCTAACCAAAGCTAACTAGAAGTGCAACCATTCTCATTGGAGCAACATAATATCTATATATAAATCTTAAAATATTCATGCCAAATGGTGTGTTTTCATGGAATGTAGAACATGTATAGGGAATGATAAAGCATAAACATAAGCTTGAATTGATTCAAAACAAGCATACTTAGCTTTCTAAAACTCGCTTAACTCAAGTCAACGTCCTCTAAAGGATAAGATACTCATCTCAAGGATAAGATACGAAACTACAAGGTAAGATACTCCACTTGAAGATACTCGGCTCAAGATACTTAACTCAAGATACTCAACTCCAGACACTCAAGGATAAAACAAAAATAAAATATGCAATATATGGCGATCTTTTTAAATAGTAGATAATAACTCAATTATAGGTAAAAATACAACATGACTCAATTGTATGTAAAAATAGAATAATACTCTTCTTTTTAGAAGATTCTCTTACCGACAGCCATCACTATGAGCTATGTGCTGATACAACGTCTCAGCCACGCTGCAAGAACAATCATATACCTTGATGGAGTGTAAGACAGCTCAATACTACTCCTAGTAATATAATTCATGCTCATATGTTTCAAGACATTTCCTTATCCTCAAACTTTGAGATTATTACTTAAAAGATTATCTTACAAGATATAGTTCTCAAAAATATTTATTAGCTAAGTTGGAAATCATAGTTTTCTCTCATCTTAAATGTAGAAATATTTTCTCTTATGAATACTTAGTTCCTATAGTACATTTTGAAAAATTTAAACTCAAAAGAGGGTTCATGCCGAATTATGGACATGAATGACTCAATTCAAGGGTTTCAATAACCATGTTGTAAAAACCTGATCCTTCCTTAACAGGGAAGAAAAAATTTGAGAAAGTTATCGGTCCACGATTCCCATAATGCAGTCTCAGTACCGCTAGAGCAGTAGCGCCACATAAGGGTTAGTTGGAACAAGAACTAGATAGGTGAGGTAGAACGTCAATAACGTGAATTACTATTTATTCCTTATCCCAAAAATACCTTAGTTAGTCGTAAAACACCTTAGAAATCCTCAAAAAGCAGCTGCAAATTTGGAAAGAATGGAGAGCGAGATTTCTAGAGATGTTGTTGAAGGATTTAAGAGTCACGGTCAAGATCGACATTGTAACAACCCTCAAAATGAAACTAAGGTATGTATAGTATCACATGTGCCTAAAGAGGTTAAAAAAATGTTAATAAAGTGTATTATAGTTTGTGTAATTGATTTGAAGTCATTTGAAGGTCAAACGTCCATGACGTTCGAAAGTTGGTCTTAAGACGTTGTAAGACCCCAAAAATAACTTAGGTGAACTATAGTCTAATATTTTTGTCTTCATGATATGATGCTATAAAATTTTCAATTATATGATATTGAGATAGTGTCTAACAGTTTAGATGCATTGGGATTTAAATGTCAAGGGATGAGTAAGACGTTAGGTGACTAAGTCACATATGTGCCTCATATGCAATTCGATATTTTTATGTGTGATTAATGTGGTTTAAATGTCATTTAATGAGTTATTATAGCATATATATGCAGTGTGTCAATTTTCGTGGAGTTTGGAGGTCAAACGTCCAAGAACATCCAAGACGTTCCAATGCTTTGCCTTGAAATGACCTTGTGTGTCTAGGCATGTTTCGTCGAGTTTTACGTGCTTATTTTGGATAAAATTTATATTATAGGTGATAAAATCATATATGATCATTTTTGGGTTGTAAAAGTCTCATCAAACATCCCCATGCACCAACCAAGGGTCATTGAGGAAGGATCCATGTTGGTGGCCAAAACTACCCAAGGCAGTCCCACCTACGGAAGGCAAACGAAGGACAGTGACCTGGTTGACGCCCTCTAGGTGGTGGGAGTCGTCTGGTACTTAGTCTAGGGAGATAAAATCCCAGTTTATAGTTTATAAACCCATCGACGGAGGACAGGTTGGGCCGTGTGTGGACCTATGCCCTGTCGATGGGCAACAGTTGTTAGGGCTCTATCCTGCGAGCAACTTCACTGTTAAGAGAGGGGTAAAGTTTTAATTTCATACCACTTCAAAATAAGAGTATTTGAGGTTCACTAAGGGTCTTTTGGGTATTTTGAATGTGTATATAAGTGTTTAACACTTAGAATATTTCCTTTTTCCAAATCAAAAATCCAAATCCCTTAGTATTCTCTCTAGAACTCGTTTGGAGTCAAAACTCAAGGAAGGGCTTGGAGTGACGAATTGAGTGGAGATTCTTCATAAAAATGAATAATTATCATCATTTAGGTATGGATTTTGATCCTTTAAACTGTCTTCATCAAGGATCCCAACCCTCAAGAAGTTTTCTCGAGTTTTCAATGTTGAATTGTCCAATTTCATGATTCTACCATGGGTTCTTGCATCAACTTTTTTTAAATGTTTATAATGTATAAAATTATTATTTTATTTATTATTTTAACCTAAATTATCTATGAACCAATGATTTGTATGAAACCTAGTTTTGACTAAGTTATGGGTTACTTGATAGTGATCTAATGTTGATGAATTGTGGTGTAGATGTCTATGGGCTGTCTAATGATGTAATAATTGTAATAAATTGATATAAAAGATGTATTTTATTGATTAATATGTAGTAATTTGATCTAGTTTCATGAATATTGTTATAATTATGTCGAATTGTTGCTTATGGCCATGGTTAAGGGCCTTGTGATATCGACTGCGGTGATCTTACATTGGATTGATGTGTTGAGGATGATGTGGTGGTAAGCTATACTATTTCCTTTATTTTGATGCTAATTAGACTTCAATTGTGTTGTGATTGGTATGGTCAACTTATGGTGGAGGTTTTATGTGCTTTGCTTGTCATTGATTTGGCCTTGTCGGCGTTACTTTATGCAATATGATGATCATGGACTTGTCGAAACTACTTTGAGTTTTACGATGATATTTATGTTTTATATTATGAAAAATGTGATCATATCTCTCTATATGGGAAGTAATGTGAAATTATGTGTTCTTTCTATGTATGTTAGGTAATCATGTAGACTACAACTATGTACTTATATGTGTAGTCTTAGGGTTGATGCATGGGTGTTCCTACTTGACTATATATGTTTATGATGGTCGTATTTATGTTGATATGATAGTGTATAGGATGATTAGAAGATGATAAGGACTATTTTTAGGTGCTCATAGAACGATATGTATTATGAGTTAAACTGAAGTATGTGGTGTCTTGTCTTGGTTGACTTGTATCCCTTTCTTGACGAATGTATGAATGTGAATAGGTGATATTTTAACATAGGATTCTAAAGTATCTTTTGTCTTGAATATATGAATGATATGTGACCTTAACTAATGTTAAGAGGGTCCTTTTTATGTTTAGCCTTGAACTTAGTGGGAAGGTTATGAATGTTAAAGTCTGAAGCTGTAGTGGTATCCTTCAAAGTAAAAGAATGATGGACTTAAGGTTAATTTGATAGAACGACATTATATTAGTCCTTAGGGAAGTCATCATTAGCTCCTTGTCTCCACTTTAGGTAGACCTAGTGTAACGACCTGTTTAGTCGTTTTGAGCAGCAGATTTTAATTCTGGAAAAACTGGCCAAGACCACAGGCACTGCGACGGACCGTCACAGGCACGATGGCCCGTCGAAGGTGCATCGTTTCAGCATACTTAGAACTCTGAAATTGGATACTGAAAATCGACTCTCTGTAAATTGTGACGGACCTGCAGGACGTGCCGTCACATCCACGACGAACCGTCGTGAGTTCCCGTTGCAAAACACTTCAACTCTTGAGAATTTGGTACAAGAAACGAGTTTCTGACCGTCAGGACGGAGGTGCAGGACGGACCGTCACTGGTGTGACGGGCCGTCACAGTTCACCTGGATTTTGGGAGGCTGCGACGACGATCGTGTGACGGACCGTCGCAGGCATGACGGCCGTCACAGTTGCAAATCCCAGGCGGAATAGGATTCCTCTACACGTTTTAAGGGTGGTTTTGGACTATTCTTTCCTTAATTATAAAGATTGAGGGTCAATATTAATAAGTCTAATTACTTGGGGGTTAAAAGAGGTAACCTTATGTTAATTAGTGGGTTCTATTGTCCTCTTTTAGTCTTAATTATATGATAATTAGGGTAAAGGAAAGAGGGTTTGAAAAAAACAAACAGAAAGAACAAAGAGAAAGAGAGGGATCGATCGAGAGGGAGGAGAAAACGCAGCTTGAGGATTAGCTTGTTTGATCAATTCTTCGGTGGAGGTAGGTTATGGTTTCTTTTACGATATTCGTAGTGAACTCTCAATAGTGAATGATATGTATTGATAGTATTGTAAACCCTGCTATGTGTTTAATTGTATGCTTGCATGATTGTGATTATGAAATTGTGATAAACTAAGCATGTTGAAGTTATTGACTCCAAATCTTGAAAGAAAAACCCTAATTCACTTGTTATTGATGATGCCTTAGTGTATAAGAAGGCTTGATAAATTATATAATGAAATTGATGATGCCTTAGTGTATAAGAAGGCTTGATAAATTATATAATGAAATTGATGATGCCTTACTGTAAGAGAAGGCTTGATGAAATAGAGGATTGGGTGCCACGTTCCAGTATCAGGATAGAAATAGAGGATCGGGTGCCACGTTCCGATACCAGGATAGAATGAGGATCGGAGTGTCACGTTCCGATACCAGGATAGTATATGGATCAGGTGCCACGTTCCGGTACCAGGATAGAATGAGGATCGGAGTGTCACGTTCCGACACCAGGATAGAATATGGATCGGGTGCCACGTTCCGGTACCAGGATTGAATGAGGATCGGAGTGTCACGTTCCGACACCAGGATAGAATATGGATCGGGTGCCACGTTCCGGTACCAGGATAGAATGAGGATCGGAGTGTCACGTTCCGACACCAGGATAGTATATGAGGAGCGGAGTGTCACGTACCGACACGAGAGGAAGAAAGATAATGAATCTTGAAAGATGTAAATATACTCAATCTAATGAAACCATATTTTCCAAAATGAGTATGATATTGAGGCTTGAGTCCTCATGTGTGAACTTAACGGTAAATGTTAATGATATAGTACTTCTTGTTGCTACATGTTAAGCATCATAGTTGATTTTATGATATTACTTGATATATATTATCTTCTATTTTGAGTTGGCCGATGATATCTACTCAGTACTTGTGGTTGTACTGACCCCCTACCTTTATGTTTTCTCTTTGTTATTTGTGGAGTGCAGCAAACGTTCCGTCAACTTCAACTCAGCAATAAATCAAGCCAGTCTTCGGCACACCGGATTTTCAGGGTGAGCTAACGCTTCTAGCTTGGACTGGATCTTCTTCTTCAAGTCTTGATGCCTTGAACTTCCGGCATGGACTAGCTTTTATGTATTTTTAGCTTCTTAGACATTCCTAGTTTAGTAATTTGAGATAGATGTTCTTGTGATGATGACTTCCAGATTTTGGGGATAATAATAATAGTTTTGGATTGTTTTTATTAATGAGTTTAAGTCTTCTGCATTATTTTTTGTTGGTATATCTTGAAAATGTTAAGGTTATATGGGTTGGTTCGCTCACATAGAGGGTAAATGTGGGTGCCAGTCGCGGCCCGGTTTTGGGTCGTGACAAACTTGGTATTAGAGCATTAGGTTCGTTGGTCTCATCACACAAGAACAGGTCTAGTAGAGTCTTAAGGAACGGTAGGGGGACGCCTTTACTTTTCCTTGAGAGGCTATAAGACTTTAGGAAAATTCCATTCTTTCATTCTTTCTTTCGTGCTACTACTTGAGTCCAATTGGTATCTAGGTGATACAAATTGGTATCTGACCATATTCACTCTATCTCGCAGATGGTTAGAACTAGAGCAACGATCGCACCAGCAGCAATAACTGCAAGACAGGAAACGACTGAGCCAGCCACGGGGGCTGTGGCTCGAGGAAGAGTAGCGGCAGGAGGCCGTGGAAGAGGTCGTGGGAGGACGTCCTCTAGAGGAAGAGGACGAGCAACTAGCCCATCTGATACTAGGGCAGTGACTCCTCCACCGACTGAAGAGGTGATAAGAGAGGGTGAGGAAGGGGAGAATGAACAAGTGCAAAATGAGGAATTGCCACCCCAACCTACCCCAGAGATGATCAATCAGGTTCTCGCTTATCTTAGCGGGTTATCTGATCACGGTCCGGCACCTCCAGTGGTTTCTGCACCAACACCTCCAGTTTCAGAGGTACGACATGCGGCTACTATGGCTCCCCGCATGGATGCCTTATTAGAGATAGGCACATTTCCACGTCTGACTACTGGACCGATAATGACAAACGATCAGCACAAACTTTTCAGTAAGTTCTTGAAATTGAAACCTCCAGTCTTTAAGGGTGCAGAATCAGAGGATGCCTACGATTTTTCTGGTTGATTGTCATGAGCTCCTACACAGATGGGTATAGTGGAGCGGTTCGGTGTTGAGTTCGTGAGCTATCAGTTTCAAGGGAACGCCAAGATGTGGTGGCGGTCACATATAGAGTGTCAACCAACAGAGACACCCCCTATGACTTGGGAATCATTCTCTAGCTTGTTTATGGAGAAGTATATCCCAAGGACTTTGAGAGATAGAAAAAGGGATGAGTTCTTGAGTCTTGAACAAGGAAGGATGACGGTTAATGCATACGAGGCTAAATTTTCAAGACTATCCGGATATGCCACCCAACTCTGTTTCATCCACAAGAACGGATTATTTGTTTTGTGAAGGGGTTGAGGTCAGAATTGCGGATTTCGGCCTTATAGATAGCGGCTACGGCAAAATCCTTCCAAGAGGTGGTAGACTTTGTGATAGAGGTGGAAGGGGGGAAGCCAGACGACTTCACCACGACATCGACATCAAAGAGGTTCCGAAAGGGAGGGGAGGTCAATGGTTCGTATACTAGAGGGCGAGTTACGAGGTTACTCAGTTCGGCCCATTCAATCTTCACTACAGACTGTAGTTGGGGGTCCACCTCAGACCGGTCAACACTTCTCGGAGAGACCGATGCGTGAATCCAGAGAATGTTACGGATGTGGGGAGATTGGACACATTAAGAGGTATTGTCCAAACCAGAGTTACAGAACCCCACTACCTAGAGGTAGGGGTGGTCATGGTAGAGGCCGTATTTCCCGAGGACGTGGTGGTCGAGGTAATGGTGGTCACCAAAACGGCCGAGGAGATGGGCAAAATGGAGCCACTACTACGCAACATGGTAGGGGCAACAGACAGACAAATAATGGGGCCCATTGTTACGCTTTTCCTGGGAGATCTGAAGCGGAGGCATCAGATGTTGTCATCACAGGTAACCTTTTGATTTGTGATTGTATGGCTTCCGTATTGTTTGATCCTGGATCCACATTTTCTTATGTATCTTCATCATTTGCTAATGGTCTAAATCTACATTGTGAATTACTTGATATGCCTATTGGTGTTTCTACTCCGGTTGGTGAGTCTGTGGTAGTTGAAAAAGTGTATAGGTCTTGTTTGGTGAATTTTGTGGGGAGCAACACTTATGTAGATTTGGTTATTTAGAAATGGGTGACTTTGATGTAATTCTGGGTATGACTTGGCTCTCTCCGAATTTTGTGATTTTGGATTGTAATGCTAAAACTGTGACGTTAGCCAAGCCTGGGGCAGATCCGTTAGTGTGGGAGGGCGACTACACTTCCAATCCGGTTCATATCGTGTCCTCTCTTTGTGCTCGGAAGATGGTTAGTAAGGGTTGTTTAGCTTTCTTATCACATCTTAGGGATGACACTACTCAAGTACCCTCAATTGAATCGGTTTTGGTAGCTCGAGAATTTTTGGATGTGTTCCCTGCAGATCTTCCTGGTATGCCACCGGATAGGGATATTGACTTCTGTATTGATCTTGAAGCGGGTACTCGCCCCATTTCTATACCCCCTTATAGAATGGCTCCCGCGGAGTTAAGAGAGTTAAAGGCACAAGTTCAAGAGTTGTTAAGCAAAGGCTTCATTAGACCAAGTGCATCTCCTTGGGGTGCTCCGGTTTTGTTTGTGAAGAAGAAGGATGGGAGTTTTCGGATGTGCATAGACAACAGACAACTGAATAAGGTAACTATCAAGAACAAGTATCCTCTTTCTCGCATTGATGACTTGTTCGATCAGTTACAAGGTGCTTGTGTCTTCTCAAAAATTGACTTGAGATCCGGTTATCACCAATTGAAAATACGGGCAGCGGATGTGCCAAAGACTGCTTTTCGAACGAGGTATGGACATTACGAATTTGTGGTGATGTCTTTTGGTCTTACGAATGCCCCTGCTGCGTTCATGAGCTTGATGAACGGGATTTTTAAGCCATATTTGGACCTCTTCGTGATCGTATTTATTGATGATATATTGGTATACTCAAAGAGCAAGAAGGAACATGAGGAGCATTTGAGAATGGTGTTAGAGTTGTTGAGGGAGAAAAAGCTTTACGCCAAGTTCTCTAAGTGTGAGTTTTGGCAAGATGCAGTGTCCTTCTTGGGGCACGTGGTTTCGAAGGAGGGGGTGATGGTAGATCCTTCTAAGATCGAGACAGTGAAGAATTGGGTAAGACCCACTAATGTATCAGAAATAAGGAGCTTTGTTGGGTTAGCTAGCTACTACCGCAGATTTGTCAAGGGATTCTCTTCTATTGCTTCTCAATTGACGAACTTGACCAAGCAGAATGTTCCCTTTGTATGGTCAGATGAATGTGAGGAAAGCTTTCAGACGCTTAAGACTTTGTTGACTACCGCACCAATTCTTACCTTGCCGGTAGAGGGAAAGAACTTCATTGTTTATTGTGATGCATCCTATTCTGGGTTGGGTGCAGTGCTAATGCAAGAGAAGAATGTGATTGCTTATGCTTCGAGGCAATTAAAGGTGCATGAACGTAACTATCCGACCCATGATTTGGAGTTGGCCGCGGTAGTATTTGCACTAAAGCAATGGAGACACTATTTGTATGGGGTTAAGTGTGAGGTCTATACAGATCATCGTAGCCTACAGTATGTCTTTACTCAGAAAGATTTGAATTTGAGACAGAGGAGGTGGATGGAACTACTGAAGGACTACGACATCACTATTTTGTATCATCCGGGGAAGGCGAATGTTGTAGCAGATGCGTTAAGTAGAAAGGCGGGAAGCATGGGAAGTCTAGCTCACTTGCAAGCTTCTAGACGCCCATTGGCTAGAGAGGTTTAGACTCTGGCTAACGACTTGATGTGGTTAGAAGTAAATGAGAAGGGAGGATTGTTGGCTAATGTGGAGTCAAGATCTTCTTTTCTTGACAAGATTAAGGGAAAACAGTTTGATGATGAGAAACTAAGGCGAATTCAAGATAAAGTATTGCGAGGAGAGGCTAAGGAAGCACAAATCGATGAGGAAGGTGTTTTGAGAATCAAAGGAACGGTATGTGTACCCCGCGTCAATGATTTGATCAACACTATTCTGACAGAGGCTCATAGTTCAAGGTATTCTATACATCCGGGTGCGACCAAGATGTACCGTGACCTAAAGCAACACTTTTGGTGGAGTAGAATGAAGCGTGATATTGTTGACTTTATTGCTAAATGTCCAAACTGTCAGCAAGTAAAGTATGAACACCAAAGGCCCGGAGGAACACTTCAGAGAATGCCCATTCCTGAATGGAAGTGGGAGAGAATTGCAATGGATTTTGTGGTTGGTCTTCCAAAGACAATGGGTAAGTATGACTCCATTTGGGTGATTGTTGATAGGTTAACGAAATCTGCTCATTTCATTCCGGTCAAGGTGACTTACAATGTCGAGAAGTTAGCCAAGATCTATATCTCAGAAATCGTCCGATTGCATGGGGTTCCACTATCCATCATATCAGATAGAGGTACGCAGTTTATTTCTATGTTTTGGAAAACATTGCATGCGGAATTGGGTACTAGGTTGGACCTTAGTGCGTTCCATCCTCAGACCGATGGTCAGTCTGAAAGGACGATTCAAGTGTTGGAGGATATGCTTCGTGCATGTGTGATAGAGTTT
This sequence comes from Solanum arcanum, assembly GCA_027789145.1. Classification (NCBI taxonomy): domain Eukaryota; kingdom Viridiplantae; phylum Streptophyta; class Magnoliopsida; order Solanales; family Solanaceae; genus Solanum; species Solanum arcanum. The sequence goes on from CM050943.1 coordinate 31,725,929, forward strand.
GTTGGCCATTGGGATAGCTTCTTACCCTTAGCGGAGTTTTCATACAATAATAGCTATCACTCAAGCATTGACATGGCTCCATTTGAAGCATTGTATGGTAGGAGATGTAGGTCTCCCATTGGGTGGTTTGATGCATTTGAGGTTAGACCTTGGGGTACTGACCTTTTGAGGGATTCGATAGAAAAAGTGAAGTCTATTCAAGAAAAGCTTCTAGCGGCGCAAAGTAGACAAAAATAATATGCGGATCGAAAGGCTAGAGACTTAGAGTTCATGGAGGGTGAACAAGTCTTGTTGAAAGTTTCACCAATGAAAGGGGTGATGCGGTTTGGTAAAAGAGGTAAACTAAGCCCAAGGTATATTGGTCCCTTCGAAGTACTTAAGCGAGTAGGGGAGGTGGCTTATGAGTTAGCCTTGCCTCCAGGGCTGTCCGGAGTGCATCCGGTATTCCATGTATCTATGTTGAAAAGATATCATGGGGATGGAAACTACATTATCCGTTGGGATTCAGTTTTGCTTGATGAGAATCTGTCTTATGAAGAGGAACCGGTTGCTATTTTAGATAGAGAAGTTCGCAAGTTGAGGTCAAGAGAGATTGCATCCATCAAGGTGCAATGGAAGAATCGACCGGTTGAAGAAGCCACTTGGGAGAAGGAGGCAGATATGCAAGAAAGATACCCACATCTGTTCAAAGATTCAGGTACTCCTTCTCGCCCTTGTTTTTCTTCTTTTGATCGTTCGGGGACGAACGATGGGTAAATTGGTATCTATTGTAACGACCTGTTTAGTCGTTTTGAGGAGCAGATTTTAATTACGGAAAAAGCGGCCAAGACCACGAACGCTGCGACGGACCGTCACAGGCACGACGGCCGTCAGTGCATCGTTTGACATACTTAGAACTCAAATTGGATCTTGAAATTCGACTCTCTGTAAATTGTAGCGGACATGCAGGCGTGCCGTCACATCCACGACGAACCGTCGTGAGTTCCCGCTGCAAAACACTTCAACTCTTGAGAATTTGGTACAAGAAAGCGAGTTTACGACCGTCAGGCGGAGCTGCGGGGCGGACCGTCAGCGGTGTGACGGGCCGTCACGGCTTCACCTTTATTTTGGGAGAGGCTGCGGCGACCATCGTGGCGGACCGTCGCAGCATGACGGCCCGTCACAGTTGCAAGAAATCCCAGCGGAATAGGATTCCTCTACACGCTTTAAGGGTCGTTTGGACTATTCTTTCCTTAATTATAAAGATTGAGGGTCAATATTAATAAGTCTAATTACTTGGGGGTTAAAAGAGGTAACCTTAAGTTAATTAGTGGGTTCTATTGTCCTCTTTTAGTCTTAATTATATGATAATTAGGGTAAAGGAAAGAGGGTTTGAATAAAACAAACAGAAAGAACAAAGAGAAAGAGAGGGATCGATCGAGAGGGAGGAGAAAACACAGCTTGAGGATTAGCTTGTTTGATCAATTCTTCGGTGGAGGTAGGTTATGGTTTCTTTTACGATATTCGTAGTGAACTCTCAATAGTGAATGCAATGTATTGATAGTATTGTAAACCCTGCTATGTGTTTAATTGTATGCTTGTATGATTGTGATTATGAAATTGTGATAAACTAAGCATGATGAAGTTATTGAATCCAAATCTTGAAAGAAAAACCCTAATTCACTTGTTATTGATGATGCCTTAGTGTATAAGAAGGCTTGATAAATTATATAATGAAATTGATGATGCCTTAGTGTATAAGAAGGCTTGATAAATTATATAATGAAATTGATGATGCCTTAGTGTAAGAGAAGGCTTGATGAAATAGAGGATCGGGTGCCACGTTCCGGTACCAGGATAGAAATAGAGGATCGGGTGCCACGTTCCGGTACCAGGATAGAATGAGGATCGGAGTGTCACGTTCCGACACCAGGATAGTATATGGATCGGGTGCCACGTTCCGGTACCAGGATAGAATGAGGATCGGAGTGTCACGTTCCGACACCAGGATAGAATATGGATCGGGTGCCACGTTCCGGTACCAGGATAGAATGAGGATCGGAGTGTCACGTTCCGACACCAGGATAGAATATGGATCGGGTGCCACGTTCCGGTACCAGGATAGAATAAGGATCGGAGTGTCACGTTCCGACACCAGGATAGTATATGAGGAGCGGAGTGTCACGTACCGACACGAGAGGAAGAAATATAATGAATCTTGAAAGATGTAAATATACTCAATCTAATGAAACCATATTTTCCCAAATGAGTATGATATTGAGGCTTGAGTCCTCATGTGTGAACTTAACGGTAAATGTTAATGATATAGTACTTCTTGTTGCTACATGTTAAGCATCATAGTTGATTTTATGATATTACTTGATATATATTATCTTCTATTTTGAGTTGGCCGATGATATCTACTCGAGACTTGTGGTTGTCTTGACCCTCTACCTTTATGTTTTCTCTTTGTTATTTGTGGAGTGCAGCAAACGTTCCGTCAACTTCAACTCAGCAATAAATCAAGCCAGTCTTCGGCACACCGGATTTTCAGGGTGAGCTAACGCTTCTAGCTTGGACTGGATCTTCTTCTTCAAGTCTTGATGCCTTGAACTTCCGGCATGGACTAGCTTTTATGTATTTTTAGCTTCTTAGACATTCCTAGTTTAGTAATTTGAGATAGATGTTCTTGTGATGATGACTTCCAGATTTTGGGGATAATAATAATAGTTTTGGATTGTTTTTATTAATGAGTTTAAGTCGTCCGCATTATTTTCTGTTGGTATATCTTGAAAATGTTAAGGTTATATGGGTTTGTTCGCTCACATAGAGGGTAAATGTGGGTGCCAGTCGCGGCCCGGTTTTGGGTCGTGACACCTAGTGGACCTTTCTTGTGTAGGGCAAATGTGATTGGGTTATGAACTTGATATGGAAACCTTTTATGTGAAACTTATGTGTGAATTACTCTATGATAAAGAAGGCTAGCAACGATTGAGTATGGTAAGAAAATTAGTTTTAGTTGTAGAATGAGACTATATTACAAAAAATGCCCTAATATCCTTAACCATGTACCTACATGAGATGTGTCTAAGTTCAACCATTGGCAAGTAGAACACCCTCATCAGATTAAGTTACAACTCCAGATTCCATGTCTTGCTATCATGGTCTGTATCAGTTATTGCCTCTTCTCATCATATGGAATACCTATTATCATTAGAGAAGTTCTATAAGGTTTAGGTGGTGGTATGGGATGCTATTTAGCCATTGAACATTAGGCTTTGAAGGTGTTACTTGGAGTTCCTAGGTCTTGCCCAAGGCCATTACTTGAATGTCCATTATGTGTTGAATGTCTCCTAAATAAACTAGTGAATGTAATGAATTAAGTGAAGAAAGTATGTTAATTTTGTAAGTACTTAACTAGAGTAGTAAAGGGTTGTCTAGTTAAGGTGTGAAGGGGGCATCGGAATGGTCATTTGTATCTTACCTAGATGAGTCTTTAGAATGACTCTAGATAGGGAAATGGTAGATTATGTGGACAATATCTAAGCCTTAAGTTGTCGTAAGGATTAATTAGGTAATCCTGAAGAGGTCAATTATGGACGTTATGTTCTTGATTTACTTAAGTAGATCTTTAGATAGCCTTTGGAAGGAGAATATCATGTTATGTAAATGTTGATGTCTTGTAAATGTGTATGTCACTGATTATAAGTAGTCTTGGGGATCATTTAGGCATGCTTAGGGAGGTTGTACGGCAGTCAATCTTTGTTTTGCTAAAGTGAGTCATAGGATAACCTTCAGTGGATGATTACATATTAGAAGGTGTCTAAGGTGAGGACAAGTAACTTCATTGTACAGTGAAGGAATTTACTTTAAAAGTGAATGGAGTTATTGTAAAGTTACTCTTAAATTATGATATTTAGTTTAAATGTTGTCTTATGTGTTTCTTAGTTGTTAAATGTTGTTCTTATGATTATAATATGATTAAAAGATGCATATTTCCAATAAAATTCTGTTTTAATGATTTACATGGATTATGCCATACTTAGTACATGTGGTTGTACTAATACATGTTTTTATCTATCTATATAGTTTTTGCTACGTAAGGAGCATTTGGGAAGGAAGACTTGGACCGTAAGATCGTTCAAGAGAAGTCAAAGTATTTTCTCATTTGATTCGAGAACATTGATGTCTTTTATGTGTCTTATTTAAGTACTGTATTAGACTAAGTAATTCTATATTTTGCAGTATAGGTCGTGCTCCAAAAGTATTCTAGTGTCTTATGTTTCATGAGATTGAGACATAGTATTTCCTATGAATTTATATGAAAGTGTTTTTAAAGACAATGATATGTTATGTGAAAAGTTTTAATTCCGCACTATTTTTCATTATGTTTATGGAATGAGTGATATGTAAGGGCTTGTACAAGACCTTTGAGAGGTCAAGTAAGTCGGTTGCAAATCTGATGTTACCCCTAACTTCTAGGGTGTGGTTTCGGGATGCAAAATCTTGGTATTAGAGCATAGGTTATGAAATTAATATTAGGAATTGAAAATTCTCATCAAGTCATGTCTAGTAGAGTCTTGACTATCGGTGCGAGTCGCGACACATATATGGACGAGAGGATATGGGACGATAGAGTTTCACTTATTTTTTACTCTTATGTCGTGCGGTAAAGTAAAACTTATGAGTACTCTTTTCTCATTGTTTTCCTTGTGTTTCTAGGAAGATGAATAAGAGGAGGATGCCGGCTTGGAGAGTGAAGGAGAGTGAAGTGCAAGAGGAGATTCCTCCTTAAGTTGAGGAAGTTGAGCAAGTTCCTCAAGGTGCTTAAGATGATGAATTCTCTAATGTGGAAGGAGGTAATAAGGTCCCGAAGGTTCATCCGGAGTTGACTAATAGAGAGATTGGAGTGGCTTTGGTTGCTTTCGCCCAAGCCATGACTACTCAAATAAATTTGAGTATGGCAACAAGGGTGAATGTTTTAGAGAGCACTATGACTTCTAGATTAGGAGACTTTGTGAGGATGAATCCTTCTATCTTTATTTTCTCTAAGGTGGGAGAGGATCCACAAGAGTTTCTTGATGGAGTGTACAAGGTTTTGAGTGCTATGGGGGTTACATCTAGGGAGAAGGCGGAGTTTGATTCGTACCATTTGAGGGATGTTTCTCAAATATGGTACACTCAATGGAAAGAGAATAGGCCAGAGCAGTCGGGACCTATGGAGTCGGAAGAATTTAAGGAAGCTTGTCTTGGTAAGTACATTACCCGTGAGAGGAGGCAAGAAGTTAGAGGACTTAATAAATCTCAAGCAAGGCAATACGAGTGTTGAGGAATACTCTTTGAAGTTCTCATTGTTATCTAGATATGTCACTTCCCTTGTATCTAATCCAAGGGATAAAATGAGTCATTTTATGACGGGTGTAGCCAATGTAGTGAGGGAGGAAAGTCGTACGACAATGTTATATGATGATATGACCCTAGCTAGACTCATGGTGTATGAACAATCGATTGAAGAGTCTAAACTTAGTAGGATGCCTAAAAACTTTTAAAGAAGTGGTGCTAGTGATCAAGGTAAAGCTAGGTTCAAAATGAGGTATCAAACTCAAGATGGACCTAATGCTAAGGTGAAATTGGAGAAGGGAGGTGGTTCTCAAAATGTAAAACCTACATGTGTCACTTGTGGAAAGAAACATTATGGTGAGTGTCTATTGGGTTGGAATCACATAACAGATAGAGTATTAACAAGCTCGACTTGCAAAAGCATTCAACAAGAAAGTTCTACTTCGATCATATCAAGTGGGAGACTTGGTCTTAGCAGTCCAGAGACCCATAATCCTCAACAAACGCATTGGTGACAAGTTTACATCAAAATGGGATGGACCATTTGTTGTGAAGGAGACATATTCAAGTGACAATTATAAAATATCGACCAATATGGTGTAAGAGTTGGTCCAATCAACACCAAGTTCATGAAGCAATACTTCCCATGAAGGTTGACTACGCTCCTTAAGGTATGAGCATACACGGAATGTTACTCCTAGAAAGCAAGATTATAAATTGTGTACGGCCCAAAAAAACAAAATAAATAAAAGTCATCCTCTTGAACTACGATATGACTTGATCCTCTTCATCGAGGCACATAGGCGTTTGGAGTAATCACTCTAAGTTCAGTCAAATAAGTAAAAAAAAGAAATTGGTGGCCTTGAGTGATCATCACACTAGCTCTTTAAAAATCATATATCTCGAAAATAAGTTCAAACGCAGCAAAAACGATCAAAGGAGAAGATTCTTGAAGCCCTATCCGAAACAAAGAAGAAGCTCGTAAACAGAAACTCCTACATTGAGTCGTGGATCTTCAACTATGATAGTTTAAAGTTGCATATCAAACATGCTAGATTTGGAGTCAAATTCCTTTATTAATCTAATAAATTCAAAAGGAATTTTTATTTGAATTTTTGATATGCGGTAGGATTATGAATTCATTGACATTGGATGAAGCGACTTGCAATTCTATTTGTTTTTTTTTTGCTTACGGTGTAGATAATTTGGTGTAATTCACTGATGCTTTAGTAAATTACTCAAATAGGGGCATATTTACCTACAACATCAAATCAAAATACTCTTCGGATCAAAGCTCTATATTGAAATGGTATAGCCGCAAAAATCATGATCTGAACTCTCAAAGTTCAAGAGACAGTCTTTTATTATTGTCAAGAGCGCACAAAGTTCAGGAAATGACATTCTGGGCGTATAATCAACTTGTAAAATTTATAGACTCTTACGCCGCGTTGTTGATATTCTCCCAAAGTTTCTCAAAGCTGAAGAGCTTAGTGAACCAAAATTTGAGCTGACGTTGACAAGATATCTGCGGTCATCTTGAAATCTTTTAGTAGTGATTTTGATATGTGTTGTACTTCTATGATTTATGCTTCTAACAAAATCAGAATAACATCATTTCAAGAATCCTATGCAAAGTTATTGGTTTTCTCCCGAAGATGCACAAAGCAGAAGATTCAAGTACGCAGATTAAGAGCCAACTTCGAACACAAATTTGTAGTAATCCATAAATCTCATGGATTTGGTTTGTATACAGATTGAAGGAATTGAAGTCATATTTTCAAAAAATAAAGAAGCTCATTATTGTGATATTCCTACCCCAAGTTATGAATTTTCATCCACACGTGCGCGAAGATAAAAAATGCTGAAAGATTTAAGCATGCAGATTTTGAGCCAACTTTGAACTATATGTACTAATCCGTAAATCTCATGAATTCAACTTTTATACAGATTGAACATATCAAGTTATCTTTCCAACAAAATAAAAATCTCATTATTCCGATACTAGTACTTCTTTTTATGAATTTTTGCGTGTGTAATTCAAAGAAACAATTTCCATGGAGATCTAAAGATTATCCTGTATAATAATAATGATAATAATTATATTCATATTCAATAAATTATTCACAAATAATTAGTGGATTATAAATTTCAAGTACAACGATAGATTTAGCCGTGTATTAATCTAGGTGAAAGAAATGAAATATTATGTGTTCATTATAATAAGATAAAATGTTCTTTAAGTTTCATTATAAAAAAAAAGATATTCTCTTATACCTCAAACATGTCTTAATTTTGACTCTTAACAAAGACATGTCCACAATCCTACGACACAATATGGTTTACATACACAAGATCATCTACCCATATAAATATTGTCTCTCTTGAAAGAAACTTTTCTCATTATTTTTATAGGATATACACATTTTCAATCATAACAAAGCATAAATCGAACTTTACAAGAATGAGGATCACATCTTTTGTTGTTCAACACTGTTGATCTTCTCCAAATACCATACATGAATGTAAACCTATATCAAAACAAAATAAATATTAATGTCATTGATTCAATAAATTCGTCGACAATACATAGTATTCAAACATATACAGTTTCTCCAAGTTACTACTACTATTTTTATAATGATGTTCAATCAATTAATAACGATATGATCTTGTGATTAGGGTCAAACTTGTAAACTTCAAATTAATAACAAATAAAAATAATATTTTCTAATTTGCACTTTGTACATCAAAAAAATTTGGGGCACTAAATTTAATAAAATAAAATTTGAAAATATTTCATAATATTTTTACGGGTATAAGAGATTTGGAAATGACAATTGCCTCGTAGATCAATACAGTCAATCAAATATCTACATTATCACTAAATTATGAAATTTATTTTTATGTTTAACTCACTAATAATTCGTTGCATACCCTAGTGAGAAATTAAATAGATCTATATGTACCCTTAAACAAATAATAAATATCCAAATACCTTATTTAAGTTCCACTAAGTAAACGAAATAGAACTCATTCTTCTATGACAAATAATTAATATAGGGAGAAAATATATTTGAGACAAATATAATAATATGGATAAATAGGTAAACACATATACGTGTAATACAAATCGCAAACATTTAACTTTTTCACATACATATGTCTGTACATATGACAATATGTGTATATGTATAAACAAAAAAAGTAAGGGACATATAATATATTATAAAAAGAGAAGGATAGAGGTAGATAGATAAGATGAGGAATAAAAGATAAGAAACTTAACAGAGTAGAATAAACATAGAAAGAAGAGTGTATATAATGGTTGATTCCTTCATCATCTTCTTTACAAATTCACTATATCTCCAACATCAATTATAGTATTTTTATTTTGTATATGATTGAAAATACAAGTTCTAATATATATATATAAGACATAGGTGGTACACCAACTTGCCAAGTGAATTCAATCAATAAATTTTCATATCTAGAAAAAGTAAGCAAATTATAAATTAATAGAACCTAGTCTATTATTCTATGGAAGTTGGAAAGTGAAACTAATTAGCTTTGGGACTTATTATTTGGTGATTAAATAAGAATAATATTTATGAAACTCATATAATTCACATCCAATTCTAACTGACTTAAAACTTTTTTTGATTACTATTTGATGAAATAAATATTTTTAAAATTAATTTCTTTTATTTATATATGTAAACTACTATATATATTAAGTCTAAATTATTAGTACTAATATTCATAATCTATACTAATTAATCCTTTATTTGTCACTATTTGTCTCCTTCGATGTGTCTACTCAGCATAGGCATTTCCAAAAAAAGTTTTAAAAAAATTATTGTTTAATTTTCTTATGATTTAAAGATTGTTCTCTTTTCTTTAAAAATTATGATCCCTCTTTAACTTTGGCCTTTAATTTTAAATTCATATATATATTAGTTGTAACTTTATTATTTTAAGAATCCCTAAGATTAATATAAATTTTAAAACTACTTTGAATAAAAATATCAGTTGTAGAAAAAAGTGTGATTCAAGTGAAACTCACCAAATAATAAAGCTAACACGCTATTCACATATGAAAATACTCCTCATTCAATTTTAAAATGAATTTATTTTGTTTCGAGTTACTATAAAACCCAAAAAAATTCTTAGTTAAGTGTCCAATAATTCTTCATTCACTAATAGGGTCAAATTGGGTGATTCTAGGTGTACCAACCTTAAAAAATTTTAAGATAAGAATAGCTTAACGCGACTAGAATACCTATGCATAGACCAGGGTTCACACGGATTTATGCGTGTAGAACCAGACCTCTGAACCCTTGCTACATCCAAGACAACTAACTTGGAGAGTTAGTTGATCTTGGAAAGGTTGGGTTCGACCATGTAGGACTCTCGAATATTAAGATTTACTTGAAGGAGTCTTTATCATACTTAAAAAGGGAAAATCGTAGGTTTGGAGAGTCTAGGGGTAAAATGGTCTTTTTTTCAGCCTAAGGGTAGTATCGTAATTACACTAAATGTATAATAAATTATTTAATTAATAATGTGGAGGGGTATTTTAGGGAGAGAGGGCCGAAATTGGGCTTTTGAAGTGAAGTCTTGCTTCACCTCGGTTGAACCTAGGTAGAAGCAATGAATTAAATTAATTTTCATTTAAGATATTGAATCAATGTAATTAATTAATAATTATTATTCATTATATGATTTAAAATAAAATAAAAATCACATTTTAATTAAATAAACAAAACCTAATTGAGTAAGTCCTAAAACTAGACTCCTAAGACTCCTACAACTCCCACTCTCTCACGTTTATCTCTTTACTCTTACGCTCAATCTATCTTATTCTTTCTCATGTATTTTATCTTCCAAAATAATATACAAAATAATAAAAATAAACCAAGTTCTTCACACTTGAAGAGCTCACTGTAAATCACAAGAAACAAACGTTAAATGCACACTAGGCTAAGGGAGGTTGTCATTCGAGTGGAGTTGATATTCAGGAGGCTTAGACGTGTTCTTGGGTGATGTTTTTTGGCAGCAAGTCAAGAGTTTAAATTCAAAAAGGTATGGTTTCTCTTTTCTCGTGTTATATTTCCCAAGAGACCCTTAAGGTTCAGAATATTCATTTCAAAAACTAGGATTGCTCCCCGTTGCATGTCCCAGTCCCTAGATCCCATTGAATCGTAGGTTGGTTATGTTTTCTTGTAGAAAAATAGGGATGAAACATTTTTTCGTGATTATTATTTGTTTAAATGTATGTTTTGAATTATGTGACATATGTTGATGTTTCCGAAAAATGTAACTACGTGTGTATATGTGTGTTGTCGTGGCTATTGTTTATGGTTTAGGACTTGAAATGGCATGTTCTTTAGATTTCATGTACCCATGTTGATGTAAATGTGATGTTCATATGAGTTGAAATGTGGCTAATTTGAGGGATAATGTCTTGGCTAAACGAATACATGAAGACGGACCTAAAACATTCTAAATGCACTACAAAATTCCCCTAAGAACTAAGGTGCAACTTGATGAAAGGATGCTGAAAAATTAAAAGAAAATTTCCATCTTCAATTGATGAATTTCGGTTAGCAAAGAGGGTTCAAAATATTGAAAAAAATGAATTAAAACAAGTGAGGGCATGATGGATGGAACCCGTGACCTCACCATGTTTAAAACCATGAAGATAAAGAAGTAAAAAGTAATGTGGTGAAGGGGATTCGAACCATGTTATTGGCAGGAATATATAATTTAAAAGAAAAAAAAATAAGAAATGAGAGGAGTGGGATTAGAACCCACCACCTCTCAATCTGATTTAAGGAAGATTAAAAGAAAAAATGAATAAAATGTGAGGCGTGAGAATCAAACCCACGACCTCTACGTAGCTAAGGAGAGTAAAGAAAATGAAACAAAAGAAATGTGAGGCATGGGAATCGAACCCCCAACCTCTAGGCAGTGAAGGAGAGTCAAAGGAAATAAAAGAAAAGATATGTGAGGCGTGGGAATCAAACCCACGACCTCCTACGCAGATTTGAGGAGAAAAGTTAAAAGATTTTAAAGAGGGGTTGTGGCGCTTTGAACCCACAACTCCTCGGCCAAAGAAGAAAAATTTAAAGCCAATGAAAATAAAAAGTAAATTAGGTTGTGCGGGTTCGATCCCACATCCTCTTAGTTCAATTAAGAAAAACATGATGAGAAAAATTAAGGGAAAAATAAAATGAAGGCATTGGAGCTCGAACATTAGTCCCCAAGCCGTATGGATCAAACCAAAATGAATAAAAAATGTAAGTGTTGTTCAAGGGATTGGAAAATTGGGTTCCCTTGACCAAAGTCCGTATTGATACATAAGTCATACGTGAATTGAATGTTCATGAATAATGCTGCTTACTTAGATTGAAATTGAGATCTTGGCATACATACAAGATGCATAAGTCTTGTACCAAATAACCTTAGGAAGATATGAATCACTTAAACGAACTATGAATGTATCTTCATGGCTTGTATGTATATATACATAAGTCTAACATACGTTTTAAAAAAATAAGTGAACCTAATATATATGTAATGAAATTATATAACCCTAGAAGGGTTAAGTAAGAGTGTAAAACACACTAAATGGGAAAGTACATCAGCACAAGATGAAACGAATATTATGTAATGAAATTATGAAACCCTAGAAGGGTTAAGTAAAAGTGTGAAACACGCAAATGGCCAAGTATATTGGCATATGATTAATTGAACATTACAGCAAAAAGGGTGAGTAAGTATGAAGAACAAATGTGCTAATGTTAATGAATGTGGTGACAACATAATATGAGGCTAATGTAAAAGATGAGACAACTCTCAAATAAGCCTAAGTTAATATTACCAAAATGTACTCACCTATGAGAGTGTAATGTTAATGAAGAGACCAATTTCTATGAACACTCTTATGAAAGTATTGAGAATAATGCACTTAATACTAATAATGAGATGAGAAATCATCTATTGAGCTATGATGTCCTCATACGACAAGCCAACTTCCGTGCCTTATGAGTTGAATGTAATGAAACTTTATACTGAGCACCGATAGACTAGCTATGAGACCTGATGCCTTCTTTCGGGAAGAGTGGAGGTTCACGTAACTCTCATGATATTAGACTATCCGTTATGCTGGGTATGGGTCTCTTTATATATCCTAGTATTTGAAACTATACTGCCAATATGGGGATCTCACGGGGTTCAGTTCCCATGTACGCTAGCATGTTTTTGGTCACTTTGTCCGGTGATTCCACCTATTTTCGGTGTGGGGTTTCATGACACTAGATTTCATGATACTCACATGATATATGTTGGTCAAAGTTAAATTTTCCAATGAATTAATGTATGAGGCCAGCCTCAAATGATGCACATAATGGAATGAATGATACCAAAAATGAGGGCTCATCATATGGGACCTGAACTAGGTATCATTCATTTAATTATGTGCATCATTTGAGGATGGACTCATTCATTCATGGGGAAATTTAACTTTAACCAACATAGATCATGTTATCATCATGAAACCCCACACCAAAAAGAGGTGGAATCACCGGCCAAGTGACCAAAAACATTCTAGTATACATGGGAAATGAACCCCGCCAAATCCCTATATTGGTAATATAGGTTCGAAGACTAAGAGATATAAGGAGACCCATACCCAGCATGCCAGACAGTCTCATCTCATGAGAGTTACGTGAACCTCTGCCCTTTTCGAAAGAAGGCATCACCGCTCATAGCTAGTCTATCGTTTCTCAGTATAAATTGCATTCAACTCATACGTCATCGAAGTTTCTTCTAGTATGAGGACATCATAGCACAATAGATGATTTCTCATCTCATTATTAGTATTAAGTGTATGAATCTCAATACTTTCATTAGAGTGTTCATAGAGACTGGTTTCTTCATCAAATTTACACTCTCATAGGTGAGTACTCTTTGGTAACATTTACTTAGGCTCATTTGAGATTGCTCACGTCTTTTAAATTAGCCCCTTATCATGTTGTCACCACATTCATTAACATTAGCACATTTTCTCTTGATAATTACTCACCACATTTTACGTGAATGTTCATTTCATCATATGCCAATGCGCTTGGCCATTTAGTGTGTTTCACACTCTTACTTAACCCTTCTAGGGTTTCATCATTTTAAGTTTCATTTCATCATCTCTTTATTAATTTCATCAATTCATTGTTTATTTCATCGTACGCCAATGCACTTTGCCATTTAGTGTGTTTCACACTCTTAATTAAGCCTTTTAGGGTTACATCATTTAATCACATACATCTTGGGTTCATTTACTTTTAAACATATGCTAGACTTATGAGTCTATATATACAAGCAATCGGGCTTCGTTCATAGTTTGTCTAGGTGATTTATATTTACCCAAGATTATGTGATACAACACTTATGCATCTTGTAGATATGCCAAGATATTGATTTCGATCTTTAGAGGCAGCATTTATTAAATATTTACTTATGTATGACATATGTGTCAATACGGAATTGGGCAAGGAAACCCGGTTTCGAATCCCTTGGACAACATTTAATCTTATTTTAAACTTGATAATCACATTTTTAAGATTTGGGGGACCCTAGATCGATCCCCATCAACCCCATAATATTTCCTCTCTTTTTCTCCTGTCCTTTTTCGTTTAAGTTAAGGATGTTGTGGATTGAATCCTCCACAAGCTCATTAATTTTTTTTTTATCTTTTAACTTTATCACCTATAAAAGAGATTGTGGGTTCAATCCCCACTCTCCAATTTTATTCTCTCCTTTATTTTTTGCCGAACTCTCTCATCCATTCAACAGGTTGTGGGTTGAATCCCCACTCACAACATCTATTTTTTCTTGAATTTTGAAATTTTAATGAAATTTTCATTTAGTGATGTCATGTGTTCAATCCTCAATGACATCACCTTAAAAACAAAATTTAAATGAAGCTCATTTTTTTAAAAGTTGGCCGAGACTACAATTTCCAACAGGTTTGAAGTTTAGTCTCTTCCAATTCATTTTTGCCTTAATATTTTGTTGATTTTTTTTGTATCTTTCATGTAATGTTGTCTTGGGTTCAATACGTAGTGAACTCACTTATCTTACATTCATTTTTCATTGCATTTTCTGCCATTTTGTTTGGCCGAAAACAACCTACCAAATGCTGGAAATTTATTCACTATTTTCAGCTTCTATTTATTATCATTCATACGTTAATTTTAAGGCATTTTGTGGATCATTTGGTGTATCTTTAAGAATAATATTTTTATTATTATATTCATCCAAGAATTAACATTTCATCCAGCAACATTACACAACTTTTACGCCTCATGATTTACACTAACATTCGCACATAAAATTCAACCATAAAAACATATCATTTCTCACATACTTTCGGATGACATAACATAACATGCTTACAATTCCAAACACATAATCAAGAACACATTATCATGAAAATCAAAATTCATACTTATACTTCCAGAAAACATACCAACAACATGATCTGTAACCTTGTAGAAAATATCCATATTTAGTAGAGTAATTATAGGAACAGAATATACTAATTATGTTAGTAATATATCTTGTATAGCTATTTCCTTATCCGCTTCCTTATTTCTTTCCATCTTGCCTGTATAAATGTAACAGTATTTTCACAAGAGTAATACACAGAAAATTAACCTAAAATTATTCTCTTTATTTCTTTAATTTTAACATGGTATCAGAGCCATAAGGTCGATCTTCGACGGTTTTTCGTACTCATCATCTAACGGGACCTACCGAAATGGAAGACCCATCGGAAAACCCACCGGAAAATCCAAACCAGCTTATTTCTATGGAACATATGCAACAATTGTTTCAAATGTTTCAAAAACTCAACAAAAATTCAACCAACATCGAACCAGGGACTTCACAAATAGTGCGAGTTGCTGAAAAATTGAACTTTACCAATTACACCAAATGGTGTAAACTGATGCAGATAGCAATTGGTGGCCGGGGAAGGCTAAATCACATCATCATCAACCCCGTTTCACCAGATGATCCAGAATACCAGCAATGGGCTCAAAATGATTCGATGGTCCTTTCATGGATCATCGAGAATATTGACGGAGATCTCGTAAATTAGTTCTTGGACTACAAAACTGCCCGAGATCTATGGAAAGGCATCGAAACTTTACTCAGTAGCGACAGAGATGAATTGCAGATCTATGATCTGAACACAAAGGCAACCTCTATGAAACAAGGGATAGACACGATAGAGGTGTATTTTAGCAAATTAAATACCCTCTGGAAAGAAATCAATAGACGAATGCCTAACCCGATGAAATGTGCAGAAGATATCACACTGTTCAACTCGTTTATACAACGGCAAAGGTTGTATCAGTTTCTGGCTGGTGTGAATGATTCACTTGACAAAGAAAAACGGGACATTCTGAATTTAGATCCCCTTCCAACCATTGATGCCGCATATGCCACTATCAGACGAGAAATTGCTCGTCGTGGTATAATGACCGGCAACTCATCACTGGGATGAGGTCCCTCAGAGATCGGAAGTGGTCTTGTCACTCAACGCCGGTCAGACTCTTCATTCAGCCGGTCAGATTCTTCATTCCGGCGAGAGGACAAAACTCACCTTAAATGCAGTCATTGCGGAGGAATCAAACACACCAAGGAAGGATGTTTTAAGATCATCGGCTACCCGGAATGGTGGGAGGACCTAAGACAGCGTAAAGCCGCCACCAATGTAACAAAGACCGGCGGCAAGGCTAACGCAGCCATCGGAGAAGGAGAACCGACCAGCGAGGATTCATCAACCATTTTCACTGACAGACGAACAGGTACGAGTTGCAAGGATGGGTTCACCAAATTTTCTGGTGAACCATGGATGAAGACAGAGGAATCGACGGGAAGAGGAAGAGAGAGAGTTCTAGAGGAGTCGTCCTTTAGAAATGAGGGTGAGGGAAAAAATGAAGACCACAAGATAAAAACAAAAAGCACTCAAAAATCAGAACCTTTAGTCCTTCTTGAAAATCAAAAGCCCCACAAATCAGAAGCCCAATTATACAATAAACCCACGGAAAATCAAAGTGTGGGTCTCGTGTGCAACAAGTCCAATTGGATTTTTGACTGTGGGGCCACGGACACTATGTCATACGACCCATCCGATTTTCTTTCCTCCACATCAACTACCCGTACTTAGATTCAAACTGCAAATGGGGAGTTCATTCCAATTACTCAGGCCGGAGATGTAGATATTACATCAGAAATTCATTTAAAAAATTGTCTTTTAATTCCAAGTCTTACCCACAAACTTTTATCTGTTAGTCAATTAACCAATGAACTAAACTGTACAATTCTAATGACTTCTTCTGATTGTATTGTACAGGATGCTCAGACGGGGCGGATCATTGGTCGTGGTATTGAACGAGGAGGTCTATACTATGTGAACGAGGTGACTCAACAGGGTAACGCTTTGCTTGCTCAAGGGTCGCCGGAATATCAGATCTGGATGTGGCACCGACGGCTAGGTCATCCGTCTTTAAGTTATCTTAAACGATTATTTCCCTCTTTTAAGGACATTGATTTTGTTTTGGATTGTGAAGCATGTGTACTTGCAAAAAGTCATAAACACTCTTATTCTCCCAGTTCGACTCATGTTTCTAAGCCATTTACCTTAATTCATTCTGATGTCTGGGTTCCTGCACCTGAATTTGCCTTTTATAAATATTCCTATTTTGTTTTGTTTGTGGATGATTGCACCCGTATGAGTTGGGTTTATTTTCTAAAAAATAAATCTGAAGTGTATGATGTGTTTATAAATTTCTACAACATGATCTGTACCCAATTTGCTGCCCAACCTCAAATTGTTCGATCTGATAACGGAGGAGAATACATAAACTTAGATATGAAACAATTTATTTCTGATCATGGCCTTATTCACCAGACTACCTGCCCGGATACTCCCAAACAAAACGGGGTAGCTGAAATGAAAAACCGAACCCTTCTTGAGATTACTAGAGCCATTATGTTAGAATCCCATGTCCCTGTCCATTTTTGGCCAGAAGCTATTTCCACAGCCACATATCTAACCAACTGACTACCTACCAAACCTCTTGCATACCAAACTCCTCTTGACACTCTTTTCTCCCATGTTTCCATTCCTTCCTATCATTCTTTACCTCCACGGGTGTTCGGATGTGTTGTCTATGTTCATCTCCCAAAAAGGATCAGAAATAAACTTGAACCACGAGCCATTAAATGTGTTTTTATTGGGTATGGGGTTACTCAAAAAGGGTACCGATGCTATGATCCCATTCAAAACAAAATCTACACCAGTCTTGACTGTGAGTTTTTTGAAAACTCCTATTACTATACACAGCCTGGTCCTCAGGGGGAGACTACGAATGATGACCTTAGCTGGTTAATATATCCAGAAATGATGGACCATGATCCTCCAACACAAGTAAGCAATACCACCGACGTAAACTCTGAAACATCTGTGTCAGCTCCTTCTCTTCAATCCACTCCAATGACAACCACTGAGCACCCTGAGTCAACATCAGTTGAGGTAAACTCTGAATCATGTACTGTTCCTACTGACTCTATGTCTATTCCTAGTGATAATTGTCAAAACAGATATGAGCTTCCTCCCAGAAGCACGAGAGGTGTTCCTCCAAAAAGGTATGACCCGGAATATGAAGACCAACGGTCCAGATACCCCATATAAAGAATCAGCAATGAAAACTTGTCCAACATAGCTGTTGCCTTCACTACCTCCCTATACTCAACAAACATTCCCAGAACCGTGGAAGAAGCTTTTGAAGACGAGAAGTGGAGACAAGCCATGGAAAATGAATATGTTGCCTTGGAAAAGAATCAAACATGGGAAAAGTGTGTTCTACCCAAAGGGAAGAAGAAGGTGGGATGTAGATGGGTATTCTCCATTAAGCACCGGGCAGATGGAACTATTGAAAGGTACAAGGCAAGATTGGTGGCCAAGGGTTACACTCAGACTTTTGGGATCGACTATTCAGAGACTTTTTCCCCAGTAGCCAAGATAGACACAATACGAGTATTGTTCTCTGTAGCAGCAAACAAAGATTGGCCCTTGTATCAGTTTGATGTTAAAAATGCCTTCCTCCATGGAAGCATTGAAGAAGAAGTCTATATGGAACCCCCTCCAGGATATTCTCGTGACTTTAAAGATGGAGAAGGATGTAAGTTGAAGAAAGTCATGTATGGTTTAAAGCAGTCTCCAAGAGCTTGGTTTGGAAGGTTCACTAAGGCTATGAAGAAATTTGGGTACAGACAGAGTAATTCTGATCATACTTTATTCATAAAAAGGGCAAATCAGAAAATCACCTGTCTAATCATATATGTAGATGATATGATCATCACCGGAGATGATGAGGAAGAAATTGTTACCTTAAAGGGGAAGTTGTTTCAAGAATTTGAGATGAAAGATCTAGTAAACTTAAAATACTTTCTTGGTATAGAAGTCCTAAGATCCACGCAAGGAATTTTTATTCATCAACAAAAGTATATTCTCGATCTTTTAACTGAAACTGGAATGTTAGGTGGTAAACCGGCTGACACTCCAATTGTAGCAAATCATGGTCTTCAGGTCATAGAAGGGGCAAAGGCAACTGACAGAGAACAATATCAGAAGATTGTAGGGAAACTCATCTATCTAGCCCACACAAGACCAGATATTGCATATGCAGTAGGGGTAGTGAGTAGATTCATGCATCTACCTCAAATAAATCACATGACAGCCGTAATGAGGATTCTGAGGTATCTAAAGGGTACAAGCAGCACCGAGATCTATTTTGGAAGAAATGATAGCCTCGATATAATTGCTTACACAGATGCAGATTGGGCCGGAGATCGAGATGGAAGGAGATCCACTTCTGGATACTTCACTTTGGTAAGAGGGAATCTTGTCACTTGGAGAAGCAAGAAGCAAAAGGTAGTAGCCTTTTCAAGTGCGGAAGCTGAGTTCAGAGGAATTGTGAAAGGAATAACTGAAATCCTCTGGATTAGAAAACTGCTAAATGAGCTCGGTTTTCCTCAGAAAACAGCCTGCAAGTTATTCTGCGACAACAAAGCAGCAATAAGTATTTCTCGAAACCCTGTCCAACATGACAGAACAAAACATGTTGAGGTTGATCGATACTTCATCAAAGACAAGTTGGAAGACAAGGTTATCAAACTCCCATTTGTTCGAACAAAAGATCAATTGGCAGACATCCTAAGCAAGGCTGTCAGTACTGAAGCCTTCAGCAATGTTTTGCGCAAGTTGAGCATTGGAAATCCGAGTTCCCAACTTGAGGGGAAGTCTAGAAAATATCCATATTTAGCAGAGTAATTAGAGGAACAGAATATACTAATTATGTTAGTAATATATCCTGTATAGATGTTTCCTTATCCGCTTCCTTATTTCTTTCCATCTTGCCTGTATAAATGTAACAGTATTTTCACAAGAGTAATACACAAAAAATTAACCTAAAATTATTCTCTTTATTTCTGTAATTTTAACAAACCTATCTCACATTGAGATCAAAGGGATACTAGAGACAAGGAGTTCGACAAGTACGGGAACAGCCGTAGTTTTTGAGTAGATTCATCTGAGTCTTAAGGGTACCTTGGGAAAGGGACCAAGAGTAATAAAACCCATGACTTTTATGAAATTCAAACCTTCAAATTCTACCCAAAATCTTTTCCAAAAATCACGTCAAAATCCCCTCAAAGTTAACACTAACTCGACGGACAAATTTATCTTTGCCTACGTGATTGATTATGTTTGTTTTCTTATATTTTCGTTGTGAGTTCTTCAAGTGTGAAGAACTTTAATTTACCAACTACTTTTTGAAGTTATTTGTCAAAGAGAATCGTGACTGGGACTGATAGAGACGTGAGAGAGAGAGAGAGATGAGCATGGGAGAGAAGAGTGTTCTTAGGACTAGGAGCCTAGTTTAGGATTTAGTCAAATAAGGTTTTTATTTAATTATTAAAAATATGATTTCCTTTTTTTTGAATCAGCTTAAAAGTAATAAATATAAATTAATTACATTAATTTACCAACTTAAATTAAAAATAATTTATTTCATTGCTCTCACCTAGGTTCGAACCCGGTGGAGCAAGTCTTCACTTTAAGAGACAATTTTTGTTCCTCTCTACCC
Source organism: Solanum arcanum (assembly GCA_027789145.1). Taxonomy (NCBI): domain Eukaryota; kingdom Viridiplantae; phylum Streptophyta; class Magnoliopsida; order Solanales; family Solanaceae; genus Solanum; species Solanum arcanum. The sequence goes on from CM050943.1 coordinate 31,746,463, forward strand.
AAAATGCCCATCAACCTTATTAATTAAATAAATAATTATATATTTAGGATAAATAGGACCATTTTACCCCTAGACCCTCCAAACCTAAGATTATACCCTTTTAAGTTCGGTAAAGACTCCTTGAAGTAAATCTTTGTATTCGAGAGGCCTACATGGTTGCACCCAACCTTTTTCAGCTCAAATAACTCCAAAAGTTAGTTGTCTTAGATGTAGGAAGGGTTTAGAGGTTTTGTTCTACGAGCATCAATCCGTATAAACCCGTTCTAATCGTAGGCATTCTACACACATTAAGCATAACATAGCATATTCATTTTTTAGGGTTGTTACAATATGCATATACCCATACTTAGTACAAGTATGTACTAACCCTATACAACACTAAACTTTTAGGTGCAGGCATAGGTTGACGCTAGATCTACATGATCAATGTTGCAGTTAATTAAATGTCTAGTATTTATCCAGACATGGTAGGACCTCACATTTTCGAAGATGCTTTTCCATTTACATTCTAGCTTAGTGGTAGGATAGATCTAGTGGAGTATGTTCCACTAGTGTTTCTTTCCTTTTTTGGTTCAGGCATTGTGTGGGTGCCTTTATGGCAAATACATCTTCATTGTTATAATGAACTCATTCTTTCATTTGATGATCTTAATATTAGATGGTTGATGGTGAATAATTATATATGTAATATAATGTTTAGTAAGCATTTTAGGAAATAAAAAGATTTTCTTCTTAAATTAACCTAGATGAAGTAAGAATGACGTATCTAGGCTTTTCTACGACCTCTGAGAGGTCAACGACGCCGGTCTTGTCTAGTGTCTTGATTCTGGTCGTGACACTAGGTTTGTTTTTATATTTTAAGTGTGACATATTATGGTTTTATGCCATCTGTGGTTTGTGATTTGGATATTAAGTATTATTTGGATATTGGTGATGGCATGCATTGCATTGGTTTCTCGTTCTCACCGATTTATAGTATGACCTTGGTGAATCATTAGTTCTCAGTATCTGTTGTGAGAAATAGATTTTTTGCCCAAATTACTTTTAAGTGATCTTTCTATGGGAGTCGTACTAGCTTTACTACTTTATAAGTGGACTTTGAAATAAATAGGCATCAAGGATATACTCACTTTTTACTTGATAGATCGCAGAGTTACCAACACTTTGTTCTATTTTATCTGTGGCCACCATAACAGAGCGGATCCAACCAGATAAATTATGTAAGACCTATATTGGGACCATGCAAGTATAAATAGTTGTGTGATCCATTTAACATAACTAAGGAGGCACATGAGACCTATGTGGTTGTTGGGGGCAGGAAGTAGGTCTACATACCTTGGCACGAGGCAGTTGGCAATAATTTTACTACTAATTTATTGCTTAAGTCGCACAAATATACATTACCTATAACCAATATTACTGTTTATTGTTTGACTTGTTTATCTAATGGTTGAGCATATGGGTTCAATTTGTTGTTTTGTACCTTCTGGCATATAGGGGCTTTATAAGTTTTTTTTTGATTGATTGTGTACTAGAGGTAGTATAAAGGGTGGTCACTTGTTTAATTCTATTTAATGCTTTTATTCTCTTCTAATTGACATTTTTTAGGTAGGGTTTGGTTTAGAATGGGCTTCTTGTCTTTTATCTGATATTTGTGGTTAATCCTATTAGTAAGCCTTCAACTAGTTTCCATTCTTAGTTGAGTATGATTGTAAATAGGTTTTTATGCCTAGCACATTCGGGTGTGCTCCCTTGCTTCATTTACCATTTTTTCCTTATATTAGTTTGTTTCCTATTACGTCTTCCCTATTATTGCTTTAGTTACTTGTGATATATGCTCTCTTCTTACCTGTTGTTTATGCTTGCTTTTTCTTGGAGCTCGGTCGGCCGATATCTACTAAGTCCACTAATCTGTACTCATACTACACATATGCAGCTTGCAGATCATACGACAAGTTCTCACCACCGATTTGGGTCTCGTGCGAAGTAGCTCTTGGGATTCGGGGAATGGAGTAAGCTCTTGACATTTAGAGTTGCCTATCTCCCTCCATTTGTCTAGGACTAGTCTTTATATTGTTTTCAAATAAATTTTTATATTTATTATAATAATAATTATTATTGTTATTATTAATGTTGTTGTTGTTATTTTTATTGCACTCCTATTTTGATTAGTTATTTAAATACCGACTAATACCTGGCCTTTAAGGTTTATTTTCTATATTGATTTTATTCTATGTTTCCATTAATTTTATTTTTAGCATTAGTGAGACGTAGCAGATTCTATCATAACCTAAGATTTTGGGTCTTAACAGATTGGTATCAGAGCTCTATGCTAGTCGTTATCACTGGTGTTAGAGTAAGTATCTAGTAAAATCTTCCAGATTGGAGTGGAGACATTTGTATCCTATCTTTGGGAGGCTATATGGCATTCTTAGGAAATCCCATATTTGATTTCTTATTGCGTTTAATTGATTCAATCATTCTCGAAATATTTTATTTCTTGAAATCACTCTTTCATATAGATGGATAACTTAAAGTGTTTGACGAACGCATATCGGATGTCAACTCGTATCACAAAGGTTTTGATTCCATGTTAAGACACCTGGGATGTTCAAAGACAACTAGAGGATTTGGGGGGAGGTAAGGTTCCTACAGATTTAGTGGCCAACTCGGCTCCTTGATATTTAGTGTTGGGATTTTTGAGTCTGTTTGAGGAAACTTTACGGGCTAGCGTGGTTCTTCATAAAACTATCTCATTACACACTAGAGTTGGGTTATTAGGTATTCAGTTGGGTTTATCGGTAGTTTCTGTGTACATGATCGAGTTTCTCGACTGGGCCATACATACATCTATATTATATTTTATAAAGAGAGCCGTGACTCATTGATTTATTAGAGGATTCACTTTCCCACTCTATCTAGCATCAGAGCATTTGATAGCAGCTGGATATACTTTTCCCCTGGTAGTTAGTAATACGATGGCCGTGGACAATGTGTGTATTGAGATTTAAAGAGGTAGCGGTAAAGGGCCTTGCCATTAGTAGTGTGGTAATAGCATATTACTTGAGGTAGGTATCGTCCGAGTGAGGGTCATCCTAAATATTGACCTATCGAATCCATGGCACCTCAGGTTCCAGGTGGTTTTGTGACAGGTTGTAGCACCTACGATGGAGAGAGTTCATAACAAACCTATTAGGATTTGTATCCTGAGCATTCAAGTTCTGGGGTTCACTTTATTTTAGGCGGGCCACCTCGTCAGGTTACTTTTGGTAGGAAATGTTATACTTGTAGTGAGTTGGGACATGTTGCTTGGAGGTTCCCTGCCTTTGCATATTGCATGCGTCATGCTCAACATTATAAGGTCCCAAGGGCCCCGGTACATTTGCTAGGGTTGGTACCTAGAGTGTTGGAGGTGATATCCAATTTGAAAAAATTAGCCATGAGAACTCGTCGCATGCTTTAGCCCTGACTTTAGGCTATTTGAGTTTCCTTACTTGTGGGGAGATTGGACATTAGTCTACAAAGTTTCCATGATATGGACATTTACAAAATCATCTTAGTTAGGACAACCTCATGAATTTGTGGAACTTCTGGTTAGAGGTGGTGCCTCGGGTATTACAGAAAGTAGTGCAAATATTCTCTTCAGAATTAGACATGTTTTATTCTATACTTTTACAGGATATTCTATGGAAGAGGCTCCTAGTATCACTAGTATAAATGCGATTTTCTACAGGCAGACCTAGGGAAGATGCTACAGGCAGGCCAATGTTTCAGTTTCTTTATTTCGATGATTTTTTTTATTGGGTATAAAAAAATTGCATGTTCTGCATTTATTTTTAGTTGTTTAAACCTGTGATGTGTGCCCATAAGCATAAAATTTTAGCATCATATAACCATTCTTATGTTTTGATATGTGCACATGCAATGAATATGAATATAGTGATTACCGATTGACAACTGGCTATTAATTGTTAACAAAATAGTTAGAACTTCATATATTGGGAGGAGAAAACATAACTAGCTATTAATCTAAAATACAATTACTATAATAAATGGTAAAAAAAACTATATGTAACATGAAAAGATGAAACAAATTATAAGTTATAAATTAAAATTTTCAACTGTAGAATGTACAATGTTGTCCCTTCCAAATTTTTACCTAGAAGCTGAACCAATGACCTGCTTTTTACGCCTTTCTCAAGCACCGTTCTTGTATCATATAGTTTCCATCATGCGCTTCTTAAATATCCCTCTTTTACGTTTGATTATCTCCATATGCTTTCAGCCCTACTGTTGTTGAAGCTAATGTATATTTTGTTAGAGCTAATTATATACTTAGACGTTCTGTTGCTTGACTTCCTGAACATACCATTTGAGTTACGTAAGAATTTTTCTTCTTTCCTTACCTACTTAAGTTTTTGAGTCACTAGCATATTTGATAACATAAGTGAGTCTTAGATTTTTCATCCACCAAACTTTACATGATGAAATACGGAAACAATTCTTTATTAACAGGAAATTAGCCTAATTTCTATTAGAGTTTCAGTGGAAGTATTTTAAAGTTGGACTTTTGTTATACTGTTATATTTGGGAAAATAGCTAATTCAATAGGCAAACTCAATTTTCGTTGGTATTTACATCTCTCTTTAAACCATGTATCATTCTCGATTCCAAAATTCATTGGCAACCTTGAACATAAGTCTACAAGCTCAAAAATATGAAGAGAAAATACTAACTGCTTTAGAGTGATACTCATTGAGATTAGATCTCTCTTTTTCTTTTGATTAGATCTCTATTCTTTAAGGCCTACTATTGTGATAGACAACATAAATTTTGTTGGATCTAACTAGATATATACTTAAGGTTCTGTTGTTGACTTCTGGAACACATAATTTGAGTTACTAATGATTTTTTCTTCTTCCCTTAGATACAAAAGTAATAGACGCACCAACATGTTTGAGAAAATAAGTGAGTATAAGATTTTTCATCTAACAAACTAGATAGTGTTTCGATTTGCAGAAAATTCTTTATTATCAGAAATATGATCTAATTTCATCTAACAAACTAGATAGTCTAAAGCCTTTTTGTATTGATTTTTGATGTAGGTTTATATTTATTTTGCAGGAAATATCCAAAGGAGAAACAAGAGGATTTGAGAAGAAATTGCAGAAGTAACAACCTACGGAGCCCACGACAGTCCGTCATGATAGTGATCGTCCATTGGTAGCACCGTAGTGAGATGAAACTGGCTGCTGAAGGAAGTTGGGAAATCTGACCAAGTGTGGGACTACAGAAGCTCATGACTTTCCGTCATAACCACCACGGTCCGTCCTGCATATTCGTCGTGGTTGTCAGAGAATAGTTCTAGTACCCAATTTCAAGAAGTTTCAAAGTGGTATGGAACGGAACCCCTCGATGGAGTGTCGTTATTTAAATAGTCCGTCATATCTGTCGGTCAAAGGTAACATCAAGTTGATGAAGAAAGCAGCATAAAATTTTTGCCTTGTATGGAAAAATGAAGCCCACGACGGTCCGTCGTGTCCATGACGATCTATTGCACGAATCGTCGATTCAGACGCGTTTTGGAATGCTTTGCCTTAAATAAAGCCCTTCTTTTATTAGGTATTATTTATATTATAAATAGAACAAAAAACCTCATTTTTTATGTTAGACTTTTGATATTTTTTTAGTTATCTTGTTTAAGTATTGAACTCTTGATTTTGGTATTTGATCATACTGGTCCGGAATAAATTGTTTTTGTTTTTGTGAATTATTCAATTGAATTTCTAGATTTGCTTCATTCTCATAAAAGTAAGTGCATGAGTTCTTATATGGGATAATGCCCAAGTACCCCCTCAACCTATGCCCGAAATATCAGAGACACACTTATACTATACTAAGGTCCTATTACCCCCCTGAAATTATTTTATTAATAATTTTTTACCCCTTTTTAGCTTACGTGGCACTATCTTGTGGGCCCAACAATGGTTGACTTTTTTTCGAACTAGTGCCACGTAGGCTAAAAGGGATAGAAAATTAAATATAAAATAAGTTCAGGGGGGTAATAGGACCTTAGTATAGTATAAGTGTGTCTCTGGAATTTCGGGCATAGGTTGAGGGGGTACTTGGGTATTTTCCCTTCTTATATTATCAATATGAATTGTGTTATTATTAGCATGGGTAACTAAACTCCATAACTAGGGTTGTGGGAACCATGAGTAAATGACAAGGTAAAATCTAGCTAAAATAACAATTCTAGAATACTGTCTTGAATGTATTGCTAATTCTTTCGCTTAGAAGTCTTTTTAGCGGATGGCCAACGTTAGACTCGCCTTATTACTACTTGCCGGACAAAGGAGACAGATAATAGGAAAAGAATTATCAACATAGATTTAGTGTATACTATCTAATAGGCTAGTGTCGGTTGGTACGAGTAACAACTTGCTCAAATATTGAATATATAACTTAATACGAGGTAAAGATAAGGTTTAGTAAAGCAACACATGTAGCCGGACCAAGGTGCATAGTGAGATTCTCCATATGCAAGACCAAGGATTTAGAGATACCTAACTTATCACTTTGCATGCAAGATACTAGGAAAGGATTGTTATAGCTAGAATCATCGAGTTAGGAGCCTTTGGGGAAAACTTATGCCCTAGTTACTCTCATTACTTTATTATACTCCAATTCTTGAACCTATTACTTGTTTACTTTAATTTAGCTAATTGCTTTTATTTATCAAAACCCCCTTTAGTAATTTGTTTCTGGAAAATAATTGACTAAATAGAAGTAATAATAAAATAAAGTTAAGTCTGAAAAATTTTCCTCATGGGAATGATATAAACCTGAATTGTTGGTTTCTTTACTTGATGTGACCGCTTTTACTTCTTTTCTAGAAGTAAATTTGAGCGTATCAAATTTTGGCACCGCTGTCGGGGATATTGGCTTTTAGATTAACTTTAAGTTTATTACCAAAGTGTAGTCCACATTTTCCTAATTTTATCACATGCAGGTCTAAATTCCTTACATGCCAAACAAACGGAGTTGAGAAATACCGGTAATTGAACCTGGCTCGAACTAAAGGGTATTCGGGCATTCAAGGTGATGAGGTCGACCCACAAATGCCACCATTCGTCGATGCTTGTGACCTTGTAATACCTGATATTTTTGGGGAAGGTGAAATACGGAGACAACCTCCCACTCCACACCCTCAAGAGTACTATAGTGTCTATGAAAATATCGCAGGCTCTAATGGGCCACTCGTCTTGCCCCCTCTACCACACGGTCAAACTTTTGTGGTAACAATTAATGTGATTCTAATTCTTATTCCTGGAGGTTTGTTTTCAGGGATACTATCTGAGGATCCACATGCTGATATCGCTAAGGTAAGGTCAGTATGCAAAAGTTGTGTAGGGAGGCTCGGTTTAAATATGGATGTAATCAGGCTAAGAGTTTTTCCTCTCTCACTGACGTGAGAGGGTTCTCTATGGTCTACTGAGCTCCCTTATACTCAATATTCACTAGGAATCAACTGAGGGATGCTTTCTTAGCACACTATTGCTCGGTGTCTAAGAAACTAAACCACAAAGACAGAGTGAACAACTTTGTGGCACTATCGCTAGAGTCTGTTCGCAATTTTGGGACAGGTTCACTTCATTCTTGCAAAGTGTCCCAAATTACCGCATAATGATGGGTCTCTTAAAGTTTATTTCTATCGAGGACAAGATGATAATAACAACTGTGAAGTTAGAGAAACCAGACACTCTTTCTAGAAACACTGTCCAAAATCCAAAAAATGATGGGCATTGTATGACAATCACTACTCGGGGTGGTAAGAAAACCATTGAATCACCATGATACAATGGTGGAGGTTAGTGGTGAGTTAGAAGATTAAACGGTAAAAGATGTTGAGGTGCCCCAAAAGGTGATCCCTTCCTACAAAGGTTAGTAAACAAGACCGAGGATGGTAAATACTGGCGTTTTATAACAATGTTGAAACATACTTCTATCAATGTCTCTTTGGTAGAAGCTCTTGAACAAATGCTCGATTATGGAAAGTTCATAAAGATTTAATTACAAAGAAAAGATCAATCACTTTTGAGGATGATGATAGAATGCAACACTGCATTGCGATTGCTTCAAGATCTTTAGTGCAAAAGAAAGAAGATCCGGGTTATTTACTATTCCTTGTACAATTGGGCTATTACTTTTTGTAATAGAACTATGTGATTTTGGGGCAAGTATAAAATCGCATGCCCCTCTCGATTTACAAGAAGTTGGGCTTGGGTGACCCAAAGCCCGTTGCGATGTGCCTATTGATGGTCGATCGAACAGTAGAAAGTCCCATTGGTATACTCCGCGATGTGCTACTAAAAGTGGAGTCGTTCATATTTCCAGCCAATTTTGTGATTCTTGATTGTGAGGCCTATTTTGAGGTGCCTATTATTATAATGAGTCCATTCGTTGGTACGGGTATAGACTTAATTGATATGAAATAGGAACAGATGAAATTCTGGTTGAACAATGAAGAAGTGACCTTCAACATTTATAGGTCCATGAGGCAGAGTGGTGAGCTCCAATGGCTCTCTGCCATATCCTACAGAGATGAAGAGTCATCGGAGGTACGAACTAAAGAGTGTCTGGGTGTAGAAGCATTGGCGGCAATGATCATTATATTTGATAGTGACGCATTGAAGAGTATGGGTCATTGGTCTCGGCACTTGATCGAGGTAATGTTCATTTTAAATGAACGAAAATTGAGTTAGATATGCAACATCGAGAATCTCCACACATAAAACCGTCTATTGAGGAAGCTCCAAAGTTAGAACTTAAGCCTCTACCACCTCATCTGAGGTATGTTTTCTTGTGAAAAGATGACACTTTGCCGGTTATTATTGCATCAGATTTGAATGTGCATCAAGTTGAAAGTTTGGTGAAAGTATTAAGAATGTCCAAAAGATTTATTGGATGGACTATTGTTGATATTATTGGGATCCCTCCCGGTATTTGTTCTCATAATATCCAACTCATGCTCGATCTTAATCCAAGTATTGAGCATCACAGACGTCTAAATCCACTTATGCAAGATGTAGTGAAGAAGGAAATTATTAATTGGTTGGATGCCGGAGTTATATATCCAATAGCTGATATTAGTTGGGTATGCCATGTTAAGTGTATATAAAGGGGGAATGAATGTGGTCCTCAATGAGAAAAATGAGCTTGTTACAATAAGACCGGTGACTGGTTGGAGGGTGTGTATGGATTACCACAGAAATAAAATGCACGGACCAAAAAAGAGCAATTTCCTATGCCTTTCATGGATCAGACGTTTGATAGAAAGGGGTGGTACTATTTTCTTGATGGTTATTCAGGGTATAGTAAGATTTCTATTGCACCGGAAGATCAAGAGAAAACCACATTTACATGTCCATATGGTACCTTTGCGTTTAAGAGATTGTTTTTTTGGTTGTGCAATGCACCCATCACATTTCAGAGATGTATAATGTCGATATTCGCTGATATGGTGGAGGACACTATTGAGGTGCTTATGGATGATTTTTCTGTGGTTGGTGAGTTCTTTGAGCGGTGTTTGATTCATTTGTCTAAGATTCTTAAGAGGAGTGAAGACTGCAATCTACTACTAAATTGGGGAAAATGTCAGTTCATAGCGAAAGAGGGTATTGTATTAGATCATTGCATTTAAGAGAATTGTATAGAGATTGATCGAGCTAATGTTGAGGTAATAGAGAGACTTCCCCCACCTATATCTGTCAAAGGTGGTATTGTATTAGGGCATGCATGTTTTTACCGGTGGTTCAACAAGGAATTTTTAAAAATTGCGCATCCTTTGTGCAAGTTGCTTGAGAAAGAGTGTTAATTTTATTTTGATGAATGCTGTCTTAAGGCTTTTGGTGAGTTGAAAGAAAAGTTGGTGTTTGCACTTATCATTATTTTGTTGGATTGAAGCAAGCCATTTGAGGTAATGTGTGATGGTAGTGGTGTTGATCTTGGTGTCGTGTTGGGGCAAAGAAGGGATAAAATCCTTAACCCCATTTACTATGCTTGTAAAGCCCTAAATGAAGCCCAAAAGAACTACACTTAGACTAAGCAAGATCTCCTTGCAGTAGTCTTTTCTTTCGAGAAATTTTGCCCTTATTTGCTTGGCACTAGGGTTAGAGTGCATACTGATCATTCCGATTTAAGAGATTTGATGGCAAAGAAGGATGCCAAATTGAGGTTGATTCGTTGGGTATTACTATTCCAAGAATTTGACTTTGAGGTGATTGATATAAAAGGGACCAAAAATCAAGTTGCTGATCACTTGTCCTGTTTAGAAGATGAAGTAATGAGAGAGCTGGGGGATAAAATTGAAATTGATGTTACTTTCCTCGACAAGCATGTATTGGCCGCCTCTCAAGACTTAATTTCATGGTTTGTAGATTTTTTGAATTATCTCGCTAGCAATATCATCCCACCGGACTTGTCTTTTTATCAAAGGAAAAAGTTTATGTATGATGTGAAAAAGTTCTTTGGGATGAGCAATACTTGTATATGAGTTGTGCCGATGGGCTTATTCGGCGTTGTGTGCCAGAAATTGAGATGTTGATGTTTTGGAGGCATGCCATTCTTCACACGCATGTTGACATCAAAGTGGTATCCATACCCTCACAAGATCATACAATGTGTCTACTATTAGACAACTATTAGTGAAGATGCTCATGAGTTCGTTAAGGAATGCGATAGATGCCAAAGAGATGGTGGCATTTCAAGAAAGCAAGAGCTCCCTTTAAATCTCATTTTTGTTATTGAGTTATTTGATGTGTGGGTATTGACTTTATGGGCTCTATTGTGAGTACTCATGGGATAAAGTACATTCTAGTAGAGGTTAATTTGTGTCTAAGTGGATAGAAGCTATCACACTCGCAAATAATAAAGGGAAGACTGTCACAGCATTCTTGAAAAAGAATATATTTTATCGATTTGCCACACCAAGGGTTATTATTAGTGATGGGGGATCCCACTTTTGCAACAAATTGTTTAAGGGATTATTGGATAAATTTTGGGTTCTCCATAATGTGGTCACTCCTTACCATCCTCAAACTAGTGGGCAAGTAGAGGTGTCAAATACAGAGATAAATAGATTTTGTAAAAAAGGGTGAATGCTAGTAGAACGGATTGGTCAAGGACACTTTATGATGCTCTTTGGGCCTATCGGACAACATACAAGACTCCCATAGGTATGTGCCCATACAAACTTGTATATGAGAAGGCTTGTAACTTACCGATCGAATTAAAGGATAAAGCTATGTTGGCAATGAAGATATTGAAAATGGTTTGGAATGAGGCTGCATAAAAGAGGTTAAATGGGTTGAATGAGCTCGATGAATTTCTCCTAAAAGATTATGAATGTTCAGCCCTCTACAAAGAAAAGATGAAGAAGTACAATGACTAAATATTGAGAGACACGATTTTATGGTTGGTGATTTGGTGCTTTTATTAAATTCTAGGTTGCACTGGTTTTCGGGCAAACTCAAGTCCAAATGGACTGGACCTTACTTGATCACCGAACTATTCCTTCATGGAGCGTTTGAGTTGGAAAACAAGAAGGTTTGCAATTTAAGGTGAACGGACAACGAATCGAAATCTATATGTGAAATGCTGAAACAGCGAATGAAGTGATTGAGGCGTACCATCATGATGAAGTCTGAGTAATCAAATGTCCTCCGTCGTGCCACGACGTTAAATCGAGCACTGCTTGAGAGGCAATTCAATATGTATCCTTTAAGCCTACTATTGATTTTTTATGACTGTATAGTAATAGTTGCATTTCGTTAGAAGTGTTGGCTAGAGCGTAGTCTAGGGTCTGTGTCCAAAAAATGTCCAGAAAATACAAAAAGAATAGCTTCATGGGTGTTAAGTCTGCAGGTAGCACATCATCAGAAAATTGGTCTGCAGTACTCATAAACGGACCCATCGATGGACCGTCACGCCAGCGACAGACCGGCCAAGGCATCCATCTCACCCAGGTATGTTTTTCAATTTTTTCTAAATTAGGGAACCCATGATGGAACCCATTACATACCGTCAACGGGGACTCATCGCATCAATACCCGTAAACCTAATCCCACCCGATCGGCAAATATTAAATGTTTTTAAACCTATTAATTTCCCACCTCTTCATTCTAACCTTTTCTTTCCCTCACTCCCCCCATTTACTCCCTATTTAACTACCTAACACTCTCTTCCTCTCCCCAAAACATCAGATTCTCCATCCCTTCACAAATTCCCCTAATCTTCTCTCTTCTAATCTCAATGCTTCTTCAAGTAATCTGCCGGTCGGAGTCAACTCTTCTTCTATTGATCACAAGATTTGTGTGCCTTACTAAATTTTCAGATTCTCCAAATATCAGGTATGTGGTTATGATATCTAAACCATTTACATTGCTTACTTGTTTTCCCATATTACTTGCTTGATTGTGAATGTTGGATATTCGAAATTTGACCCCTATTGCAAACTACGAACTCACCCCATTAATCCTACATGCCTTAAGACCCTTCACATAGTAAAGAGTATGGGGGTATTGTGTTAACTAAATTATATGGGTGTGTATGTTTCTGATAATTGTTTCTGACCTAGGATGATAGTCCTCCAAATTGGCATGCTAAAACTCGAGAAATTATTGCCTTAGGATTGCTAGTATGCTGGGTAATTGGGTTAGAAATTATGGCTTGATAAGTATTCTTTCGTTAAGAATTTTATGGGACGATTGAGGCATCCCCAGTTCTGTCAGTGAAGGATTGAACGCGACACCGTGGATGGACCATTGTGCCCTCGATAAATCGTCATGGGGTCCGTACCACCAATTCCCATTTATTTTCTCTAAGTGTCCCTCGATGACCTCTACGATGGACCGTTGTGCCCTCGACATTTTGTCCTATTCAACCATTATGGTTGTCAGAGACTTTATTCCTAAGGGTCTCACAACTTTATCCAAGTGTCCAATGATAGACCATGGTGCCCTCGACGGTCCGTCCTGCACAACCGTCATGGTTACCATACACCCTATTCCTAAGGATCTCAAAATCTTATCCAAGTTTCCAATGACAAATCTCTTTGACGGACCGTCCTGCACAACCGTCATGGTTGTCAGAGACCTTATTCCTCAGGGTCTCCAAATCTTTTCTAAATGTCCAATGACAGACCTCTACGATGGACCATCCTGCTTTCGACGCTATGTCCTGCACAACCATCATGATTGTCAGAGACTTTCTTTCTAAGAGTCTCCAATAAAATTTCTTAAGTATTTCATGACAGACCGTCATCTCGTTCCTTCATGCTCACGACGGATCGTCAACTGCTCCGTCATCCAGCACACAAACTACAACAATACCATTTTAGTTTTTGTTTTACGTTTTTATTTTCTTATTTCCATGTTTTTGTGTTTCTACTTGTACTAATTGTTGTTCTTTTCAGGTACTAACACTTATGGTACCAATACTAGATCGCATGTATGCACGAGGGCACTCAATATTCGTCGCCCTATCTACCTGACTGGTCATTGGCTTTGACAATGAGCGTACCCTAAATACGTGCCCCCAAGCACTGTCACTCCTTCACGGGTTGCACGTACCACTAGAGCCACCCCCACGAAGGTGGCGCCTTATGTAGTCATTGCCCCCATTCTGAAGATTAGCGCATACTGATCGGCACGCCTTCTGAATCTTCTATACACTACAGGGATGCTTACGGCTCAGAGGAACTATCAGTTTCAAAAGAAGCCTCTGGGTTTAAGGAAGCTCCTACTCCAACCATTGCATATCATTACGCCTCTTTGATGAGGCCAATAGTGTTGATTCCACTCAAGCACCACTGACAGGAGTCCCCGCCCCGGTTGCCGACAAGCCCAACTAGTGGTGTGTTAAGGGGCAGTTTAAGGTGTACTCAGATGCCAAGCTTTCGAATGATAAGGGGGTTATGACCCGGACCCTTACACTGTAGAGGTGGGTCCTCACGGGGAGTCTCCCCATCATGCCGACAATCCTTGCCCTCCTCACCAGGCATTAGTTAGAATGGACAGCGCCTGATGTGGGCCGATACACCGAGGAGTTGGTTAGAGAGTTCTACGCCTCGTATGTGGCGACTCTCCAAGTCCATATAGACGGCGGGATGCCCCCGCGAAACAGGCCCCACTAGATCACATCGGAGTCCTCGGCAAGAGGGTAGACATCTCCTTACCTTCTATACACTGGTATCTATATGGCGAGACTATTGATGTCAACCAGACTCCTTTCACTGTGGATTTAGACTAGTAGTGGAAGACCACCAAGAGTTAGATAGCCGGTATTTGTCTATTGATAGAGAGGTTGCTGATTGGGTACTTGAGACGAAGGGATCCATCAAGAAGGCTAACCTTACCTTCACGGCCAAGTTTTTGTGGTTGATATTCCGCCACTACCTTTCCCCCACTTCTACAAAAAATATAGGCACTTGGGATTGCGCAGTTCTAACGGCGGCGATCATAGAATGGTTCGAGGTGGACTTCACTTGGCTTCATCAGGTGGTCATGAACGAGAGGGACTTCAAGGTCACTAATACCTATCCATTTTCATGCATGGTGTTTTATTTGTGCAGGTCTGTAGGTGTGCCTATTTTGCACATAGATTAGATTAAGACTCCGATGGGCACTGTTTATATAGGCCTTATGAGGGATAAGGCCAATGAGTTGGCCCCACGCAGATGGCCCCGCCCGAAGGTACCTCTGCTTGGTGAGAACTTGGCGAACACTATAGAGCAAGCCAAAGCGGCTACCTAGTCTACATCTGAGCCTATTGACACCACCTTGGTCGAGTCTAGCCCGGGTGGTAGCACCGCTCCGAGCTCCTCTCGCTCGAATCCCTTCGCCACACTTGTAACACTTTCTATGATCCAGAAACTTGAGGACCAAATGGCCACTCTTCTGCATCACATCCTGCCTTGGATTCAGAGGTCTATTTCTGAGGTGGAGGAGCACATGGAGAAGAAGATGTCTCTGCACACGGAGAGAAATATCATGGAGGTTCATCAGCGACTAGACGCTTTTGAGTTGTGTGTGCTAGTCCAACCAGCCCCTCCGGTCGACTTGTCGACCCTTAAGGATACTATAGAGAGTCTGAGAGCGAACATGGACACGATTCAAAAGGCTAGGGTGCCTGAGTCTGAGGCCTCTTCTGTAGAGCCCGTCGAGGGTACTGTTTTGGCGGCCTTATTCTACATTGTTGCAGTGCCACCACCTCCACCAGTGAAGCATGCCAAGAGGCGTAGAGGTCAAAAGAAGGATGAGTCTAAGGCACATGAGAGGGAGAGAGGAGAGTTGGAGGTTACACGGAGAGACTCAATTGCTGATGAGGAGGCCCGTTAGTTGAGGGCTATTGAGTTAGCTGTTGGGGCGTCTAGATCCAAAATTTTTGAGGCAGAGAAAAACACTACTGATGGTGTTGTGATTATTCAGAGACGCACTAGTGAGGGTCCTGTTGAGACTGAAGACACTACTGAGGGTGTCTATACTACAGAGGCAGTGGGTTCCCGGACACCGGACCCACCATCTTGTTAATCAACGAGGCTTTGCGCCTAAGGTTTGCTTCACCTACCACTCTATTATTTTTTATTCTTTTATTGATTGGGTAAAATTGCATATCTTTTTGTTGGGGATGGGGTAAATGGAGAGTGAGTTCTGGGATTAAGTTTGAGTAGCCCAACTCACGATCCTCTTTTTGAGTTTTCTTTTTTTTCCCCAAGAGACTAATTATTTTTATTGTTGAACTGGCATGTCTATACCTTGTGTACATAGTATAACTCTGATGCATGATGGCTAAAATAGAAATGATATCATGATGTAATGAAAATGATGCATGATTAGGTATAGTAAGTAAGAAATGTCTGGCTCAAAGCATGACATAAAAATACACCACTGCATGACCCTAAATCTGAGACTCGAACTAGGTGTCTGATAATCTGGTAGAGTAATGAGATGTCAAGTGAGTGTGAGTAAAATTTGAATAGTTTACTATTTGTACTAAACTAGAACTTGTCTGGTTTGTCCTGCTAAAAGTAACCCGTAATATAAATTTAGGAAATGATCATAGGCCCTTGTTCAATATAGATAATATTTAGCCTAAATAACAGAAACCAAATGAAATTTAACCTTTTTTGATTCAAATGATTTGAGCTTAAAATAGACCTTTGTTTTTCACCCAACTAATCTTTGATGTGAACAATGTGTTGGCCCTTGTCCCTCCTTGGACATGTGCACCTCAGCTTATGCCAAAAGCATAAGTTGAAGATGGCTAATGCAGAAAACAATCTTATCGTGGCCCTGACCAACTTTCGGTATTTGTGTACTTTGACTCATTGCAAAGTCATGAGTTGAGGGTGGCTATTATGGGGAATACTCCTGAATCTGGGGTGTAAAAAATAAAGAGAGAGAAAGAACAAAAAAAAAGTGACTCAATAAAAATTGAAAGAAAAGTGAAATAAAAAATAATAATAAATCCAAGTAAGAAAACAAAAGATTCACTTACACACAAGAAGAAAGAAGGGAAAATAGCAAGATGAAAGAATATAAGAAAAGGGCGGAATAAAACGATGAAAAGGTAGGACGCTTAACCGATAAGCCAAGAAGGGCAAAAAGTCACTAAAATATACCTAAATATACCATACCTGATCCATAGCCTATGTTACAAGCTAAGAAAGTCCTATCGTGATTCTAAGTGTTGTTATGGCGAACTTAAAATAGTGAAAATAAGGGAAAGCCTATGAAAATATGTATAAATGAGTCGTGAAGTTGTTCTTAGGGTGAGTGTTGAAAAGTAATCCTTATACTCAAACTCAAACCATTATGTGAAAAATGAGGGTGTTATTTTGAAGTTAGGACACTAGTTGCAATACCGAAGAAATTAACACCTAAGTGAGAGATCGAAGAGGATAGGTGTCAAGTTGAGGTAAGTCAGTGTCATGGTCTAATCCACATAATTGCCTATTAGTGATAGCATGCATTACATAATGAGAATACTCAGGATTTTTGCGAAAGCTAAGAGACAGATACTCTTGTACAAAGATTTTTTAGTGAGTCATAGTGTGTCGCTTGAGGACGAACAACGAATTTAAGTTGAGGGTGTTGATGTATCGTGGTTTCACGGTACTTTCAATGTCTTTTGCTCAAGTTTAGTGTGTGCCTAAAGCCTTTTGTATTAATTTTTTATGTAGGTTTCTCTTTATTTTGCAGGAAATCTATCCAAAGGAGAATGTGGAGTACTTGACCAGAATTGCAGACGTGTCTACCTGCGGAGCCCACGACGTTCGTTATGACTGTGACGGTCCATAGGTGGCACCGTCGTGAGATAAAAATGGCTGATGAAGGAAGTTGGCAAAGTCTGACCAAGTGTGGGAGTCATGACGTACCGTCATAGACACGATGGTACGTCCTGTATATTCGTAGTGGTTATCAGAGAGTAGTTCTAGTACCCAATTTCAAGAAGTTTCGAAGTGTTGTCGAACGGAACCCCTTGATGGACCATCGTTCTTGCACCAGTCCGTCATATCTGTCCGTCGAGGGTAATATCGAGTTGATGAAAAAAGCAGCAGAAAATTATGCCAAATATGGAACAACAAAGCCCACGATGGTCCGTCGTGTCCATGATGGTCCATCGCAGTGATCGTCGCTTCAGACGCATTTTGGATAGATTTTCCTTAAATAGAGTCCTTCTTTTATTATGTTTTTTTTTTATTATAAATAGTTTGAAAAACCTTGTTCTTGGTGTTAGACTTTTGGATATTTTTTAGTTCTCTTTTTTAAGTATTGAACTCTTGATTTTGGCATTTGATCATACTTTTCCGGAATCAATTGTTGGTGTTGTTGTAAATTTTTCAAGTGAATTTCTGGATTTTCTTCATTCTCATAAAAGTAAGTGCATTAATAATTATAATATCAATATGAATTGTGTGATTATTAGCATAGGTAACTAAACTGCATAACTAGAGTTGTGGGAACCATAGGTAAATGACAAGGTAAAATCTAGCTAAAATAACAGTTCTAGAATAGTCTTGCATGTATTGCTAATTCTTTTGCTTAGAAGTCTTTTTAACGGATGGCCAACGTTAGAACTCGTCTTATTGCTACTTGCCGAACAAAGAAGGTAGATAATAGGAAAAGAATTATCAACATAAACTTAGTGTATACAATCTAATAGCTAGTGTCGGTTTGTACGAAGTAAAAACTTAGTCAAATATTGAATATGTTCCTGAATATGATGTAAAGATAAGGTTTAGTAAAGCAAAACATATAGACAATCAAAGGTACGGAGTGATATTCTCTAAATGTCGGACAAAGAATTTAGAGTTACCTAACTTATCACTTTTCATGCAAGATACTATGAAAGGATTGTTATAGCTAGAATTACCGAGTTAGGAGCGTGTGGGGAACACTTATGCTCTAGTTATTCTCGTTACTTGATTAAACTCCAATTCTTGAACCTGTCACTTGTTTACTTTAATTTAGCTAATTGCTTTTATTAATCAAAACCCCCTTTAGTTATTTATTTTTGGAATGTAATTGACTAAATAAAAGTTATAATAGAAGAAAGTTAAGTCCAAACCATTTTCCTCGTGGGTATGATCCTAACCTAACTAGTTGGGTTCTTTATTTGATGCAACTACTTTTACTTCTTTTCGAGAAGTAAATTTGAGCGTATCAGGAAGTTACATGTTGCAATTGGCAACCTTCATTCTCTTAGGTTTTTAGATCTCTCTTTAAACAATTTTATCGGTCTCAATTCTAGGCAACCTCACTTCAAGCATAGAATTGACACTTTCAGGTAACAAGTTCACTAGTAATAATCCATCAACTATCTCAAAACATAACAAAATCATTCACTTAGACCTCCTTTCCATTCAAACAATTTTCAAGGCTTGGATCCAGAATCCTTATAGGCAATCATAAAGTTGACACTTTCAGGTAATAACTTATCCAGTAATGTTCCCTTAACTATCAAAATGCTAACAAACTTAACTACTAAACTTTCTCTTCCAATAATTTTGAAGGTTCGATTCCATACGTTGTAATATGTTAAGTATGCTAGATAATCTGATTACCAAAATTTAATACATAGATAGTTATAGGTGAATGCTTATAAGTCTACGTCCTTTTATATAAAACACAACAAAAATATTGCAAACCATAAGAAAGACAACAATCCTCTGAGGTGAAAAATATATTAAGAACTCTTTTATTATAGATTATAATCTCAAACACTTCATACAAATAGGAAAACTTTCAAATTTTGAACGACACTTGTCCTCCCTTTGTATCCTTCCTTTTACAAGACCTTTCATGTGCCTTCTCTCATACCATGTTCACACGATCACCAAACTTTTATCGTTGCTCATTTGATTAAAATCTCAAGGCTTTACAAGAGAAGCAAGCTATTTTATTAGTTTTAGTACGATTACTGTCAAATTCCAAGAATGTAATATTTTAGACTTTTGCTGTTTTATTGATTTATTTTGAGGCTTTGAATAAGTTTTGTTCATCTTCTACGTTTTAGTTGGAATTGGTATATGCTACATTATTTAGAATTTTAAGCATTGGTCAGTGGTCTGGTTATGACATAAAAATTTTAACTCATCATTATAAATCTCGGCTTCCAGATTAATTAGTTTTGTATAATATAATATGTCAAACAAGGGCTTACTTTGGATAAACAATGATTTTGATTTTTGGTAGACTCGAGGAATGACAGTTTTAGTATATTAATATTTGCAACATAAAGTTAAACGTGAACCTAGCATATTAAAGTTCATGATTTTCATAAATATCTTAAGATAATTCTACATGTTAATAATTGTATTCATAGTGAAATAAATTATTCACAAAGAATAAGTAGATTTCTTAAACTCAAATGAGCCCATAAGTACCATGATAGATTTATCCTTGTATAAATTGAGGTAAATGAAATGAAAGTATCAAATTAGCAAACTATGTGTTCATTATAATAAGAAAAAATTTCTCGATGTTTTTAATATTAGAAGATGAATTACTCACTTATACATCAAAACATGTATTAATTTTGTCTCTCAACAACAAGGACATGTACAAAATCCAAGGACGCAATGTGGTTTACATCAACAAGAACATCTACCCATATAAACATTGTCTTTCTTGAAAGAATCGTTTCTCCTTATTCTGTCACTACATACACATTTTCTATTAGAACAAAGCACATATCCAACTTTACACAAATCAGGATTACAATCTTTTGTTGTTCGACACTGTTGATAATTTTCCAATACCATACATGATTGTAAACCTACATAAAAAAAATAAAATAAATGTTAATATCATCAATTCAAGTAAATACATTGACAAATACATAAAAATTAAACATATTAAGTTTCTTCAAGTTACTACTACTATGGTTATCATGAAGTTCAATCATTTAATATCGATATGTTCGTGTGGTCATACTCAAACTTGTAAACTTCAAGAGAATAACAAATAGAAAGTACATATTTTTTACATTTCACTTTGAACGATAGAGTTGGGTACTAAATTTAACAAAAACAATAAAGTTGTAAAATCTTTCATTTCATTTGTATGCCTATTCTAGGTTTCCCTATGAAAATTGACTCAGTGCAACCTTAGAAAATTAAAGTATCTAAATTCAACCTACACTATCACATTATTTTTTAGATCTCTGCATAAATATGATGTCTATATAATGAAATTAAATAGATCTAAATATGCCCCTAATATATATATATATATATATATATATATATATATATATATATATATATATATATATATATATATATATTTTAATTACATACAATTTATGAAGATAAAAATGAGAGGGACTAGAATATAGGGAGAGAGAAGATGAAGGTGAAATAAAAGAAAACCTAACCGATCAAACACAACACAAAAACAAGAGTGAATACAATAGTTCAATCCTTTTTCAACTTCTTTACAACTTTACTATATCTTAAATCTTCAATGATATGAATGTTATTTACCTTGTATATCGATTCAAAACACAAGTCCTAATATATATATGACACGATTGGTATACCAACTTTCCAAGTGAATTCAATTAATAAATTTTCAAATCTAGAAGTAGGTAAATTACAAATTAAATGTAACTAGACAACTATTCTATGGAAATTGGAAAAGAAAATTAATTTTCTTTTTGGACTTATTATTAGTTCTTAACTAAGAATCAGACTTATGAATCTATGTTGTTGACACTAATTTTGACCAACTTATACCTCATTTTTATTACCATCTGATTAGATAAATATTTGTTAATGAATTTCCTTTATTTATGTATGTAAACTAGTATAGACTTTTTGTCTAAAGTATTGGTAGTGATATTCATATTTTATAATAATTTATCTTTTATTTATCACTTTTTGTTTCCAGCGACTTATTTACTTTAGCCAGACTATTTTTACAAAAAAAAGTTGCAGAAGTATTTTTTGTTATATTTTAATTTAAATACTGTTATATTTTTTAAAATTATGAGATCTGTTTCAACATGGATATATAGTTTTAAGCTCATATATTCTTTAGCTGTAGCTTTGTTATTTTTAATATCACTAATATTTATTAAAAAATTATAACTAATTTGAATATAGATATAAATTATTAATGAAGGAAATTGTGGCCCTACCTATTAGGTCGTGCAAATACCTAATCTAAAACCTAAATAAGAGATATGTTACCACCAAACTGAGTACCCATATTTTGTATTAATGTTAAGATTTTGACATTCAAATATTTTCACAATTAATGTATAATGTATTTTGATTAGATAGCTATGTTTTATATAGTATTTTTCTATACTTAGACACTTTTGTACTGATGACACCGGGTCAAGGGTAAGGGCCCTTCTCACCTCATACGAGTAGTCCGGTGTAAAATACTTTATTAATTGGGTAAAATAACTTGGGATCGTCGATCTCTTCCTTAAAGTATTGGATGATTCAATGTCAGTCGATAGTGTTAAAACCCTTCTTGATGTCGAATTCTAAAAACCTGCGAAAGGTAGCTCATTGTCTTAAACCTTACCTATTATTTATATATGCTCAGACTTAGATTGGGTATTCCCGATCATTTGGATTCTCTCTTTTTTTTTTCTGTCTTCTGCACAATATTTTGTTTAAGTATGCATATGATATGCCAACTTATTGTTCGCTTAAGGTCACTCTAGATCCTATGTCCCATTTATACGTTAAGGGGAAGCACTGGGGCTTGACAATCAACTTTTAACTCAAATTCCGAAATCAACTTTTAAAACTCAAACATAGAAGACTCAAAGTCAATATCGAGAGGTTTAAGCGATAAATTTCATGGAAAAACAAAAATATGACCAATCGCGTCATTACATCCTAACTCATTTTTAAAATAATTTTTTTTAATGTAGAGTTACAGTGAACATTCCCCGAAAGAACTGGTCTAACCAGGTACAAAAACTTTTAATAGGATGTATACTTTTATATTATAGAGATGTAGTTCCCACCATAAAGGAGGAAAAGTAAAAGCTATGAGAGATCATTTTCGTCTTTACATCTCTAAGTCCTACAACAAAACTATGAAATATGGCATACCAAGAGTAGTATACTACAAATAATACATACTGGTGGGCATGATTGGTCTACCTGAATCCACCATATAACATCATGCAACTTAATTGACTGAAACATGCAACTTCAATATAAAAATAATTATTATGTACCTTCAGGGTATTTCCACTATTTCCTATTATTTTAGTGTTTAGAGTTTTTTTGTTGCAGGCTCAATAAACGTATGATTCGTTGAGACTGATAGTTTTGTTATCATATTGTTCGTTTGGGTTTTTCGTGAGTTTCTATGTTTAGGAGTCTTTGAAAATTTAACGATTGACTTTGGTCAAAAGTTCAGATAGACGACCTTAGATTGGAATTTTGATAGTTTCCTTAGATGTGAAACATGGAGTTTTGTATACAAAGACCTTGTCATTATTTCTCTAAGAACTTTTTCAACGCATTAGCTTTGTAATGTTGAATTTGGTTCAGTAGGACCTTTGGTTTGGGACTCAAGGTCTTTATTTCGATTTTGAACACATGGTTACTTTCTTTGTAATAGATAAAGTGTTGACATTAGGCAAAATATTTTGTAAGTGACCTCTTATTGTTGTATTATTGATATCACTACTATTGTTTAGAATCAAATTTTATATATGATTTGTCTTCGTGGGACTCTGGATGAGTTTGGGGCATCAAAATAAAAGTTTAGCATGTATTATACTGGTGCAACTGCTTAAGTGGCCTCCTGACCGCTTTGGTTGTGTTTGAAAAACCTTGAGATACTCATTTGAATGTTCAATCTTCATAATTCTTTTTATTGCCTAAATATTTTTTTCTTATGTTATCGTTCTTGAGTTAGTTAGAGTATCATCTGCCTGAGGCCTTGATTGATTATCAAGTAATTCCAAGTTAGTTTTTGTGCTTTACATGAATGGTTTTACGTTCATATACCTTTTGTTATTTGGATGTTATTGTTTGGATACTGGTGATGGTATGTATTGTTTGTAATAGTCACATGATTTATAATATGACCCCGGTGCATGCATTGGTTCTCAACATCTTTTTTGAGAAGTAGGATTTTTGCTTGAATTACTTCTACCAAATCTTTCGATAGGAGTTATACTATATTTATTACTTTATAAACTGACTTTGAAGTATAGCCATCGAGTATGCACTCAAATTTTACTTGAGCGGTGGAGAGACGCCGACCCTTTTGATGTTGTCGTTCCTATTTATCTCCAATCTCACCAGACCAAACCAGATCAATTATGTAAGACATATATTCAAATCATACAAGTATATAAAAATGTGTGATCCATCAAACATGAAGAGGGAGGAACATGGGTCCTACCTGTTGTGAGAGGCCTGAGGTAGGTGAATATACCTTTGCACTTGGCAATGATGGTACTACTAATTTTATTGAATATCTCACAATCATAAGCATTGACTATAAAACAAGTCTTCTATTGCAAATAATAAAATTTAAATGACATATATATATATATATATATATATATATATATATATATATATATATTATTAATCATTATTTGCCTCACATTAAGTATTTTTATATTTCCTTTTTAGCACGAATTCGATGGAGTGTGCTTAATACTATATCTTATTTGTAAGATGAAATTGATGCAAAAAATGAAGACATATGAAGTTACACTGAATTCAAGATGAATGATTATAGATAAAATCGACCAAATAGCTTAATAGATTGTATTTAATATAATGATGTATATATACAAGGAGTTCATATTGCACGCATTACAAATTTCTGCCAATTGATCTTCCACATGGCCGTGTCTGAAGGAACACACAAATTGAATGCGGCAGTGTTTTACACATAATGTAATTCTTTTAGTTTTGAGTTTTCCAATTTCTTTTGGGCCTTTATAATTTTAATTATGGTTTCCTACATTTATAATTAGGGTTGTTAAATATGTACCCAAACATATGTAACCTACCCAGAATTTAAAGGGTTAGACTCAAGATAATTTGAATTGGGTTCAATCTCAACCTGTTCAAGCTTAACCCATTTGAATTGAATTCTCAATTGAACCCAATTCAATCTTTAATTTCAACCCGTTTTAAATTTCTTTATTAAGGTATGTTCCTATATTAAAGGTATAAATTATTATCTATTTAATATCTTTTAGGATTTATCGATCCTTGTTGTACTTTTTCAACAAAAATTTTTTAAAGCGAAACTCAAATTTTGATTATAAAAGTTCAATTATCAATATGTTAAATTATTGAAATTAATCGGGTAAAATTGGACGGAACAAGACCAAAACCATTTTTTAGCCCATTTGAGCCCAACCCATTTGAGCCCAAAGTAAACTTGGGCGCGTCAAGACCCAACCCGATTTCTATTCAACACATTACAATGTTTTCAATTTAAACCCAACCCGACTATTTGACACCCCTCTTTATAATAGTCCATTGGAATAAATTATTGAGGGAATGTTTCTTTGCATAGAACAGTAATTATACTTTTGAGGGTTGTTTTTTTCTTTTCCCTCTTTAGATATTAGTACTTACAGACCCTTATTTTGGGGCTGTGGCGACAAATGATTGTTTAGTATTGAATTTTATGGATTGAAGAAGGTTATTGAATAAATTGGTCTTTTGTTCTTTAGTAACTGGCCACCATTTAGATTAACTCGTTATCCTAATTGGACTCGAGAGAGGAATAAGAGGATAAACACGGGTTAAAAGAAACACGATCATCTCTAGAAATTAAGCTTCATTTTTATCTAGGATAGGGGTATAGAAAAAGACCTTTCTTTATTACTAAACAATATAAAATTTAACGCTCCACATTTGATTCAATCTATCCCCGCTCAATAATGTAGTTAGACTGTCAATTCTAGTAGACGAATAGATATCAGAAGACCATGATCATATACTCAACCTTGTACATCACTGATTTGATAACTAATTGAACTCCATAGAAGAAAACGTTATGCATGACTATTAAGTAGAATACAACTGTAAAATTTTCTCCAATCAAAGTAACTTAATATTAGCATTGAATTCTTTTAGTTATAAATTATATTCTTTGGCTCTCTTCAATAAGTAGTTAGACTAGTACACTTAAAAATAAATAAATTAATGAATGAGTCCTTTGAGTTCGATAATTCGGTTCTTTTAAAGCCACTACTTTACATGTGCGACCACATACAATTGCACGTGTTTTTTAAAGCAACAACTTCCATACAGATCTTAAGATTATTTTCTATGATAATAATTATATATAGGGTCAAATAAATTATTCACAAATAATTGGTTAATTTTAAAACTCAAGTAGCACAATAGATATGTTTTATTTATAATAAACTAAAATTTTACTTAAGCTTTTATTATAAAGAAATGAGATATTCTCTTATACCTCAAACATGTCTTAATTTTGACTCTCAACAACAAGGACGTTTGCACAATCATAAGACACAATGTGGTTTACATCCATAAGAACATCTATCCATATAAATATTGTCATTCTTGAATGAAATGTTTCTCTTTATTCTTTCAGGACATACACATTTTCCATCAAAACAAAGCACAAATCCAAGCCTACCAGATTTAGGATTACAATCTTTTGTTGTGTGGCACTGTTGACCTTCTCCCATTACCATACATGATTGCATGCCTATATAAGAACAAAATAAATGTTAATTTCATCAATTCAATTAAACTCATCAACAAATACATAATCTTTCAACATATATGGTTTGTTTAAGTTACTACAACTATGTTTATAATAACTTTCAATTATTTAATATCGATCTAATTTGTTGATAATAGTCTAACT
Organism: Solanum arcanum; assembly: GCA_027789145.1. Classification (NCBI taxonomy): domain Eukaryota; kingdom Viridiplantae; phylum Streptophyta; class Magnoliopsida; order Solanales; family Solanaceae; genus Solanum; species Solanum arcanum. Next base: position 31,772,883 of record CM050943.1, read on the forward strand.
TGTAACTTTCAAATGAATAAAAAATAAAAAAATATAAACTTCACAATTTTCCCTTTGTAAGTCAAAATAAATTGGTGCACTAAATTTTATAAATAAAATATATCTTGAAAACATTTCATGATATTTTTATGGCTATACGACATTTGGCAATGAATATTGCCTCGTACAGCCATATAATCAAAAAAATATCTAAATTTACACTAAACTGCCTAATTAATTTTTATGTTTTCTCTGTAATAATTTGATACATACCCTAGTGAGAAATTGAATAGATCTAAATCTACCCTTAAAAATTAATAAATATCCAAAATACCTTATTTGTATTCCACTGACTCAACAAAATCAGACCCATTCTTCTATGACAAAAAAATTGATATTGAGAAAAAATATTTTTGAGACAAAATAAATAATAATATGGGTCAATAGGTAAGCATATATACGTGAAATACAATTAGCAAATGTTTAACTTTTTTATATACATCTCTATGTACATAACGTATGAGAATATGCGTATATGTATAAAGCAAAAAAGTTACTAGCATATAAAATAGAAGAGAAATGAGAAGAATAGCGGTACAGAGAGAGACAATATGAGGAAAAAAGGAAAAAAACTTAACAGAGTAAAATAAACATACAAAAAAGAGTGAGGACATTCGTTGATTTCTTCTTCATCTTCTTTACAACTGCATTGTATCTCCAATATCGGTGATAATATTTTGTTTTTATATTGATTAAAGACACAAGTCCTGATATATTTAAGACATAGGTGGTATACCAACTTTCCAAGAGAATTCAATCAATAAATTATCAAATCTAGGAGAAGTAGGTAAATTACAAATTAATAGCAACTAGTCAATTATTCCGTGGAAGTTGGAAAGTAAAACTAATTAGCTTTTAGACTTATTATTTAGTGCTTAAATAAGTAAAATACTTATGAAATTAACATGGTTCACACCCAATTAGGACTGACTCATATTTTATTTTGATTACTATTTGATTATATAAATATTTTAAAAATTAATTTTTTATTTCTATATGTTAACTAATATATAATTTTTTCTCTAAATTATTAGTGTTAATATTTATAATTTTACAATAATTCATTTTTTATTTATCACTATTTGTCTCCATCGACGTGTCTACTTCAGCACAGGCATTTTCAAAAAAAGATTTTAAAATATTGTTTGGTTTTATTGTAATTTAAATATTGTACTCTTTCCTTTTGTAATTATGATACCCTCTTTAAATTTGGCCTTTAACTTTAAATTCATATATACAATAGTTGTCGCTTTATTATTTTGAATATCCCTAATATTAATACATTTCTTTTAACTAGTTTGAACGAATATATCAATTATAGATGAAGAAAATTGTGACTCAAATGTAAAACTCATCAAATAACAAGCTAACACGCTATTTACATATGATAATACCCTTAACTCATTTTTAAAATGAATTTCTTTACTGTAACACTGTAGACAAACAAATTTTATTGGACTTAATTAATACAAAATTTTGATTAAATCCATGTTTATTTGGGTTGAACGATTAATTTGGGCTTTACAAATAAATAACTCCATTTTTATTAAATTCAAGTCCAAGGTCCATTTTCACCTTGAACCCCAAACGCATGCCACGTGTCACAAACACTAGAAATCAAAGACCCACAAGGTGATGCCACATGTCCAAATGTGGTGGTAGTCCCACTCAAATGCAAGAACGAATCACAATGTGTCATGTGTCAAAATGTTATCCTTTGGCCAATCACAGGCAACCTTGTCCACCCTCTACAACTATAAATAGGGGATGAATATGACATTTAAAGACATGAATAAAACACTTCAACAAGCATTTTGCAATTGGAGAAAAATACAACATCAACTACATGTTGCTCTACGAAAGAGTGATCAATAAGCTCTTCCGGAGATCGACTTGCAACGATGAAGTTCTTCCCGACTTTCTCAGAGATCAAATACATCTCAAGGAGGTCTAAATAAGCTACAACATAAACTACATAGATACTCAAAGGATTGATCAAAGGAGTTCTCCCGGAGATAAACCTCCAACGATGAAGCGCTTTCCGACCTTCCTAGAGATCAAATACATCTCAAAGAGGTCTACATCATCCTATATTTGAGAAATATGCTACTGAAGATGGTCAAATTAAGGAGAAACATAGGATAGAAGAATCAAAATAACAACAAAACTATACTCACATGATTCATTAATAAAATCTCATTTTTCTTTTATTTATTTTGCTTGCAGTTAATTTTTTGTGCTTATGATAATTTGTTGGTGACAAATTTGGCAAGCCCAGTGGGACCAATTCTGCTCTTCATCTCTTAATCTTACAAATAGTAAACAAGAAGTTCAACTCTGCAATGACCTTTAAGAAGATCAATGATGTTTTGTGCAAGGACTCAATTGTTGCCACATTTGTTGATTTCAGTGATGTTGATCAAGTCACCCGACGTGATTTCAAGACAAGTGCCTTGAATGGATCTGTATATTTTACCTCCTTGGAGATGCAAAGAAAGAGCAATCTCGAATGACACTCAAAATTGCAATGCCTAGGGGCAACATTGCATCAAAGTTGTTTGATGAAATTTCTCACAGTGGCTTACAACTTTGGTAATTCTAAATGTTCTACAGATTCCTCAAATTCAACAAAGGCTAACACCTTTATGATTGACACAATTGACATGGATGAGAAGTTTGCAATGATAGATCAAACCATTGAAGTCTTGAAGAAGTTTATTGATGACAAAAATCTTTAAATCGCGCAACTTATGAGTAAGTTAAATCTCTACAATTCTAGAGAGTCACATCACAATCTAAAATCTCATAGTTAATAATGTTAACAATTTTGTAAAATTAACTTGGAATTAGCCAAATTGATTAGATTTAAAAATAAGAAGAATTAATTGGTATATAAACTAAATATTCAAAATATAAGCTAAAATGATTAACGAAATATTCATATAAAACAAGTTATTACTATCATTATTATTTTTTCGATTTTGAATATTGATAAAATTTAAAGAATTATATAAGTAATTATGTAAGACATATACATTAGCTAAATCAATATAAAAAGAGTCAAAACCTTATTTAAAATAACTTTCAAGCTAAAATTTATTTTTTAATTTCTATTTTATTTTATTTTATAATTTTTTTTAAAAAAAATTATAAAATTAATTATTTTAAATTGTTTAAACTCGCGAAGCTCGCTAGTTAATTATTATCGAGGAGGGTCAAAATTGGGTGTCAACACCTACCAAGGGTACTTTGATGGGAAAAAAAGTTTAAACCTTGCATGCTAATACTTGGTAAGTAAGAATGTATATTTAGTAGCAAACTCATTTTAGAGTGCTTACTTTAATTCTTTAGGGAGTAGGAACTGCAACTATGATCATTCATTACCAAAGGGCACATAAAATTCTTATTTTTGGTAATGCAAATGAGATATTAATGCCAAAGAAATAGGAAATCAAATAGCCTTACTGATCTTACTTCCTGACCAATACAACTATTGCTATTCAGCCTCCCTTAGTGGTGTTAATCTATAATATAATTCATGATTAAACTAATGTTACCACCTAATCATATTAAGAGCCTCGTAAAAATATTAGTTGAACACTTGTCATGCAGTAGGCCCTTACAACACTTACACAAATGGTAAATAACCAAACCTCTTCTTCTATACATCAATACAACTTCATGCATCCTTTTCAAGATACCAAAGTTACAATACATCCAAAAATTATAAAAAATAAGTATGTCATTGATCATTACACAAGTAGCTCTTCCCTTTACGCATAAGACAGCCGCTGTCAAAACCCAAAATGTCCTTCAACATTATAGGATAATCTTGAACTCAAGGATTTCTAATCATCCATGAGTTCTTGACAAATATATACATAATTATGTACCTAAAACCTGTACTAAAGAGATGAAAAATGGGGACGTACCCTTACCTTCGTCCCTTGTAATATATCCTCTAAACTTTTATTCAAGAAATGAAACTCTCATTCAAACCTTTACTTGAAAAGAAGGGGGGGGGGGGGGGGGCAATATGCAAGAACCTTAAAGTGTTTTTAGGGCTGCTGTTTAAAGACAATAAAGAAAAACAGAGAAACATAATAAATCATAAATTTCACAAGTTAAAAATGAAACAAAAGATTTGATGTTTATTTCTTTAAAAAGGAGGTGCATTCGCTGACTTTCATGGCAAATTATGGGCCATATATTGTCAATTAGGTTAACCACCTACTTGGCCTTTTAACTTATGCCTTTGTGACTTCAACACTTGTTGGGCCTTGTTGAAAATTATCCCTCTATTTTTGTCAATTTTACGCCATAATTATCCTTCTATTCTTGTTAAATTATATGGATAGTTCACTTTAAACCCATTTTATTGCCACTGGTTTCATAGGAAACTTCTTCCATAACTATCCCACAAGGTAGTTTATAAGTGTATCTTAATAGAACTAGAACACGTAGAATAGGGGGTGTTACATAAGTGCCTTTAAGAGGACTAGCATATTGAAGTTATAATTCTTGATTCATAAGTTTCTAACACATTTTAATTTATATTTCTTATCTTGAGACTATAATATGTTACCCATGAAGTCTTTCACTTGAATTGTTCATACCCATAATTATGGAGGAACCTATAAGTCAAACAATCTTGAGATAAGAAGTATCTTTGATTCCTTAAGTTGAGTAGCTCATGCTCATAATTCTGCATGAACCCTCCGAGATGAACATCATGAAATTATTTAAAAAAATGATATCACGAACCTTGAATCCATAATCTAATTAAGTAAAGTTAAGGTCAACGTCAAGTCTAGAAGTTAAGAGCAAGTCAAACTAAAATTTAAAAGTTTTCAAAAATCTTTCACAAATGTTTTCACTTTATTTTAAAGACTTAAAGTTCAAGTTGAGTAAAGAATAAAGATTGAAGTCATTTCTACAAAGAAGTCATTATCTCAACCCAAAAAATAAGTTGTTTTAAAAACATATAAGCTAAGTATATTTTTGGGAGTAGTATTGAGCATCGATATGGGGATGCAACTTCATATTAACTCAAGCTTCCATAAATCATGTAGTCATAATGGTATCAAATGGTCATACTTTTAAGATGATTACTTAACTAAGCTACTGGATCCACTATGTTAAGCATTCTATTTTACATCAAAGTATAAAACAGTTCTGGCAGCGTGGGCAAGATATTGTATCACCACTTAGGCTCATAGTTGTGATTGTCGGTTAGAGAAGAATGGTTTTTCTTCTTAGTATGAATGCAGTTATGGACTTTATTCATTCATTGCACAAGTAGATTTTGAAAGGGAGCATGGTATGTCTTGTATAATATTATGATTACAGGTTGAGAAGATGTTTCCAAAAATTTTCCTTTTTCATTATATTGCACTTGTTTTAAGCTACTTTATATTGAAACGAGTTCATTTATTTAGCATGAGCTGAGTATTTTGAGATTAGTATCTTGAGTTGATCTGTGCTTCATTGAGTTTAGTATCATGTCTTTGAAGTTGAGTATCAATCTTTGAGTTGAGTATCTTATCCTTGAGTATTTAAGAGTTGAGTAATTTTAGTAGTTTTGAGTATCCTTGGTTACTCCTTAAGTTGATTAAGTTTAAAAAGATGTAAGTATGTTTCCATTTTATCACGTTCAAGCTTATGTAATACTTAAGAATTCCCCTTACATGCGATTACATTCAACATTCTGAGCCATTTAGCCTGCATCTTCTGATGATCCAGACGCATGTATTTAGGATCATTTACTTTTCAGTTGTTAGGATGTCGTGGGTGTTGTCCCGACTTTTATATTTATCAGTTAGAGGATTCATAGATAGTCAGTGTTGTTGAGAAGTCTCTATCATTTATTTTTATTAAATGTTTTAAAGACTTAAGTCGCCTATTTGATGGTGAGTTGAATATAATTGTTTTTATTTAGAGTTTTTTTTATTTGACTTAAAGTTTTGTAAAGTTGAGTTTATTAAATTTGTATTTCATTTTTGAGATTTTGGATGCTTAAGTTAGTGTTTCGCTTGTAGTCAGCCAGGATGAGGGCTTGTTTAGGGACCAACGATGGTTCTTGAGTTCCAGCCATGTCCATGGTTTAGAATCGCATCGTGACAAGACCCATTCAATGTCATCTTACTTCTTACACTTTAGTTACATCTATATTTATTTATCTCATGTTGTTTTGAATGCTGGCTTTTTTATTCAAGGTTTCATGGTAGGTGCCGTTATATTTTGATTTTGTATCATGGCAGGTGGTTTATTTGTGATGGTTAATATGACTTCTGACTAATGTGTTGATTTTGTGTAATTACCTATCTATTTGTTTTATAATTGTGATTATATATCCATTACTAAATTTTGTCGGCCTTTGACCCTATGAGTGCATAATGTTTGTATTTTATACTAATTTTGCATCTTTTTTCAGTTCATATATGATCAAAAGGTATCAACAAGACCTTATATTTTGCAGCATTACTTCTAAATTTGAGGATACCGCAGATATTCTACATTCTTTTTTTTTAAAGGCATTGAAACTATCACTTATTACATAATTATTTATACTCTTACAGTTTTTAGTTAGATGTTTTTGCACAATTACTTTGAAATTCTACAAATAGTTTAGAATTTTGTGATTTTATTGATTTATTTTGAAACATAGAGTTAGTTTTGTTCATCCTCTAAATTTTAGTTGGAATTGTTATATGCTACATGAAGAAGGATTTTAAGCATTTGTTTACCCACAAAGGGGTTGGTGTAGGTGCCAAATAAATATTTTTAGCCCATTATTATTAGTCTGGACTTCCAGATTACTTAGTTATTTATCGTATAGTATATCAAACAAAGGGTTAGTTTGGATGAGTAGTGGTTATAATTTTTGTCCACATTCCAGGTGTATACTCGAAGAATGACACTTTTAGTATATTAATATTGTCAACATAAGTTTAAAGGTGACCCTAGGATTTTAAAGTTTATGATTTCCATAGAGCTCTTAAGATAATTCTACATGATAGGAACCGTATTCGTAGTAAAATAAATTGTCACAAATAATAAGTAGATTTCTCCTACCAAATACCCAAACAATTTCTATTTCACCTTACATTATGGCTCTACTAAGCTTAAGGAATTGAAAGAGCAGTTGAAAGACCTTCTAGATAAGGGCTTCATCAGACTCAATTTTTCCCCATGGGGTGCTAAGTGTTGTTTGTGAAAAAGAAAGATGGTTATCTTGGGATATGCATTGAGTATAGGTAGTTGAACAAAGTCACAATAAAGAGTAAGTACCCTTTTCCATGGAATGATGATTTATTTTACCAACTTCAGGGTGCTAATCATTTTTTAAAAGATAGACCTCAGATTCAATTATCATCAACTTAGAGTTAGAGATAGTGATATCCCAAAAATAACCTTCAGAACATGGTATGGTCATTATGAATTTGTAGTTATGTCATTTGGACTAACCAATTCTCCAACAACTTTCATGGATTTGACGAACAGGGTGTTCTAGCATTTTTTGACTTGTTCATTATCGTCTTTATTAATGATATCATCATTTACCCTAGGAATGAGGAAGAACATTCGACTCATTTGAGAGTTGTCCTGCAAACTCTCAAAGATCACCAGTTGTTCTTTATGTTTAGCAAATGCGAGTTTTTGTTACAATTAGTTGCATTCCTTGGGCATATAGTATCTAGGGAAGGGATCCGAGTGCATTCTTAAAAATAGAATCAATGAAACAATGGCCCCAACCAACCTCTCCTATATATATCAGAAGTTTCTTAGGTTTGGTTGGTTATTACATATGGTTTGTGGATTCATACAAAGCTTCTCTATTGACTAAGTTGACTCAAAGAAAGGTGAAATTCCAGTTGTTGTACTAGTGTGATAAAATTTTTGTAGAATAAGAAACTAGGTTGACTACAACTCTTAATTTGATTGTACTAGAGGGTTTAGACAGTTATGTGATCTATTGTGATGCATCTAGGGTCGGCCTAGGTTGTGTGTTGATGCAACTATATAAGGTTATAACTTATGCTTTTAGACAACTTAAGGTGGATGAGAAGAACTATCCGACTCATGATCTCGAGCTTGTGACTATAGTTTTTTCTCAAAGAATTTAGAGACATTACTGATAATGTGTTCACATAGATGTATTCATTAACAATTAAAGCCTTTAGAATGTTTTCACCTTAAAAGAGTAGAATCTTCACTAGAGGAGATGGCTTGAATTTATCAAGGACTATGATATAAATGTGCTTTACCATTTTGTTAAGGTTAATGTATTCGCTGACGCTGTTAGCAGACTATCAATGTGTAGTCTAAGGCATATAGAGGAAGAAACAAAGGAATTAGCAAAATATGTCAATTGTGTTGCTCGCTCAGGAGTTTGCCTTTTGTACATATAAGACTACTGTGTGTTAGTTCAGAATGGGTCATAACCTTCATTGGTAACAGAGGTGAAAGAAAATCAAGATAGTGATCCTATATTGCATCAATTAAAGGGTGCAATTCATTGCAGAAAGTTGTGGTTCTCCCCCAAGGGGGAGATAGTGTGCTTTGCAGCCAGGGTCATTTATGTGCTCCTATGGTGGATGAATTGAGACAACATGTCCTAAAAGAAGCCCAAAACTCTAGGTATTCTATCCATCCAGGTGCCACTAAGATGTATCATGATCTTCGGAAAGTCTTTTGGTGAAATGACATGAAGAAGGATATAACAGATTTTGCAGCTAAGTGCGTCATTGTCAAAAAGTGAAGGTTAGAAACCAGGAGGTATGACTCAAGAGATTAACATTCCATTTATGGAATTGAATAGTAATAAACATGGACCTCATTACGAGTGTACCTCGTACACGGAGAAAACATGGCTCCATTTGTGTGATAGTAAACAAAGTTACTACGTCTACTCATTTTTTGTCGTTTAGACTACGGAGTAGGACAAGACCAAGCTTTACATTAATTGAGATATTCAAGTTGCCCGGGGTTCCTTTGTCTATCATCTATGATAGAGGTCCTCACTATATCTCTCAACTTTGAAGTAATTTTTAGAAAGTTCTTGGTACCCAAGTAAATCTCAGCACAACCTTTCATCTATAGACGGGTGGTCAGGCAGAGTGTACACCTTGGAGGAAATGTTGATGTCTTGTGTTAACAACTTCAAGGGTAGTTGGGGTTATCAACTTCCTCTTATATAGATCGCCTACAATAACAACTACCATTAAAGTACTTAGATGGCCCCTTATGAGGAATTGCACAGGAGTAGATGCAGGACTCTTGTTGGTTGGTTTAAAGTAGGTAAAAAAGCCTTGATAGGTCAAGATTCAGGTCATGATGCTATGGAAAATTTTTAAGCTCATCAGAGACAACTCAAAGTCGCCAGAAACCTATGAAGATGTGAGAAAGAGGGACTTGGAGTTCCAAATTGATGATTAGGTTTTCCTGAAATTATCACCTATGAAGGGGGTGATAAGGTTTGTCAAAAAAGGGAATCTCATTCTCAGCTGTTTAGGTCCTTACATAATCTTTAAAAGTATTGGTAAGGTAGATTATGAGTTAGAGTTTCCAGCAGAGCTAGCAGAAATCCGTTCAATCTTTCACATTTCATTGTTGAAGAAGTGTGTGGGTAATCCAACATTAATAGTGCTATCAGAAAGTGTGGCTGTGAAGGATAGTCTCACTTATGAAGAGGTGCCACTTGAAATCCTTGATCATCGGGTTCAAAAGTTGAGAAACAAAGAGTTTGCGTTAGTTACGATTTTGTGGAGGAGAAAATCCATAGAGGGAAATTTTTGGGAACAAGAAGCAACCATGAAGACCAAGTATCCTCATCTCATTCCTTACGATTCCATTCCATCTTAAGGTGACAATTTCTCTCTAGTTTACTCTTTCATGACTTCAATGTTAGTCTCTTTCTCCATTAGTTATACTTGCATTTTCATCGTATTCGTTTATGTTCTTGGAACTTATTTCATATATAAATCACATTGTTGTTAATAGTTGTAGGAATTGCGGTTTTTTTCCTTTTTGCTCAACTAATTAATCTTCATTCGAGGATGAATTTTCCTAAAGGAGAGAAATTTTAACACCTTGGAACCGGACTTAGAGAATGTAGCAAAAAAAGTACCATAAACAATGAATCATTATAGGGTTCACGGAATGTAAAAGAGACCACACTCTGTCAACCTTCCCATGGATATACACCCAACCCGGGACTGGTGTACCACGGGATCCTTCACTAACTACCGACCACCTCGCAGGATGTAGTGGTGCACGTGAGAGCCACACAGACTTCAGCAGGCCTAGACGATAGAGCACTAGGAAAATCACGGACAGTAGTCCTAACAGCGAGCCAGAGAAGGAAACCTTTAGAACCAGTAGCCACTGGACCAATGATTATGACAAACTTGACGGTTTGTTAGATGGGTCGTGGTCAGCCCCATTAGACTTTTAAGTTGGGTTCATTTGTTCTTTTTGCTATGCATCAGACTCCTACAATTAGTCATTTAAACCCTAAAGTACATATTTTTTGTTTGTTGCCTAGTAAATTATTCAAAACTTACCCTAACCAATTCATTCTAAACGAAATCGACCAAACCAATAAAAAAAAGTAGCGATCAAACCCTTCTCTAAGATAGCATAAAATATCCATAGTTTTACTCCCAAAATCAAAATATTTATCCGCTGAACTGGCCACAAGGTATGTCAAATTTAACTTGTAGGTTTCTTTCACCCATTAGTTCCCTAGAATTCAGTCATAATCTTGATTCTCGTCATATTATCTAGACCTAGGGTTTCTTGAATACTAGAAATTGTTGTGAATTAATTATTAGAATATTCTTAATCAAATTTTCATGTTATCGTAATGTTTGTTCTTAGTTCCTTGGATCAACTTCCGAACTCTACATATATAGATTTTTTTAGTCCATAAATTACACTATCTAGAACAGAAAAGCAAATATACATGCCTCAGTTTGCAAATGTTGCATTACTAGCATTTGATGTTGCATTTTCAGGTAGCATATAAGAATATTGAGCTATGTAGTATATTTAAGTTATATTGTACTGTACATATATTCGATTGGGATTAGAGTTAATACGAGTTAGACTAGGTTCATTCACTCTCATAGTCCCAAAACTACGTGCCCCCATAGGTTTGTATGCCCCCTCTGTGGGCATTATATTTATTTATCACGCCAGTCATGTTGTTATACCCCTGACATGGTATATTGGGTCCTCTCAATCGGCATATATATTGGACTCCACATTTAGCTCATATAATTTATTTTAGTTATAAGTATCTCCTGCAGTCGAACTCTAGTGCAATTATAAGGTTCCCAGTTATATTTCAGTATTAAGTTTCAGTATGTTCTGTTCTTTGTCATTGCATTCAGTTTAGTCCATATTCAGCATACCTGAGTATATTTTATTACGTTCAGATTATATTATTTCACAATATTTCTTGTTCAGTTATATGTTTGTTTAGTTGTATTATATCGTGCATGATTATTACCTTTCAAGTATTAACAAATACTCTGTGCCACATCTTCTCGTGATGTAGGTTTAGGTAGGCAACATCCAAATCACGCATAGATCGGCTGCCAACATAAATTTTAGCATCTTCAAGGGTTAGTCCACATATTTTGAGGACGATAGACATGTTACTATATTTGGTCTTTTCATTTTAGTATTCAGTATTAGCTAGAGTTAGCTGGGGGCATGTCCCAACATCTGTAGCTAGTCAGTTAGAGGCTTATTTCAAACATAGATAGATTCAACTTAGTATTTCAGTTATATCTCATTATCTTAAACTCTTGCTCAATATTTTTATATGCTCAGACTTAGATTGGGCATTCCCAATCATTTAATTTCTCTCGTGTTTTAGCTTCCGCGTAGTATTTATTTATAGTATGCAAACTCAGTATTAGCTTGGGATCACTCATGCCTAGACCTTGTGTTTATGTCAAGGGGGTAGTTGATGTTTATTGTGATCAATGACACTAATTATGATTAAAGTGTCTACGTTCATCGATAATATAGTAACCCAATTGAGGGTTGGGTTCGTCTCCCAAGGCAACAATAGTGAAAATTTGTAGTTAATTAGAATCTCATTCTAATTAGTGGTAGCTAAAAAACTCATTGAGTATAAATATGTAAATTAGTCGGGGTGACATGAAAGTGTCAAATAGCGAAGGCGGGTTTTTCAAAATTAGTAAAATAACGAAAATAAGAAGAAATCTAAACAACAAAAGGGGATATTCTTAGTATGTGACCGCAATATGGATTAATTTAGATTATTTGGTACATGCTTTCGATAGAATATCTATAGAGTAATAATGACTAGGCTAATATTTATATGGAAATAAGTTCTCATCGGAGCAATTTACCATGTTTCAAATGGGTTCCTCTCTTACACCCATTGCCGCATCAATACCAGCATACACCTTACCTCACTCACTCTCTCAAGCTGATCGTCCTGATATGGGACTTGGGATCACCCTCTCGGGTTGAACCTCAAATTGACCCTATTCTTAGGCCATAAATCAAGTAGTCTTGGTTTAGAGACTTTTCTCTCGAGCGAGCCAAAAACAAATGGGTGAACTTGTATTTACGACTACAAATCCATTATATTTAACCACAAACACTAGAAATTATTACCATTACAATTTAATCTACCAGTAAGCAAGACCCAACAACAATATTAACCAATATTTTTGAAATCACACCCCAAAGAATGGGGGTTCTTAACCACACATCATGAAATATAAATTATACCATTGATGATGTTAAAATCACATGTTATGAGAAATAAAGTCTTGATGTGATCAATGAAAGAAGAATCAAGGAGATCCACTTACAAATTGAAAGAGAATAAACCTTTTTTTCTTCAAGTCTTCAAAAATCATACTAAACTTGAGAGTAAAAAAAATATGAAAAATACAAAAATTATGATGATGTTCTACTCTATTTCGAAACTTTGTTAAAATTCATAATAATACTAGTATTTCGGTTTTCAGAACTAACGCTGCAGCGGATCACTCGACGACTTTTGTGAGAATCACCCATCAACTAGGTGATTCTCCCTTTGTCTAGTTTATCGCCTTCTGTTCTTTCCCACAACATCTTTGTATCCTAGACCATTGGGCGATATAGTACTGCTTTGTTGAACTGCTCGGCGACATACCTAATTCTCTTTTCTTCCACCAATTTGATATTTTTCTTTAGGACTCAGCACACTAGAACAAAAGATTTCCTCCATGCCTATCGGCAACTTGCCAGGTTGACTCGGCGATGCTCAGGCTTCCTTTCTTGATCTTTTTAGCCTTTTTGCTCCTTTGGCGACATAGTGTCCATGTTTTCCTTAATATTTCAATTACCTGAAACTTATGAGTTTTCATCAGATATTAAGACAAACTAAGAATTAGAGGCCACTATTTCTACAAAAATAAAGCCGAAAATGAGTGGACTCATCAACACCCCCAACTTGAACTTTTTTTTGTCCTCAAGTAAAACTCAAGCTCAAAAGTACAAAATGGATGTCTCAAATAGTTCTACACAAACTCAATCATGTATGTACACAAAAAGACTGAAATCACTTACAAGGATAAACCGCATACTCAAAGATTCAAGTAGCGACACACAATTACCAATGATTCTTGAGATCGCATTACTTGCTATATGTGCAAGTTCAAGCTCAACAAAAAAATTTGAATTCCCTTTCACAAATGATGATTCTATTTTCACAAACAAGCGTATAATCAACAGGAATTAGATACAACACTCTCTCTCAAAAAGAGGAACAAAATGCATGCTCTGACCCTTAAGTTTGGCCTTATTTTATGATTCAGCTATATTAAGATCAAAAAGGTATTTCTAAGGCTTGTAATAAGGTTGAGTCTAAAGGTATGGTCATTTATTCTTAGTGACTAATGATCCTCATGAATTGTGGTGCCTGTAACACTTGCTTTCTACTTCCTTCGTCATCTTCTTTAGTTCTCATCAGTCATTCTACTATTTACTTCCCATTGATTGCTTGAAAACCCTATTCTTTTGGAATTTTATTCCACGACTTTTCTTTTTCATTTCTTTTTTTCTTTTTTTTCTTCTCCCTTTTTTTATACGGAGGGTTTCTATCTTTTCGCAACACCATAGGTTAAGGGAGACTTTCTTTGCGCTTCTTTGACTTTTCCCATTTCATTTCACCGCACCCCCAACATAGACTTTTTGCCTATGTTGTCTATTTCAATCAAACTAATCATTCATGAGTATTAAGGGAGATGGATCAAGAAGGTTCTAGTCTTCATTAAACTTCTTCTATAGTAGGTTAAGGCTCTAGAGGTTTTCAAAAAAGGTTCACATGCTGACAAAGAGGTCACAAGAGAGGTATATGTCCAATTGGTTCACACTATAAAATTGCCTCAAATCATATCAAGAGAAAACATTACTTAGTATACAAAACTAACAAGGAATGTTTTACGTGTTGTCATACATGTTTCAAAGTAAGCTTATCACAGAAGGAATCAATACTCATGTTAAAAAAGGCTTCACACTTTCGATACTATGCAATGGTCATTACAAGAAAATCAATTCGACAATTGGCTAATCACAACGAGATGTAAAAATTTTACATATTGTTTATGCAACTTCATTTGGTCACGTCATAGAAGTGCATTCATGTTTGTTCAATTGAGAGCACTATTCAAGTCATTAGTATTGATTGAAACTGATAGTTTAATTTGCAACAGAACAACCACTTTTAACAAAAGAGGTGGCAATTATTTTTGAAAAATGAAATTTTTTTGGAAGGGTCAAAAATTGTTTTGCATTCAAGATCAATAAGGGAGACATAAGCTCAAACAGTCGCACACGCAATATAAATTTTTTTTAAATAGACAACCTAAATATATAATCAAAACATTTGTCAAAAAAGCATGCAAAGGTGGGCCTCAAACATCCACAAATAAAAACATGAATCCTCAAATGCAACTAATGAATATCATGCAGTAAAAATAAAGAAAAATAGAGAAGGAGATAAAATGGGGAACCTTTCTAACCACTCAATGCCCGGTGCATAGATTTGGATCTGGGTGCTATTGCTTGAAGTTGCACCTTCCTACTTTTAGGTCTCAGCAAAAGTCGTTGCTTCAGCCACGACTTCAGCAGCTATATTTTGCTCCACCATCTTATCCAGATCGTAAGCTTCTTTAAAGACATTGATTATATTAATGAACCCTTGTTCCCACGACTTAATAGTAGGGTCAAGGGAACCCTCCTGATGGTACTTGTTTTCCTCTCTTTTTTTTTTCTCATTCTTAGCTAGTTTTGCTATCTATCTTTCTCTTTTTAACTCTCGTTCTCTTATATGTATCTGTGGCATATGTCTCCCTGAAAATTTTGACTATCCATTTCGGCGAAGACTTCGAGAAATAGTTAGAAATTTTTTTAACCAGGAGCAGGGGGATTTTGAGTGTAGAATTTCTTAGGCGTTTCGCCAAACATAGTGCCTAGAGGGTACAAGGGTGCAGACAAAGGGAAAATCAACAAGTTGATCATCGAGTCACCAAAAGAATTTGGAAACTTTATGCATTCCGACGAATGTTACCGGACACACAACATGTTTTGCATTAAATTAAAAGCGAAAGGCGACGTTAATCAAACTGTCGAGTTGTTTGGCGAGCTTGACCCAACTCGCCATGTGGATCAACGTGCCTATGTATAAACCATTTTCTTAGTTAACCCCGCAACCCCTGATAATGCAATTTAAGCTTATGCTCCATCAATTCAACAAATACCCGTAGCATATGCACATTCCTATAGTAAAATAATTCGACCCAAAGAAAACTTGAATAGGATTCCCCAATTAAGCAAGAACTAAAAAATAGTAATTAAAAGATATGTGATTGAATCAACCCAAAAATAACTAATGATTTAGTAAGATTCACATTGTGAAAATGATTACAATTTCAAACAAATAAAAATAGGGTTCGAACTACCAAACTTTGATGCCGATTAAAAATACCAGAGATGCTAGGCAGCAATGATATCCAAACTCGAGTGTAGTTCTACAAATAAAATACTCTAAAACTGCAAGAAATATAAATCTAGATGGTTGGTGTCAATTTGTAAAGAGGAAAAAATTAGGGAGAGAGAATGAAAATGGAGCTTTTAACACTTTTGCACGCAAAATACCATCCAATTTTAGACCATTTGGCAATATTAGTCGACTTTGCCTAATCACTTAAACAAACACAAAATGTGTAGTTCTTTCACAAAATTTAACAGGTTCTTCAATTCAGATGAGAATCCCAATGTTGATCTCCATTGAGATCTCCAACATTGTTAGCGATGCACCAAAAATTTTTGCAGGCCAGTGAGGGGTACATGATCCAATTTGAAGATATCTTGAGGCTTACTGTGGAAGAAATTAGGTTCACCGAACTTGTTGACGGCATGATAAATAGACTAGCTGCTTGCCTTCCTACACTTTTTCAAGCATTTCCCTAACTTCAAATTATACAAACAACAAAACCATTATTTCACCAAGACACAAAAGTAGTTAAAGAATTTTGGGTTGCCTCCCAAACAACGCCTTTAGTCAACGTAGTGGCACGACTCAAGTAAACATTTAAGATTCATAGTTGGGATTGCCCACATCATGATTAGGTAAGACCTCATTTTCTTGTATGTGCATATGAGGTAGTGCTTGATCCACAAGCTTTTCTAGCAGCTGGTCAACTTTACAGTGAGACCAAATTATACGCTTCATTTTTTACTATATTCTTTCAGTTCTTCACGTGCTCTATCTTTCTCATTTAACTTGAGTAGAATTCTTGAGAGAATTCTCCCTGTGAGTTTTGCCTTCTTGTCCTTATGACTTTTAGCACGTGGATTCCGATTCTAAAGATGTGACAAACTGTGGGTTCATGACTTGCTTTACGCTCATTGTTTAGAAGTCTTGGGCTAAAATAGAATGAATCCAATATTTGATTAAACTCCTTACACGGGTAAGTCAAAGTTTGGATTAGATAATAAAAAAGAAGTCATAGTCCATGTAGAAAACTCTTCGTATAGATCAAGCTTTTCTTTTCTTCCTTTATTACGAAATCCAAAAGTAGAAATGACGAACGAGTAGTATTAGAAGAGAGTTTCAAAGGTCAGATCCGGTTGGCTTGTAAATCTTGTGTTCTAGGTCAATAAGGACTACATACAAAAATCTAATAAGCTTAGGCTGCTTTAATAGTTTACCTAATAATTACTGAATGAATTGGTTGATTGGAATTGCGGGATGGATAGATGTTACAGATGATGCATCTATTTTATTTATATGTTTGTCACTTTTTCTTTGTTAGTATTGTCTGCCTATAATGATAGATGAAACCAATTTCTATCAACTTCGTCTTTCAATTGAAATTGAGATTTTTGCCTATCATCTGAAAAGTAACACGCTCCGTACAAGCTAATAATCAATAATATCATCTGTCGTTTGCGTTAGTGGAAAAAATTTACCAACTCTCATTCAATCAAAGCCCATCTACAACTCCATCTGCTTTCATTTGAGCTAGTCAAGTAGGTGTTGAGCACGTACTTAGACTCTCCCGCCCCTTTGACAATAATTCATGCACTTGACATTTAATATCCTCATTGGAAGATAAGGTTAACCTAGAAGCCACTTTGCAGGGTAGACTCCCTCCTACCTGCAGCTAAATCTGTTTCTATATCCTTCTCTTATCTTAGGGGGTAATCAAGGCGGTACTTGCGGATTCAGGGGCGTCATCAAGTCGGAAGAGTGTTGCAGAAAGATAAAGGTCTGCACATCCCTTTACAACATAGGAGGGGGGCCTCGTTCCTAAATAGCCTTTTTGATTGTCTCCTCCCCTATATAATAAATCTATGGCATCCCAGCGATCCCCAAATCGGCTCTGCTAGTTGTCTTTGTTGCTATCAAGGAATAGCATTCTATGGATTCTTTCGCACGTCTAGAAATAGTAAGACAACAAAAACGCTTTCTCCTTAGCCAACCAAAATCTTTTGATGGAAATAATCACATTTCCCGTTAAAAATAAGGCAGTGTTCTCTCTACACAGGTAGAACCCTACTTGGAAGACCTTGGTGGTACGAGTAGGATATGTACACATCCATAAGAACGATGTCGCACCAGAAGTCCTATTTTAATTTCCGTATATCCAACTTCGTAGAAGGGGCACCTTCGCCCCATCTAAATATAGGGCCCGCCGCTCATGCCTTTTGATCTTATTCGATAGGGCTCTTGATGAGGCTCTTTTTTAAAAGGGCTTCAGCCCCAAGTGATCTACCATTTCTGTGGACGCTTTGTTATAAAAACTCCCAACATCATGATTATCTTTGCACTGGACAATTCTGTAATAGATTTTTAATATGACCTTCCGTATTCTCCTCCATTCTACTGATGTTGGCTCACATTGCCACAAAATCTAACGATAGCGCATCGTATCGGTAGCAATTCAGATCACCTCCCCAAGACTACCTAACCTAATTGTGTGTGAGCGATCAATCATGACAAGTCAATTGATCCATAATGAAAGCACATGTAGATAGAAGTCGTTTGTCAACCGGTGGACTCATCCTCTGCGGAAAAAGATCATCAACCCCTACTCCTAAGTTGGAGCAATAATCAAGTTATTGAGAGCATCTTTCCCCTTTCTATTAATAGTAAGGCTATAAAAAGGCTTTCTGATTGCAGGTGAGTCCAGTGATTCCCTTTAACCTAGAAGCACTCAGTGAGCCTTCAACAATATCCTTCCTACACTCCTGTTTGAGTTGATTGAAGGCGGTGGGTGGACGAACATCTTGCAATAGAGAATGTTCTCCCACTCACAAGCACCGTATCATGTTGGTGTGATCAACCATGAAAAGTCATTAATAAAGAATAAGTGCTCCTCACTCCCGCTATGGTTCGATACACAAAATGTAGTTGTTTTGATCGCCTCCTCGATGCATTCCCCTCTCTCCTCGGTATCGTCCCACATAGAAAGAAAGAGTGCAGAGCACCGACCCAACATGAATTTTCACAAGGAGGGGTACATTTGTCCTTTTTTCTTTTCCTGAGATTCGAACTTCACTACCATTTTAGCCAACCCATCCACCTGAAACCTCAGCGTGGAAAACATAGTGTCTTTCTCCATCTTTTGATTAACTTCAATCATGTGCTCTAGAAACTGAGCAACTATCATGCAGGGCTGCTTTGAAATCCCTCCCGCAATCAGTTTATCTAGTAATGGCTTATTTTCGGGACAAAGGCTTTTGTAGAAACAGTTGTTAACACAAAATTTTGGCCTAACACTTTCAAAATTTATAACTTCAATTTTTTTTATTTAATAGCTTAAAATGAATTTCTTATAATTGTAAATAATTTTATCGATAACTATCTTTGTTTATCAAAATTTAGTGTTTTTTAATAGTTAATTTTAAAATTGCATTTTACATGTCACTAGTTACGTCAATTATAAGTTTTAAAACTAATTTTATTTGTTACATTTGCGAATATTTATGCTGAGTTTAGCACACTCTGAAATTTATTCAAAAACGAAAAGAATTTACGGATTCTGATCATATAATTTTGGGGCACAATCTTAAGCCCATCATTTGAGCCCATTTGGTGTTTTCCTATTTAAGTTATTAACTAGGTCAAAATAAGGGTGGTGAATAATATTGAGGGGGATAAAATTTTAGGGAATTTTTCAGATTTTGAAGTCATAAGATTTTGCTTTAGTGTTTTAATTTTTTGAGCTACCACCACCCAAACCCCTCCTTTTCTTTCACTTTTTCCATGGAAAAACCACCTCAAAAGAACTCAAAAAGCCCCCAAAACACCGAAAAACCATCAGCTCACCACCACCTCGAGCCTTCCAGACCTCCAAACCAATTCAAAACCATCAAAAAATCAACCACCACTCAACCCTCGTCCTCTGTTCTCTGTTCATAGCAACCAGCCAGTATGGTGAACAACCAACCACCCTTTTTCTCTCTCTTTCTCCATTCTCTTTTACAGAAAACTCGGAGCTATCACCCAACGACCAACCATTTCAAGAGAACAACAATTTCCTAATTGATAAGCGCCACTCAACAATTAGATCTGACCAGATTTTCTCTTTCTCTAGGTGACCATGCTCTTTTTTTATCTTTAATTATTTAGTTCCATGCTTTTTGAGTACTCTGTTGGTTCTAATTGTGTTTATAACATGTTTTTTTGTGTTTCTGTAATGTTATAGTAATCACTTTAGACTATTTTATATCATTTTACTGATTTGGTGTCGATTTCGTTTAAGGAATTTGTTTGGATGTGCTTTGCATTACATTGATCGTAAAAGCTTTTTTATTATTTCTACACACTTATTTTTGTTTAATTACTAGTTCACTCTTGTTGCTATTGTTTTGAATCATGGTTGCTTAACTTATTTAAATTAATTATAATCTTGATTTATTTTTGTTTATGTGGTTGTGTCATTATATTTAAATTATTGTTGTGATTCATCTTTCTATGTTATTGTTGCTATTCTTCTTTAATGTATTATCTTTTTAGTCAACTCTTATTCAACTTTAGTTGCTAATTGATTTTGCTCTAGTTATTTTTGTGTTTCGTTGTTTGTTTTTATTATTATTATTGTTAATTTTGTTCCTTTTAATTACTGTTATTAAGTAACTTAGATTTGGATATTATTTGATTTTTTATTTTAGCAAATTTTAGTATTTTTTATTTTTTATGCCGCGGTGAGAACTTTAGATATAGTTTAAAAGTGTTTCTAAATATTATTTTCTTATTAAATTCATATAGTTTTTTTTTTTTTTAAAAAAAGATAAATTGGCCAATGAGAAAAATTTCTTCGTCAATTTTGGATGCCTCCATCTTTAAAGACGGAAATTTAGTGTAAATTCACATTATTTTATTTGTTAAAATTGGCCGATCGAAGGGTGCCTTCCACCTTCCCTTTGGAATCAGTTGAACCCCTTACCTAGAACTAATAGTTCAGTAGATATTTAATTGATTTCCTTGTTTTTTACCTAAAATTAGGTGGCAACTCCTTTAAAATTCATTTATTCTTAAAATTCTTTTAAAATTGACTTAATTAATTATTTTTGGAGTCACCGCACGTTTATCCCTATTTGGATCGAGTAGGGATATAGATAACAATCCAAAAGGATCATGTCATGAATTCCATGATATGGGCCTTGAGATATCAGCCCGTCGAACCTTGTCCACGATCGATATATTTGTTGTATCTCCAACTACTTAAAGGTCAGTATGCGATCTCAAAACTTCATTACATCTAGTAGATGCAACTTCATTAATTGGTGGGTGCTTACTTAACTTTCTTATACCATGCTTCAAAGCACAACTTAACATAGCAAAACAAAAAGTAAGGTTTGTAACGTTACAACTAAATAAGAATAAAAACTCAAATTAATATATTTTCACGTGACACCACTCCCCCACAGCGGTGTTATTTTCTATGCTTCTCGTAACCAATCACATTATTTCTGATTCAAATGTCTACAATCGTCGATAATATAGTAATCCAACCGAGGGTTAGGTTCGTGTCCCAATGGAGCGGTATTGAAAATTTGTAGTTAATTAGAATCTCATTTTAATTAGTCGTAGCTAAAAAATTCAACGAGTAAAGACATTGTAAATTAGAAGGGGTGACACGAAGGTGTCAAATATCAAACGAGGTTTGTCACAAGTAGTAAAATAACGAAAATAACAATAAATCTAAACAATGAAAATGGGAATTCTAGGATGTGACCGCAATACAAATTAATTTAGATTATTTGGTACATGCTTTTGATAGAAAATCTATAGTGTAATAATGACTACGCTAAGCTTTATATGGAAATAAGTTCTCACTCGAGAAACTTACCTCATTTCAAATGGGTCTATCTCGGACACCTATTTTCCGCACTAAGACTATCCTATGCATTACCCCCACTAACTCACTTGATCTTAGCATTAGTATACAGGGCTAGGGATTACCCTCTTGGGCTAAACCTCATGTCGACCACTCCTTAGGCCATCAATCAAGCAGTCCTCGTTTAGCGACTTCTCTCTCTAGCAAGCAGAAAAACATGGGTGAACTTGTATATGCAATTACGAATGCCTTAGATTGAACCATAACCACTAGAATAAATCACCATTAAATTACATTTAATCTAACACCAAGCATGACCCAACAACAATATTAACCCATATTCACCCCAATAATGGGATTTTTTAGCAACACATCTAGAAATAGAAATTGTACCTTAAATGATGTTGAAATAAAATGGGTATGAGAAATAAAAATTTGAGTTGATCAAACAAAAAAGAATCAACGAGACCAATTTTTTAATTGAAAGATAAGAAACCCTTTCTTCTTCTAGTCTTCAAAACCCTTACTAATTATTGGCATCTTTGTATGCCCAAAATGCTAATTCTGCCCATATTTATACTTAGTTTGTAGTCACTATGTTTATATTAAAGAGTCGTATTGAGTTAATTCTGTGTTTATGATCAAACCGATATGATTACTTGTGTAGGTAGGCTAGGTTAAAGAAGCATGCAAGAAAATGAGCAAAGGCAGCAACATGGAGATTTAAGGAGAAAATGGAACAAGATTGTAGTGAAGAAATGTCTTGAAGGCATGTACGTGCTTCCCTCGCGTCACACAGATGGAAGAAAAATATTAAGCCTCAAATAAATTTCAAGGCAGAACACCTCGTGAAGCCTTCGCACGCGTATAAGTTTCCCCGTTGGATCCAAAAATTAAATGTGGATGAGCGTTGCATTCTTGAAGCCCAGAATTGATCACTTTGAGTTTAGTATAAATAGGGTTTTATTTTAGTTTTATGATTATTTTATTTCTAATTTTCTAACGAAAAGACGGGAACAACGATACTTTGAGTTTATAGGGTTATACTCATTCTCTTCACGTTTTAATCATCTTTATATGATTCATATACATTGTAATATTGAGTTGATGATTATGAGTAGCTAAATACCCTAGTTATAGGGTTGTGGCTTCAGGATGAATGGAATATGTTGAATTGGTTAAGGATTTTATTATGATTTACCTATGAACCGTTCCTATTGCTTTCGGTATTTTATGCTTGATCATCATAGAAATGAATGTATTGTCTAAATTTAACTCGGGAGTGGAAGAAGAGGATAGAACGTGGAATATAAGAATTTTGGTTAACTCTAAATAACAAGAGTTGATTCATTTCTAGGATAAATATATAACTACAAACATTGCTCGGGTCACTTTATAAGAAGATAACTTAATGCTTAGTATTTAATTATTCTATCCCAACGATGTAGTTAGGGTTTTATTTATCGTGGGCGATTAGAGGTCGAGAGACCATGATCATACATCTAACCATATGATTCAGCGATGAGATAATTTCAAGAAAACCATTATTAAATGATACTAATTACATAATTCCTGGTAAAAGGTACAGTCCTGGATCTTTCCCACATCATTGTTTGAAACTTATGGAATTGAATTATAATAGTTACATTTTAGTTTACATAAAATTAGGTGGTAACAATCTTTACGAAATCTAGAAATTTCACGTATGTTGACTTAAGAATTGGAGAAATTGATAGAATCTAGTTTTAAGTCCCTGTGGGTACGATACTCGGCTATCTAACAAGAGACACTTTATTGTTTTTATGATCACGTGCACTTACGTATGCAATTTTACCACAACACTTGCCAAACTTGAGAGTAAAAAAAATAAAAAGTACTAAATATATGATAATTTTCTACTCTATTTCGGAATTCTCTTAAAAATTGGTAATAATATTAGTATTTATAGTTTTTAGAATTAATGTTGCAGAAGATCACTCAGCAATTTTAGTGGGAATCACCAATCAACTCGGCAATTTACCCTTTGTCTGGTTTATTGCCTTCTATTCTTGCCCGCGCCATCTTTTTGTCCTGGACCATTGGGTTATATTGTGCTACTTCGCGGACCTACTCGGTGGCACGCCAACTACTCTCTTCTTTGGGAGATTTGATCCTTTTGATTAGGGCTCAGTACACTGGAAAAAAGGGCGGCATCCATGCCTATTGACGACTCGTCAAGTGAACTCGACAATACTTGAGCTTCCATTCTTCTTTATTTTAACCCTTTTTTCTCCTTTTTGCGACATAGTCTCAATGTTTTTCTTAAAATTTCAAATACCTGAAACTTGAGGGTTTTGATCAAATTTAGATAAAACAAGAATTAGGGGACTATATATCTACTAATATATAGCCTTAAATGAGTCCAATTTGTTGACTCATTTGTATCCTCGGGGAATGACAATCAAGTTTTAGTATTAAGTCCAAAATCAACTTTTAAAACTCAATCATAGAAGACTCAAGGTCAATATCCGGATGTTTAAGCGGAAAAATTTCATGAAAACAAAAAAATGACCTATCGGGTCATTACATCTTAACTCAATTTAAAAATAAATTTATTTTGCGTAGAGTTACAGTGAACCTTCCCCCAGCAAAGTAGTCTAACCAAGTAAAACAACATTTAAGAGGATTCATAGTGTTATATTATAACGACGTAGTTCCCACCATAAAGGACGAAGAGTAAAAGCTATCATAGATCATTTTAATCTTCACATCTGAAACGTCTCTAAATCTTGCAACAAAACGACAAATGGCATAGAAAGAGTACTCTATATATAAATAATACATATTGATGGGTATCATTAGTTGACCTAAATATACCATATAACATCATGCAACTTAAGCAACTAAAGCATGCAACTTGAAGATAAAAATAATTGTAATGTACCTTCAGGTAATTTTCACTATTTCCTAATTTATTGTTTAGAGCTTTTTTTTTATTGCATTCTCAGTTAATTAAGCTTTGTTGAGAATAATAGTTTGGTTATCAGATAGTTCATTTGGGTTTTGTGTGAGTTTATGCGTTTTGGAACCTTTGAAACTTTATGGGTTGTCTCCTGTCAAAAGTCTAGACAAACGACCTTACAGTGGAATTGTGATAGTTTCCTTAGACGTGAAACATTGACTTTGGTTTATAAATACCTTTTCATTATTTCTCTAAGAAATTTTTCAATGCTTTAGATCTCGAATAATTATTTAGATTTAGTAGGACCTTTGGTTTGGGTCTCTAGGTCTTCATTTCAATTTGAACACCGAGTTACTTTCTTTGTAATAGTTAAAGTGTTGCCTTTAGGAAAAATATTCATAAAATGACCTCTTAATGTTGCATTATTGATTCATGGTCTGTAATAATGTTTAGAATCATATTTCACAATTGGTTTGAGTTCACGGGACTCTGGATATGTTTGAAGCATCAAAATCATGTTTGGCCTGTGTTTTACTAGTGCAACTGGTTAAGCAGCTCGCTGACCGCTTTGGTTATGTTTTAAAAACCTTGAGTTACTAATTGTAATTTTAATCTTCATAATTCTTTTTTTTCAAAAAAGTTGTTTTTTGCTTATGTTATTGTTCTTTAATTGGTTGGAGTATTTTGGGCCTGAGGCCTTGATTGATCATCACCTAATTCCAAGTTAGTTTTTATGCTATAGGTGTGAGGTATTGCGGTCTAATGCCTTCTGTATTTAGATGTTTTTGTTTGGATGTTGGTGATGGTATGCATTATTTTGATTTCTCATTCTCCCATGATTTGTAGTATGACCCCGGTGCATCAATAGGTTCTCACCATCTGTTTTTAGAAGTAAGGTTTTTGCTCAAACTACTTGTAAGTGATGTTTCTATGGAGATGTACTTCATTTAATACTTCATAAATGGACTTTGAAATATAGAGGCCTCGAGGATGCAGTCAAATTTTACTTTACCAGTTGGAGAATTGTCGATCCTTTTGATATTGGCTTTTCCATTTATCTTTGGTCACCCTTATCGATAAGATCCAACTAGGTAACTTGTGTAAGCCATATATCACGACCATATAAGTATATACAAATATGTGATCATTAAACATGAAGAGGGAAACATATGGTTCCTACCTGGTTGTCAAAGGCATGAGGTGGGTGTATATACCTTGGCACGAGGCACTTGACATTGATATAACTACTAATTTTATGTAATATCTCACATTCAAATGTATTGACTATCCCCAACATAATTGGTTGTTCTTTGTACTTTTTATTCTTTTCCTTCTAGGCATATAGGGGCTCGGTAAGGTTATTGTTTGATTTATTGTGTACTTGAGGTAGTATAAAGGGTGGTCCTTTGTTTGAAGGTAGATACTGCCTTTGTGCTCTTCTAATTGACATTCTTTATGCAAGGTATGGTTTAGAACCTTTTTATCTTTTATGTGATATTTGTGGTTCTTCGATTAGTATGCCTTCGACTTGTTGTCATTCTTAGATTAGTTTTGTTATAAGCAGATTTTTGGCCTAGCACCTACGAGTACGTCCCCCTCATTCATATATGTGCTTATTTTATCCTCTCTCCTAGTATTACTTTATTTCTTATTACGAGTTCTTGGTTATTACTTTAGATACTTTTGATATTTACTCCCTTCGTATTTGTTATTTATGCTTGATTTATCTTTGGAGCTTAGTCGACCTATACGTACTGAGTTCCACTACACATACTACCCTTCTGTACCCTGCAGATAATACTATAAGTTTTCTCTGTTGATTTTGATCTCGTTGAAGAAGCTCTTGGTATTGAAGGACTGGGGTGAGCTAGTGACATTTGGAGTTGCCTATCTCTCTTTGTTTCGTCTAGTATTGGTTAACCCACAGAAGGATTGGTTTAGGTGCCAACAACGATGGTTTAGGTTGTCACATCAATATTTTAGCCCATGATTATTTTTCTCAGCTTCCACATTATTTAGTGTTCAATCTTATATGCCAAATGAAGTGTTATGTAACGACTGCGTTCCATCGTTGCAGAAATTCTAATGGGGAAAATCGGGACTTGAAAAACTTTTTCATAGTACTAGGATTTTTCCAACATTGTCTAGATTTGGTGTAATTTAGAGTCATCAAGATGTAAGGAAATATGGTAGCCATTACGTGGACTAAATGTAGATTTAATTACATAAATAGTTAGATTACTCATTAAGGAGTCCGTACAACTCTACAAAGTAAATGATCAGGAATTGATTTTGGCATTAAGTGCACTTTCTGAGCGTAGTAGGTAAAAAGTATGTTGTGAAAAGGTAAACATTGAAAATATATTGTAAGCTCATTGCCTTGCTCCGTGAGCTTAGTGGGTTATGAATATGTTATAAAAAGGTAAAAGTTTAAAATCTATTGTAACATCACTGCCTCGCTCCGTGTCGCTGCAACATGATTAGTGTCACTGCAGTGGAATGGGTTCCGCTGTAGAGGCATGACAAGTTTAAATTTCATACATAAAACCCAAAACAACCTTTTTGTATTTTTTCAATTTTTTCAGGTAAGAGACAACACTTGAGATATTCCAACTCATTTTCCCCCACCATTTTTGAACCTAGAGTTATGTTTTTCACTCCTCTGACTCTTTTTTTTATCCGTAGAGCATTTTAGAATGCGTTAATATTGATGGGGAAGGTTTTCTTGAAGAATTCTATTGTGGAATTAACCCTAATTGACTAGTTGGGTCCTAAGTTTTGAACTAGGGTTCATAGATTGTGAGTTTTCCGTGAATTTTGTGTTTCTTTATTGATTTATTTATATAAATTGTTGATTGTATACCACGAACAAGAAAACAAATCAGAAAAGGGAAAGATCAACTTGTCTAGGGTTTGTTTCGAGGTAGGTGATAATTGTGATTCTATGATAGTGTGATATACACTTACTTTTCTTCGTTGTGATACTTGTATATGTATGCATGTTGCAATATTGATTATAGATGTTTAAATGGGATACATGAATATTGACACCATGAGATCATGACTTGAATGTATGATCTTAATGTGTTATTACTGTGTGATTGGGATCGTCTTCCATGTTTCATCACTCTAACTTGGATTGGATTGCCACGTTTTGGCATGCTAACTAGGATTGTGGTAGTGATACAGCATGCAAATTTTGATAATGATTATTATGATAATTTTTAATATGTTGATATCTATGAATGTATTATAATGTTGTAATTGCTTGTTTATGTTACACTAGTCGGATATCCGCGTAACCGTACCAGTACACGGTGGTTATGTACTTATTCTGTACTTGCTCTTAATTTTTGTTGAGTACATGGCATCTTCACGTGACTTTTGCCAAACTCACTTAAGAGATCGGTGATCGCTTCGAGTTCAAGGGTGAGTCACATTGTTCGGGCTTCAATGGAATTCTTTTTGGTCTATGTCCACCATTTCCGGACATAGACCTTGTTTTATTTAGTTGATAGTTTGTTAGAGATATCTTGTTAGATATGTATATCTTTATATTTTTGGTACATTGACTTTCAAATTCTAGGTTTATCTTCCGCATTTTTAGTTAGTTGTTAGATCTTTATTCAGTAATGGAACTTTACATTAAGTTATTTAACTTGCTTCCATAACTTAAATACCTTAGTTTTAGATTTCTTACTTTAGTTGGTTATTAATAGTGGTTCTCCCACCGAGTTGTGCTTTGGGTTCCAATCCCGATGTTTCGAGTCATGACAGGTTATTTAGGAATAGTAGCGGTTATGATTTCCGGACAAACTAAGGTGTACAATTAAGGAATGAAAGTATGATAACAATAGGGTTACCAGAATAAACAGGAAAATAATGCGGAAGCAAAATTATAAGGATTTAAGACAAAAATTGAAATATATGTGAAATTCAGGAATAAAATCACCAATTTACAGATAAAGTGTTGAGAACCCCAATTGATCATAGTATTCAAAATTAGAGGATTAGGACTAAATATGATACTCAGAGTCAACTCAAGAACTTAGATCAAAAGTCTATACCCATATTACGAATAAATTGGAAACAACAATTATCATAACACTAATTACCTTCTTTATTTTATGAATAGAAACAAAAGACATCAAACTAAGTATTTATCTTACCTCCTAAAGAATCATTCTTATGAGTTGTAAGATAAACCATAGTCACCACACACAGGTGTAATGAAGAGAAACCTCTCAAATAATATTAATCATTTCTTCAAAATAATAAAATAAACCCCTAAATAGGGAAGCCCCATCGTATGAAGAATAGGTTTTGAATCACACTTTTATGGAAACTTTACACTTGCAAAACTTTAAACTACGTAACTTTTTAACTAGGAAACTTTTTAACTAAGAAAACTTGAAAACATTAACCTAGGAAACATTTTAAAATAGGAAAACTTTAAAAGAAGGTACCATTAGCTTTTTGGGATCCTTTTTTGGGCTATGTGTTGCCCAATCTTCTTCCATTTAGGCTTGAATTTGAACATCTCTTTCGTAATAAACATATTCTTGATTTTTCATTGAAGCCCGTCAACTTTAGTACTAGTAGGCTGACATGGATTTTATCATTCCTCTCTTGTAAAAAACAATTCATCCTCAAATTTAAATCTCTTAGAATAAAAAAGATGTGCATTAGAAAACAACATCCATTACTCGAGAGCAACAATGGTAGAACAAAACAGGTAGTTAGAATGTTCCCACTTAACCTAATTAATCTCGGCATGTATAAATACACCCTTATAAAGCATGTGAACACAATCATCCATATAGAAAATTCTCATACATAATAAACACAACGAAATCCTTTTCTAGAGGCCATTGCGAATTACACATGCATCTTCAATTTAGCTCTACCAATGAAGTTTTCCAATGGGCATGACAAAGACAATCTAAAATTCCTATTAATTTGAACAATTTTATGATATCGACAAGCATCCTCAATTATACATACAAAAGATTCTTCCATTTAAATACTATTCACCAATTCTTTAATATATATTGTATCCAAATAAGTATTGAAGTGCTTATAATAATGTACCTCATCATCACTAGGAGCAAACATCCTTTTCAACTAACAATAACCAACACTTGATAATTATGATTCATTCTATAGAAAGTGTTATGTTCCACGAATAATCACATAAACCTCGGTCTAACACTAGAACAATAGAAGAATCTACAACATCATTCACAATCTTCCTCGCATAAATATCACGACTCTTTTCAACAAGTGGAAATCCACAATCAACTATGTCATACTCACCTTTAAAAGAGCTCAAATTAATCTTATTGAACTTGTTGAGTGAATTTTATGACTTATCATACATCAAAATATCACCATCCTCAAAATCAATGAAGTCACCAACATAAGAATTAAAGAGTGTAGCTCATTACCTCCCAGAATGCTTTAGGTGTTTTAGGAATACCAAGAATTTGAATAAACAAATTATACATACAATACTTGGTCTTATTTAGCAAAGGAATAGCATCACCTCATTTTTCCTTTTTCATTGGTTTTAGATCCACAATTGTATTGTTGAACTTTTTGTTATGCGCATTATCTTGGACAGATCCAAAATAATTATCTTTACCTTTATCGTTTGCATCAACATACACTTTGTAAATTGGATTTGTCGTATCAACCACTTTAGAATTAAGTTTATCCAATGAATTTGGTTTTTCTATGTACATTATCACATTAATATATATAATTAAAAAAACTAGACTAAAAAGTAGGAATAATATAATTAGAAGAAGAAATAACATCACTCAAACTATCTTTTTTTTCTCTCTCGAATTCACAATCATCCTTTTATTTTATTCTTTCATGGTCACCTTTCTTTTCTTTTCTTTCATTCTAACTTTTTTTATCACTTGACATCCCATTATCTTCACTCAACACAACCTCTCTTTTTTCCTATCTTGAAATATCATAATTAAATCCCTTTCTTCTCTCTCTTTTCTCACTCAAATTTCTTCGTTGCTTCTTTCACGCGATTCTGATATTCATAAACTTGGCTGGAGTTAAAGGTGAAACTGTGTACTTTCTTTTGTTTAGCTCCAGAGAAACTCTATTTTTTATCCTGTAATGAATTGCATTCCTAATAAATAGTCAAGGCCACCCAAACATGATGTGACAGTCTTGCATGGAATGACATCACAAAAGAAATTATTCAAATAAATTTCTATGGAGAATTAAATCATGCATTGCTAACTCACCTGAACCCTATTAAAATCATTCAACCATTGCCCCTTATAAGGAGTGGTGTATTTGAGGCATGTAAGTTTCAACTTCTCCAAAATGTATGAACTTACGACATTAGTACCATTTTCACAATCAATAATCATAGAGAAAATATTACAATTTATTAGCATCTCGTAACTCAAAATATCAAAGAATAAGCGAAAAAATTAAAACTAATCACTTTTAGAAAGAAAGAGCAAAACCTATAAAATTTCATAAGTTAAGAAACTGAGTTTTAGTAATTTTCAAATGGCTATAACTCCTACCGCAGAATGAGTTAGAGATATGGTTGAAAAGACCTTTAAGAGATCTTTCTTAGGCCACTGAGTTTGTGCAATTTCAATATCGTATGACCGAAATAAGCCTATCGGAAGTTGGGTTGTTGGATTGAGCAAGGTCCCAATTTTGATTCAAGGAAGGGCAACTAGTCCTTTCACCAATTAATATCCTATTTCATTTTAGGAATTTATTTGGTGTAAAAAACAGTTTATGTTTAGATTAGAAAATTAACTTTACAATTAAGTCTTGGAGAAGAAAGAAGAGAACAAGGAACGGGAGAAAAAAACAAGTATTCGCCAAGACCACCAATGTTTGCGAGTGGAATTCTTCAGGGGTGATCCCTAGGTATGTGAGATCTTTACATGTTGGGTTAGTTCATCCACACAACAAATTGTTTTAATTCAGGAATTTTGAGTAGATTAAATGATAAAATTTTAAAAACATTGTTGAATTCTTGTTGGTTGAGTTGTTGCATGCCTAGAGTTAATTTAATTCGTGTTTCCAAGTTATTTTTTTAGTCAAATCTATTAGGCATTGAGGGTATTAAAAGTCCTAAGTTATTGGAGAAAGAACCAAGGAAGTTTAGAGGGTTTAGATATGAAAAGTAGAGGAAAAAAGTCAAAACGCATGTCCATAGGGCCCTGGGTCTCTGCGACTCCCATAGCCCCCATAGGACAATCTTTGTTTCGTAGGCATTGAAACGTCGCACCACCCAAAGCAACCTTGCTTCGCCTTTGAAGTTTGGAGCCTTGTTCCCCATGCATCTCAAATGTCAAGGACGCCAGTTCACCGCATTTATTCCCCACTCTTTCGTATTAGTTCCTAAGTGATGTACCCTTGTTTCTTAGTTGATTCCAACACTCTAGTGTACATCTAAAAATCATGAAATAATCCTTAAACATGAGATCATGAGCTTGACTACATAATCAAATTCAAGGAAAGTTAAGATCAAATCTAAAGAAGTTAAAGAGTCAAGTCTAAAAGTTAAGAAGCAAGTCAAAGTAAATTTCTAAAGTTTCCAAGAATCTTTAACAAACATTTTGACTTTGTTTTAAGGCATAAGTTGAAAGTTAAGCAAGGAGTAAATAGTTGTGTCCATATATCAAAAGTTATAAGAGAACTAAGTATTCCCTAAGAGTTACAAATATTTTCAGATTATGAGTAAGAAAGGAAGCTAGACATCCAACAGAGCCTTTGTCTAGTTTTAGTAAAGAGCAAACTATAAATTCCAAGATAGTTGTTAAAGCTAAGTTTGAGCAATTGTACACTTCACAAAGTTCATGAATTAGTCTGGAGACGATCTAGATGAACTTAGACTTGAAACACTATTTTAAGACTAAAATAATGCATTTAAACTAATTAGGAAGTGTTAGAATCAAAACGTTAAGAATTGACCATGATGTCCGTAGACTAGTGTAATGATGCCAGTGTGCCTTGGCATGCTTTAATGGGTTTTAAGAGTCTGAATTTATTCAAATTTGGTAAAAAAGTCTTAAACCTGTATAAGATTATATTTAGGTTGGAAATGTTTGGGTACAACCCTAAGGAACCTAAGGGTCCTTGGAGAAGACCATACATTTAGACCCCAAGACTGTCTTATGGACACTATGTAACCACGAGCCAAACGATGAGTTGTTGTTTCATCGACTCTTCGTCGATGGAATTACTTTTTGACACTTATTAATTTCCCAAAAACTCCTAAAAATACACTCTCTAAATCATACGATGGCTTACCAATACGGCGCCGTCGTTTGATCGACGACCCGCAGACGGGGGTTCATTGTTTGACTCTCTTCTACTATGTGTTATTTTCTAATTAGTAGGTTAGTTAGTAATTTGGTTAATTAATTAATTAAGGGTGAAGGGGTAGTTAATTAAGTTAGTTAAATGACTATATAATCTATCCTAATTCATAAACTAATTTAACATCCCATAGTTCTCAAACCCAATTCTCTCAATCTTCTCTCTACTTTCTCTCTTTTCAAAGACCCCATTCAACACCAAGCTTCAAGGTTCACCTGGGCTACAAGAATCAATCTTTTCTCCATCAATCTTTGAGGAATCCTAAGGTATGGAAGTTATACACTCTTGGGATCTCTTTCCCCAATAGGCTCTTCAAAATCAGTTTCTAAAGATGACAAAATCATAGGTTTTCATCAAATTTCATGAATTGTCTTTCAAATTGATTTGATGTTTAATTTATTTTATAATTATTGATATATTATGATTATTTATGAGTTAATTGTTTTAGTTCTTAGTCCTTGACCTAGTTGTATGAAAGAATCCATGATTGAATCATTATTCCTAACCCCAGGTTATAAATTGAGGTTGAATTGGTTAGTGAGATACAATTGAATTACTTCTTGTATATATTACTATCTGTGGTTATATTAAGTGAATTTATGGATGAATATCGTTAGATTGATGATAAGATCTTAAGGAAGGCTTTTGACGTATATTTGGTAAGACTTTATGATCTTGAGTTCTTTACTTCAATGATGATGGTTTTTACTTGATGATGATGTTAAATTAAAGTATTATATGTTAATACATTCATAAAATGATGATATGATGAATGTTATGAAATGTCATGAATATGTTGAATTCTGAGATCATGTTACGGGTATGATGATACAAGGTTGAATATGAATCATTTATGTGCCATATTATGATATGATTATGATGTGCTGATCTCACTAGTGGTGGTTTGTGATGAAAGAAAGTTCTCATCCTATACCTAATTATCTAATGACATGATTATACAAGGATTTAGTCTCATATGGCCTAAATTAAGATTGATGATTAAGAATGAATAAAAGGCATTTTAAAATAGGATTTTAGCTTAGTATCGAGTGAACTAGTTATGAAAGGTGTAACTTCTCAATGTGGAAAGGTGTCACATCAGAGAACTACCCCCTAGATGTAACTGGCGTCTCCATCCTCAAAGAGGACTAAGACTAGCCTCTTAGCTTTCATTATTACATTCAAAGGTTAAAAGCGTGGAAAATTTAAAACTTTTTGTTTACTTCTGCATTGAGGTTTACTTGGACCTCTCCCTTACACATAATATATAGTAAGGGAGTTTACGTAGACTCTTCGCAATAGGAAGCAATACATAGGTTTATACTTTTATTTCACATACATAATATAACAATATAGATTCATAAAAATGTTTAGGATAAGTCTCATATTAATCCATCTAAGTCAAATACAACATTTTGGGTTCAACCCATACTTCATTACAATAAAGGCCTCATATAGGCATATTCAAAGCCATCAATAAAACAGAATGAACTAAATTGTCTTTAAGACTAAAAAGTATCCAATAGCACGATAATGATATCGTCGTCATAAAGTGAGGACCTACCGACTTAGAGAATAGGTTTCCAAGCCTTCTTCAATGTACCTCTAAAAGATCAACGGCAGAAACCTACATTTTTATAGTAAACATAGAAACATGGGTTAATACATCACTTGTACTAAGTATAGGCGTATGCACATAAAACATTTGAAACATGCATGAAAAGGAAACATTTACTTTAGAAAACATGCTTAGTCATTTGAATGTCTTTAATGCAAATTAAAGAGTCCATATATGCTAATAATCACATACACATTAAGACAAGATCATATCTATCACAAGACAAACATCATTAAGTATAATCAACTCAACATGTGTAGTAGCGTACTAGAACCATAGCTGAAGCAACTCAAAATCATGTTGTAATAACAAAGCATGTATACAATTTCATAACCTTACGACATATACGAGACTCTTACTCCTAACCCTACATCAAATCTACAAGTGTAATGACCAATTAAAGCCCCATAACCTTACTAAACCAAGTAAAGCAATAAGGTATCATAAGATATGCCTAACATCACATAATATAACATCAAGAGTAGTCATCATCATGTTTAGCAATCTAGACCAATAGCATTTTCATACATGAACCAACATCATGAAGTATCATCAACATGTAAAGTCAACATATTCATATCATTCACTTTATAGAGCATAGAACATATGAACATCATTCTAAATTTCCCTCAAGACTAACTAGTGCAATGTATAGGTAGAGTCTGAAACCCTTACCTAGACTAAGTCAAACCCCTTCAGTCATCTTAGTTAGAGTTCACTTTACTACTTTATTTTACTTTTGGTAACATCTTACCTTAACCTACATAGACCACATGAGCCAATGTGAAATCCGGTGCCATGAAACCCTACATTGAAAGAAGGTGGACTATTTTCCAAGGTAGAACCAAGGCATGAACATATAATCTAGGTGGATCCACTAGCTAGTATTCTTATGGGGGCAACATAGTTCTAGAACAAGGAGATATTCTTGGAACTTGTTTATGCTTTGGGAATTGAAGTCTCCAATCTCATGAGACAATTAAAAACCTAGCTTACCACATTGTGAAGAGACACTCCTCGCTACTAGTTCACTCGGTCAGTCCCTTTCAAAATGTCTTTCTTTAACAATCATAACTTAGTTTAGGTCATAGGATAATAGCTCCTTGTATAGTCATAGTCATGACCTCAATAGTAATTTCATGAGAACACCTTTTATTACAACCCTCATATGTGAGATTAGCATATTAACATCATCATATCATAGTAAGGAACATACGAACATCATAACCAACCTTATATCATGACATCTTAAGCATAATCTCACAATAAAATAATCAAGACATGTCAATTGCATCATCATACCACACCTACTTAATCAAATCACAAGATATAATTCAGTTGAACTTCATCACTAAGTACAAGCCATCATAATTGAAGTAAAGGTTTAGGATAACAAAGACTTATCCATTCTCCTTCAAAAGCCATCACCATGGTCTTACCATTAACCAACCAATTTCATCCAATAATAGGTCTAGTAATATCATTCAATGGTAATTAATACAATAACTAGATCAATTACATCATAACTATCCAAATTAACTTCAATTCATAACCTTGGGTTAGGGGAATAAGGTTCATCATGAATTATTCAAAAAATGGATCAAATCCCAATAATACATTAGCTTAGGGATTCCATATATGAATTAGAATAGATAAAACAAATCTAACAGTCAATATATTCATCAATTCCCATAAATTCATATGGATGATCTATGAATTTAGGAAAAGGGACATGATCCATACAGAATTCCCTTTATTAGCATCAATTACTCAACAATATACATTTAATTATCTATGGGTAATAAAAATTATTAATAATCAATCATCAATTTAAAGTTTAGAAGAAAAATCATTAGAATAGGAAAACCGTTGGATGTGAGTGATTTAGAAATCAACTTTGAAATGACCTCTTTCGGAAAGGAATCCTAGGATTGAAGAACTCATATCTTAATGAAGCTTAATACACAAAATTTGAGAAGAATATTTGATAACATGGTCTTCTTCTCTAAGCTTCCTCGATCCTTCAATGGTGGATGAATAGAGAGAGAAAGTAGCGAAAGATGAGAGTTTTTGGGTTCTAGTTTGGGATTTGATTTAGGTGAGTGAAAAATGAATTAAAATTGAACCATAATAAATACATAGTTACCCCTAAATTACCCAAAATGCCCCTCACTTGATTGGGTCTTTTTGTGAAGTTAAAATACTTAAAATACGATTTCCACGAATCTGGTAAGTGGTTCCACATCGCGGGGCTAATTTCACATTTTATTTTGAAATATGAGTTACCGAAATGGACCTCGTGGAGGCTCCGCATCGCGAAACAAATTTTACCACACCACGTGTCAGCTGCGTGTCGTGTAGTGACCTTCAATTCTAGGTTGCTGCAAGCTGCTTTGGCAGCTTGTTCGCCAAGGTTTGGGTCCTCCTCATGGACCCTTCGGTTGGTCCTTGGGGAGTCATTACCGGAATTTTAGACCCTCTATACTATAATTTACCTAATTAAAGTTGTTTTTACTAGTTTTATATTTCATTTAACTCTCTCAATCCTTCACCAAACATAGGGACATCAACTAGTTCAATTTAGCTAGTTTCTGGACGTTAAAGTCTTTCCTTGATGCGTTGGCTCTAAAACTACCTAAATGATTTATAAACATTATTTTAGGCTTATAAACAGTTTTTTAAAGTTTATTTCATCGTGTGAGTCTCTACCTAGGTCGTGGACTTTCAGACTGTTACATATAGGTTCACAATGGTACTCATGAGATAGAGACTACAATGCAAATATCCATAAAGAGGGTTTGTAGTATATGTCCAAGTTCTTGAACTATGTTTCCCTCATAAGAATACTATCTATTGGATCCACGTATAAAGTTACGTTCATGTTTTGGATCTACCTTGACAAGTAGAGCACCTTCTTTCTGTGTAAGGTCTCATGACATCGGATCCCATTTTCAGCTCACATGGTCTATTTTCGGTTAAGGTGATTGTAAAATGAATTAATGAAGTAATGAAAATTAAAAATAAGTAGTGTGACTTGAAGGGTTCTACTTAGTGTACATAGGGGTATGGGACTCTATCTATACATTGCACCAGTTAGCCTTAAAGGAGTCGTAGGAGGTCATTTTATGTTCTATGTAATTATGATATCATGAAATGTATATATGTTGGTTCTATATGATTTTGGTTTCACTTGATAAACATGATGTTGGTATAAATGGATATATATTATAATGACTACACATGCTAGTACGTTTTGGATGTAAGGCCCTTATGGTACCTTTTCAAGTTTACTTGATTATGTTAGGTTATGGGGCTTCACATGAGCATTGTACTTGTAGTATTCGGATGGGATTGTTGGTAAGGGTCTTGTATGTTGTGATTGTATGAACTCTTGATATTCAATGTTGATATAACTTTATGATAATGCTATTCATGTGGATATGACTTGTGATGATGTGTGTCTTGTATTGAGTATGAACTTCTCTTAAGTGAAGTTATGCCTATGGACTTGTATGTTCTTTTGTATGTGTATCAAAGACTTTCAAAAATAAATTAGCATGTTTCTAAAGAAATGTTCCCTTTGTGCATGGTTTCAAATGGTTTGATGTGCATAAGCTTCCATACTTAGTACAAGTAGTTATACTAACCCATATTTTTTCCCTTTTCCAAAAGAATGTAGGATCGGGACATTTATGTATCAAGATCTCTTTGCAAAATGATTTGCGACTATTTCCCAAGTTATTTGTAGGTTCTCAAGTTCGGGGATGTTTCCATTTCTCTATTCTATCCATGATGTTTTCATATGTAACGACACTTATTCCTTTCTTTATCATGTTGGGAGTATTGTTGTAAGCCTATAATGTCATATTGTACTTGTGTATGGGAATATACCAAACTTTATGATACTCTTTAGTTGGTGTATATGTGAAAAAATATATTAGACTCTTATATGATTTGTTTATGCTAAATTAGAAGTCTATGTATAATTTCTAAAAGAGGATTCTATTTAAACTCCCTATATGATATGGGAGAAGTCTAAGTACACTTCTTTATGTAAAATTTTTAAATTTTCTGCACTTTTGACCTATAATACGTAATGATGAATGCTAAGGGATAGTTTAAGTCTTCTCCGAGGACGAAGACGTTGGCTACCTCTAAGGGTTGCTACCAATTCGTGAAAAACTTGGTATTAGAGCATGAGGTTGAGTAACCTTAGGATTTTTATCTCACTAAACCACGTCTATGTAGAGTATTATTCATAATTGTAAAGCGCGCCACACATATTAATGAGAAGCTATGTGATACATAGGAAGTTCTCATTTTCTGGGTAATCATATGTCGTGCCTTGATTGTCTTAACTCAGTGTGCTCTTTATTATCAAACCTTTTTATTGTGGTGATAGTCTATGAAAACTATAAGGGCAGCTGAAAGAAGGGTTGAAGAAGAGATTTCTAATGCGTGATCTCCTCCCCAAGACAACCAAGCTCCTCCACAAGGTAATCAAGCTCCTCCTCAAGAACAAGTTCTTTTCAGTGGCCAATCTCCAGATAATCTTCCGGTTATGACATATGGAGATATAAGGTTAGGTTTTGTATGTTTGGATCATGCTATGACTACTCAAGAACAAGTTGTACCTACTCAAGTCCAAGCCATGACGGCTAATGAAAATGCGAATGTTGGACCCCGTCTGCATCAAAATTCTAGTGTTATGGCTTCTCATTTGAGAGACTTCAAAAGAATAAATCCTCCTATGTTCTTTGGGTATAATGTTTGTGAAGACCCCCAACACTTCCTTGATGAGGTCTAGAATATCTTGTTTTCTATAGGGGTGACTTCAATTAAAATAGTCAAACTAGATGCTTATCAACTCAAAGATGTGTCCCAAACTTGATATACTCAATAAAGGGACAATAGGTCTTTGAGAGAAGGTCCCCTAACTTGGCAAATCTTTAGGAAGGAGCTTATTTATAGGTTATTTCTAAAAAAGAAAGGGAGGCTTAAGTGGAAGAGTTTATAAACCGTCATCAAGAAGGTATGAGTGTGCTAGATTACTTCTTGAAATTCACTAAATTGTACAAGTATGCCCTTTCTTGATGTCTAACCGAAGGGATGAGATGAGTCTCTTTGTGATGGGAGTGTCTGAAGATTTGGCAGAACAATGTCATGTGGCTATGGTTGATGACAATATAGATATTTTTCGGGTTTATGGGTCATACTCAATAAGTTGAGGAGACTAGGATTAGGAGGAAGAATAGAGATGTTAAGAGGGAAAAGTCTTATGAAGGTGGTTCTTCTAAGGGTATGTTTAAAATTAAAATACCAGCCTAGGTTAAAAAAAAGGATCTCCAACCAAGTTCATTCCAAATTACGCAAGGCTTGTGATGATAGGGTTTCAAACCCTAGTTGCAAAATGGAAAAGGTGGAAATTCACCAAGTAAGAAGCCTACTTGTGGAAAGTGTGGTAAGAAGCATATGGGTGAATTCTTAGTTGGGACGGATAATTGATATGGGTGTGGAAAGAATGTCCATAAGCTTAGGGATTGTCCTAATGTTTGGGGCAAAAGAAGGGAGTATCCAACAAACAAGTGGTCGTAGTTCCAATGCTCCAAAGAGGAAACACTTCTATGATCTCCGCTCTATTGGTGATAAAGAGGAATCTCCCGATGTTGTCACCAGTATGTTACAAGTCTTTTCCATTAATCTCTATGTTTTACTTTAACACAATACGACATTATATTTTTTAACTCCTTTAGTGGCCATAAATTTTGATATATTTCTTGATATCTTAATTGAACCATTTTCGATTACTACCCCGGTGACTGACTTGGTAATTTCTTAAAGAGTCTATGGAAATTTTCCTATAATGTTTCCCAATAGAGTTACTTATTTTGACTTGTTAGAACTGGATATGGTTGATTTTGATGCCATTTTTGGAATGGGTTCGTTGCATTCTTTTTTTGCTTCCATAAATTTTAGAAAAAGGGTAGTTAAGTTCACTTTTCCAAATGAATTTGTCTTAGAGTGGAAGGGGGAAACTCAATCGCTACAGATTGAATTATTTTCTTAGAGTGGAAGGGGGGAAACTAAATCTATAGAGTTTGGATTACTTTGTGTCTAAAAGCTTGTAAAATGATATATAAGGGGTGGTCCTACCATATTAGGATCAAGTACCTAGACTCTGGAATCCCTCCTTTAGAGTTGTTCCCCGTAATGAAGGATTTTTCAGAAGTCTTTCCCGATGACTTACTTGGAATTCCTCTTGAACGGGAAATAGACATTGTTATTGACTTATGTTTAGATACGAACCCCAAGTCAGTTCCTCCTTATTGGATGGCTCTAGTCGAATTGAAATATTAAAAGACTCAACTCAAAGACTTACTTGACAAATGTTTCATTCAACCTAGTATTTCTCTATGGGGTGCTTCGGTGTTGTTTGTAAAAAATAAGTTTTGGTCCCTTAGGATGTGCATTGATTACCGTCAATTCAATAAAGTAACCATAAGGAAAAAGTACCCTCTTCCTAGGATTGATATTTATTTGATCAACTCCAAAGGGCAAGATACTTTTCGGAAATTGATTTGAGGTCGGGATATCATCAACATAGATTGAGAGGTGAATACATTCCTAAAATGGCTTTCCTAACAAAATATGATCATTATGAGTTGCGAGTCATGTCTTTTGGGTCAACTAATGCTCTGGTTGATTTTATGGATCTCATGAATAAGGTGTTCCAGAATTATCTTGATTCTTTTGTAACAATTTTCATTGATAATATTTTGGTATATTCTAAGAGAGAGGATGAGAATATAGGTCATTTGAGGGTGGTATAGCATGTCCTTAAGGAACATCAACTCTTTACCAAATATAGTAATTGTGAATTTTAGTTGAGATTGGTTGTGTTTCTTGGTCATATATTCTGTAGTAAGGGTATAGATGTCAATCTAAAGAAAATAGAAGCGGTTAAAATTTGG
Source organism: Solanum arcanum (assembly GCA_027789145.1). Lineage (NCBI taxonomy): Eukaryota > Viridiplantae > Streptophyta > Magnoliopsida > Solanales > Solanaceae > Solanum > Solanum arcanum. The sequence continues at coordinate 31,814,715 of CM050943.1, forward strand.
CCCAGACCTTTGGCTCCAATCGATATTTGAAGTTTTTTGGGTTTAGCCGGGTATTATAGAAGTTTTGTTGATGGGTTTGCATATATTGCTTCTTATTTGACAACACTAACTTGAAAGAAGGTGAAGTTTCAGTGGTCAGGGGCTTGTGAAAGAAAGTTCCAAAAGTTGAGAGATAAGCTTACCTCAACTTCAGAGTTGACTTTACCTAAGGGTACCTATATTTTTATGGCATATTGTGATGCTTCCCGAGTAGGTTAGGGTGATGTCCTCATACAACATGGTAAGGTGAAAGTTTATGCCTCTAGACAACTTGAGGTGCATGAGAAGAATTATCTAACTCATGATCTTGAATTAGAGGTCAAGGTGTTTACTTTGAAAAATAGATGCATTAACTTTATGGTGTACATGTGGATGTACTTACCGACCACAAGAGTCTTCAATATGTCTTTACTAAAAAGAAGTTAAATCTCTGACAAACTAGGTAGTTGGAACTTTTGAAGGACAATGACATGAGTGTATCTTAAACTCTTGGAAGGCGAATTTTGTGGTGGATGCGTTTAGTATAATCACAATAAGTACTGTAGCACATGTCCCCTATGATAAGAAAGAGCTTGTGAAGAGGTTCATAGATTTGCTTGATTGGCGTTTCATTAGAAGATTGGTTAAATTGATGTTCTATTGTTCATCATAATTCTGAATCATCTTTATTGGTTGAGGTGAAGTCTAAGAAACACCTTGATCCTCTCTTTAGTGGAATTAAATAAGTCGGTGCTTAATAAGCTCAATGAGTCATTCTCCTGGGGGGATGGGGCACTTAGGTACCAAGGCAGATTATGTGTACCGGATTTTGATGATTTGAGGAAACAAATTTTTGAAGAAGCTCATGGTTCCCGATATTCTATTCATCCACCTGCCACTAAAATGTAGCGTGATCTTAGAGAGGTTTATTGGTGGGATGGATTGAAAAGGGACATAGCAAAATTTATGGCTAGGTGTCCAAATTTCCAACAAGTTAAGGTCAAGCATCAAAATCAAGGTTTTTTTACTTGAGCAATGATTGTTTTCACTTGGAAGTTGGAGGATATTAATATGGACTTCGTAGGTGGTTGCCTCAAGCCGGAGGCAAAATGACTCAATATGGGTTATTGACAAAATCTACCCATTTTATCCCCATCAATTCTATATATTCGGCAGAGGAATATGCTAGAATGTACATTAATGATATTGTGAGCCTACATGGGATCCCTTTGTCCATCATCTTAAAGAGAGGTGAACAATTCACTTCTTGTTTTTTTGTCTTGTCAAAAAGGGTTAGGTACTCAAGTGAAACTATTTATCGCTTTTCATCCTTAAAGGCATAGTCAAGCAGAACGTACCATTCAAACCCTAGAAGATATGCTAAGAGTTTGTGTTATTGATTTCAAAGGAAGTTGGGACAATCACTTGTCATTGATTTAGTTATGTTACAATAACCTACCACTCGAGTATTTCTATGGAACCTTTTGAAGAACTCTATGGTAGGAGATGTAGCTCATTGGTTGGGTTATTTAAGGTTGTTGAGTCTTCACTCATTGGTCCCCTATATAGTATATGAGGCAATAGAGAATGTTTTAATGATAAGAGAGAGGTTGAAAATATCCTATGGTTGAAAAAAAATCTTATGCCGACAAAAGAATAAATGACATTGAATTTGAAGTAGCTGATTGGGTCTACTTGAAGATTTTACCTATGAAAGGGTTGATGACAATTGGTAAATAGGGGAAACTAAGTCAACAATATGTGGGTCCTTATGAGGTGTTAAAACGGGTTGGAGAAGTTGCTTATGAGTTGAAACTACCTAGTGAACTAGCTTCGTTTCATCCAATATTTCATGTTTCTAGGCTCAAAATTTTTTTAGGTGACCTGGTTTCTATTCTCCCGATTTTAGGGTTAAGGGTGAATGAGGACCTCTCCTATTAGGACTTTCTAGTTGAGATCCTAGATAATCAAGTCAAAAAGTTGAGCAACAAAGAAGTGTCATCTGTAAAAGTTCTATGGAGAAACCATCAAGGTTATAGTGCAACATGGGAGGCTGAGGCCGACATGAAGTCTCGTTATCCTCGTATTTTTACTCAAAATTCTAGCCAAAGTTGAGGTTAGTAATCCTATCAAAATAAAAATAATGAATTGTGTGATTTGGCTTATTACTAAGCATGTACATGTTTTGGTAAAAGTTTCACGCTAAAATGAGTTCATGGAAAAATGCTCTTTTGCTTAACTTGTACTTATTTGTGTTTTGTGTATAGTTGACTTTAGGAAATGATAGTTGGCATGTTAATGTGTTTTGAAAGATATATTGCATAAGAGACTCTTGATGTCATTGTTCAGCTCATGTTGATATTGAGAAGGTAGTTCCCCATGTCGTGATGTTGAGTTCTTATATGTTGTAAATTGTGATTTGAAGTTACTATGTGTAAATTCCATGTTTATGTGTTGAATGGAGTTGTGGAGTACACCTATGAGTTGTGATTCGTGATGATTTTATGTTGTTGGTTGGGTTTCTAATATTGAGTCTTTCCTCTCCCTAGAAAAATATTTTAGTGTCATTCTGGGACAAATGTTCCTAAGAGAGCGATAATGTAACATTCCAAAAATTCATGAATTAGTCTAGAGACTCACAAAATGAACTAAGACTTGAATCACTTTTTAAAGCCTAAAATAATGTATTGAAACTAATTATGAAGTGTTAGAATCAATATGTCAAGAAACGATGATGACGTTCCGAGACTAGTGAAACTGATACTAGTGTGAATTGACATATTTTAAAGGGTTTTAAGAGTTTAATTTAGTCAAACTTTGTAAAATGGCGTTCAAAATGTATTAGAGTGTGTTTAGGATCGAAACATCTAGGTACGACTTCCCAAATACACCCCTAAAGGTCCTCGGAGAGCACCCTACAGTTAGACCACAAGATTGTCTTGTGGACAGTGGGAAACCATGAACGAAACAACGAGCCGTCATTCTATCAACGCTCTATTGATGCCATCATTTATTGGAACTTAGTCATTTCACAAAAATTCCTTAAAATACACTCTTTTAATCAAACGATGGCATGACAGTATGACATCATCATTTGATCAACGAACCATAGATGAGGGTTCGTGTTTCACACTCGTCTGCACTGACTAATTTTCTAATTAGTAGGTTAGTTAGTTAGTTGGTTAATTAATTAATTAAGTGTTAAGGGTGGTTAATTATGTTATTTAAAGGACTATATAAGCTATCCTAAGTCATAAACTAACTTATCGCCCTATAATTCCCAAACATATTCTCTCCACCTTCTCTCTACTTTCTCTCTGTTCCATGACCCAGTGAATACATTGCTTCAAGTTCCATTAGGGCTTCAATACTCAATCTTTTCTCCATCAATCTTCAATAAATCCTAACGAGTGGAAGTTATTCACTCTTGTGATCTCTATACCCAAGAGGCTCTTCGAAATTGGTTTCTAAAGATGACAAAATCATAGGTTTTCATCCCATTTCATGAATGTTCTTTCAAATTTATTTCAAGTTGAATTCCTTTTATATTGATATGTTAAGAATTTTTACGAATTAATTGTTTTAGTTCTTAGTCCTTTACCTAGTTGTGCAAAAGAATCTATGATTGAACAATTTTCCCTAACCTAGGTTATGAATTGAGGTTGAATTGATTAGTGATGATAAAATTGACTTATATATTGTATATATTATTATTATATAGTTATATTAACTGAATTCATGGATAAATATTGTTTGATTTATGATAAGATCTTCAAGGTGGCTTTTGAAGGCAATTTGGTAAAACTTTATGATCTTGAGTTATTTACATCAATGATGATGGTTTATACTTGATGATGATGTTCAATTGAAATATTATATGTGAATAGATTAAGAAAATGATGATATGACGAATGTGATGAAATTTCATGAATATGTTGAATTGTAAGATCATGTTAAGGGTATGATGATACAAACTGAATATGAGTCACTTTTGTGCCTTATTATGATATGATTATGATGTGGTGATCTTATTTGTGGGGTTTTTTGATAAAAGGAAGTTCTAATCCTATACCTAATGACCTAAATGACATGATTATACAAGGTGTTAGTCTCATATGGCCTAAATTAAGATAGATGATTAACAATGACTTATAGGCATTTCAAAAAGGGACTTTAGCTTTGCACTGAGTGAACTAGTTATGACATGTATCCCATCTAAATATAGGAATGTAGGTTCACAGTGGTTCTCATGAGATGGAGAATACAATGCAATTGTGAATAAAGAGGGTTTCTAGTATAGCCCCATAGAATACTAGCTAGTGGATCCAACTAGAATGTTATGTTAATGTTCCATCATGGCAAGTAGATCACCTTCTTTCGGTTTAGGTCTTCATACCATCGGATTCCATATTTAGCTCACATGGTCAATTGTCAGTTAAGGCAATTGTTACCGAAAGTAAAGTGAATGAATGAAGAAATGAATATAACACTAACTAGACTGACTTGAAAAGTTCTACTTAGTATAGGTAGGGGTATGGGACTCTATCTATACATCGCACAAGTAAGCCTTGAAGGCATAGGAGGTTGTTCTTACATTATTATGTACTTATTATATCATGAATTGTATATAATATTGGTTCTATAAGATGTTCCTCTTATATGATGTTGGCTTCACTTGATGAACATAATGTTTGTCTAAATTCATATATATAATGGTCTTGTATGTTTTGATGATATGAACTCTTGATATGCAATGTTTATATAACCTTATAATGTTTCTATTCATATGTATATGACTTGTGATGATGTTCGTCTCGTGTTTAGTATGAACTTGTCTTAAGTGATGGTATGCCTATGGACTTGTATATGCTTTTGTATGTGCATCAAAGGCTTTTCAAAATGACATAGCATGTTTCTAAATAAATGGTCCCTTTGTGCATGGTTTCAAATGGTTTGATGTACATAAGTTTGCATACTTAGTATAAGTGGTTGTACTAACCCATATTCTTTCCCTTTTCCCAAACAACATAGGTTCGGACCATTGTAATATAAAAATTGCTTTGCCATAAGACTTTGAACTATTTACCAAGTTATTGGTAGGTCCTCATGTTCGAGGATGTTGCCATTTCTCTATTGTAGCCATGATGTTGTTATGTCTAAAGACACTTTTTCCTTTCTTTATCATGTTGGGACTATATTTAAGCCTATAATGGCATATTGTACTTATGTATGGGATTATGCCCAACTTTGTAATACTCTTGCATGTTTTATATGTGAGACAAGATGTTGGACTCTTACATGAATTCATTATATTAAATGAGAAGTCTATGTATACTTTCTAAACGAGGAGTGTATGTAAGCTCCCTATATGATATGTGAGATGTCTAAGTACACTTGCGCATTTTTGACCTACAATATTTAATAATGATTGCTAAGGGCTAGTCTAAGTCCTCTCCGAGGATGAAGACTCTGGTTACATCTATGGGGTTCTCAACATTTGTGAAAGAAATTACTTCAAAACATATAAGAAGTTGTTTTAAAAACATATGAGCTAAGTATTTTAGGAGTAGCATTTAGCAGGGATATGGGGACCTGAGTTCATAGTAACTTAAGCCCCCATAAACCATGTAGCCAATATGGACAGAAGAAGGGTCATACTTTTAGATGATTCCTTAGTGATAGTTATCATAGACTAGAGGATCCACTTAGTAGTTCAAGTTCTATACTGAGGGCAAGGTATATGACGGTTCTCTTGCAACATAAGGTAAGACGTTGTACAGTCGCTTAGGCTCATAGTGATGGTTCTCAGTTAGATAATCTCCCATAGAAACTATATTACTTCACATATAAGTAAAGTTGAGTTTGTTATGATATTTTCTTTATCGAACTAAGTGTTTTCATTGTTTTACAAGTTCTAATATATTGTATATGTTTTATTTCTTTATATTAAGTCAAGTTATTCATGAGTTGAGCATGGCAAAGGTAAGTGTTCCTTCTTATATTTTTCAAACTTAAGATTTTGTTAGCATTCCAACTCGCATACTCGTAGCTTCATTATACAAATGCTAGTTGTCCTGCATCGTATAATAATACCACCATCATCCGGTGCCTCATTTGTCCAGAAAAGTTTTCAGAGTCAGTGGTGAGCGTCCAATCATTCTCGAGGAACATTTATTATTTTCCAATATTTCTTTTTATAGGATATTGTGTGGTCCCGTCCCATCATCCATCTTAGTATTAGAGAGGCTTCATAGACAGTCAGACAACTTAGTTTTGAGTCTCTATTTTTTATTGCAAATATTTTGCTATGATATTTGAGTGCCACTTTGGCCAACCTTTTAAATTCAAGTTATTTTATGAGAATATTTTCTTGTATAAAGTTGAGTCTTCCTCTAAGTTATGTAAGCTAGACCAACGTTCCACTCATGTTTAGCAATGTTCATTAAGTGTCTGCCACAACCAGGTTGTAGGCTCAAGGTGTGACAAACTTGGTATCAGATCATAAAGTTCAAGACTCCTAGGGAGTCTATGAAGTCGTGTCTGTAGAGTCTTAGTTGTCGATGTTAAGCATACCATATTTATAATTAGGAGGCTACAACAATTAGGAATTTCTTATTCTTTTCATATTATTTTTTGTGCATTAGAGTTTATGTGTATAAATTTTATCTCTAATTCATGATTGCACGTGTTTTAGATAGATATTCCTCCACGAAGAGAAGCCCAAGGTCGTCATAGTAGGAGAAATTATGTGCAACAAAAGCAAGGGGTACCTAATGCACCACAAGTGCAACCTCATGGAGAAGTTACCAATGCTGATATCTATGAGGCAATCGGGATGTTAAACCAAATTGTGATTAACCAAGTAGGAAAACAATGAGAATCTCAACAAGAAGAGGCTGACACTTATAGGATTCGCGAGTTATTGAGGATAACCCTTCCAAGTTTCACCGGTTCAAGCAAAGCTAAGGATCCAGAGAATTTCATTAAGGAACTTAAGAAGCTATTTGATTTCATGCATGTTTTTGATGATAAGGGAGTTGAAATAGCTTCATTTCAATTGAAAAATGTGGCTAGAATTTTGTTCGGTCAGTAGAAGGAAGGTAGAGATGAGGATGCACCACCTCCGAGTTAGGCGTACTTTGAAGAATCTTTTTGGGGGAGCTTTTTTCCCTGAGAATTGAAAGAGGATAAGGTATGAGATTTTCTCACACTGAAACAGGGCTCTTTGAGTGTGCACAATTATGGGTTGAAGTTCACCAGTTGTCTCCTATGCTCCTAAAATTGTCAAAGACATGAGGAATAAAATGAGCTTCTTTGTCGCTGGCTTGGGTCGTTCCTCTAGCAAAGAGGGTAGGGCTGCGATGCTGACAGGTGACATGAACATATCCAGGTTTATGGTCTATGTGTAACATGTTGTAGAGAAGAAGTTGAGGATAGGGAAGAGTATAGAAGTAAGAAAGCTAAGACTAGGAATGAGTTTGGACAGCAAAAATGTGATATGAACCGTCCAGCTTTTGAGAAATAAAAAAGGCATGCACCATCATCTTCTAGTGCACCTACGCCCAAAAATAGACGTAAAAATAACAAGCAGAACTCACAAGACTTCATGGCTAGACTAGCACAGTCCCACGGTAGTGTGGCAGAAGGAAGTAGTTGGGCTCCTGCATGTGGTAGGTGTGGTAGAAACCACTCCAGTAAGTGTCATGATGGCTAGTCAGGTTGCGGTTAGGGTGGTGGAAATCTGGGAAAGAGAGACCAATCTTCATCAGCTGCTCCATCAGAAACGGCTGCACCTAGAGGAGCTACTTTCAGCATTGACATAAGAGCAAATCGCCTCTATGCAATCACTAGACGCCAAGAGCAAAAGAACTCTCTAGATGTTGTCACTAGTATGATCAAAGTCTTTACTTTTGATGTTTATGATTTGCTAGACCTAGGAGAAAGTTTTTTTTTCGTAACTCCTTATGTTGTAATTAAGTTTGAAATTATTCCTAAGAAACTTTGTGAACCCTTTTGTGTTTCTACACCTATTGGGGAGTCTATTCTAGAGGAATGAGTCTATCGTGATTGTCATGTTTCCATCAGTCACAAGAACACCATTGCCAGCCTACTAGAGATAGACAAGGTAGATTTTAATGTCATTTAGGTATAGACTGTCTTCATACCTACTATGCATCAATAGATTGTAGACTCCTGTTGCCAAGATTCAAGTTTCTTATGAGTTAATCATAGAGTGGAGTAGTAGTTTAGCAATGCCTAAGGGTCATTTCATTTAATACATTAAGGTTGATAAAGTTAGTTTGAAACTTTGTATCTATCACTTAGTGTGGTTAATGACTAAAGTGTTGAGGTACCTCTCATACAGTCAAATCTATAGTAAAAGAGTTTCCAAAAGTCTTTTCTAATGATCTACTTGGATTCCCTCCAAAGAGTAATAGACTTCGACATAGAAATCATTGTAGATACTCATCCTATACTTATTCCACCAGATATAATAGTACCAGTAGAGTTAAAAAAACACTTTAAAGATCTGTTAGATAAGAGTTTGATTTGACCAAGTGTCTCACCTTGGGGCGCTTAGGTCTTTTTTGTGAGAAAGAAACATATTTTCTTAGGATGTTTATAGACTATCACAACTTGAATAGGTTACCATCAGAACAAATATCATCTTCCAAAGATTGATGATCTTTTCGACCAGCTTCAGGGTGTTGACTACTTCTCAAAAATAGGTCTCAGATCAGGCTACCATTAGATGAAAGTTAGGGAATCCGATTTTCAAAAATAACTTTTAGAACTGGATATGGGTATTATGAGTTTTGGTCATGTACTTTTTTTTGACCAATGCGCCTACAACATTCATGGATCTTAGGAACAATGTCTTCAAACCTTATCTTGATATGGTTGTTGTCAACTTTATTGACGACATACTAATCTATTCAAGGAATGAAAAAGATCATGCTAGTCATCTTAGAATGACCTTCTAAATTTGAAATATACTGAGTTATATTCCAAAAATTCTCAAAATGTGAGTTTCGGTTATGTTTGTAGCATTCTAGGGTCACATAGTTTATGACGATCGAATTAGACTTGATACCCAAAAGATAGAAGCTGATCAGGGTAGTCCAACACCCATGTCCCCAACTGATATAAGGAGTTTATTAGGTTTGGATAGATACAATGGAAGGTTCCTTTAGGGTTTTTCATCTATTTTATCTCCTTTGACAATGTTGACTTAAAAGACAATTAAATTTCAGTGGTTTGAAACTTGTGAGAAAGGTTTTCAGGAGTTGAAGAAGTGGTTGACTATTGCCCTAGTTTTGACCTTACTAGAAGGTACTGAAGGTTTTAGTTTACTCAGAATCATCCAATGTTGGGTTGGATTGTGTGCTAATGAAGAATTACAAGGTTATATCTTATTCCTCAAGATAGTTGAAAATTCATTAAAGAAATTATCCAACACAAGACTTAGAATTGGTTGCGGTAGTTTTTTCTTTGAAGATAAGGAGACACTACTTTTATGGTGTTCATGTCGATATATTTACTTATCACAATAGCTTACACTATGTGTTTACCTAGAAAGTGCTTCATTTGAGAAAGAGAAGGTGGGTAGAATTACTCAAGGATTATGCCATGAGTATTCTCTACCACACAAGTAAGGCTAATATGGTTGTTGATACTTTAACAAGGTTATCCATGGGGAGTACCTCCCATGTCTAGGAATAAAAGCGGGAGTTATCTAAAGAGATGTCCACACTTGCACTACTGGGAGTTAGACTAATGGATTACACATATTGTTCCTAACTATCGCATCTTGGCCATTTGACGCTTGGGATTTGATGATATGGGGCCACTAAAAAAATATTCTAGCGGACATTTGTTCATATTGGCGTCAACAAATTACTTCTAAAAATGGGCTGAAGTTGTCTCTCTTTAAGAAGTAATGAAAGAGAATACCACAAATTTTATCCCAACGAATATCATTTATCGCTTTGGCATCCCTTGAAACATAATAACGGACAATGACAAGCCATTTGATAACAAGTTAATGAACAATATTTGTGATCTATTCGGCTAAAAGAAGCGCAAATAATCTATATATCTTGTTGGAGCCAATGGTCTTGCTAAATTATTTATTAAGACTTTGTGCAACCTTCTCACAAAAGTTGTCTCCAATTCCAACGGAATTGCCATGAAAAGAATGGAACAATCCTTGTGGAAATATAAAACGATGTACCACACTGCAACTAAATCAACACCATATTCAATTTCTTTTGTAGTTGAACCACTCTTGCCACTTAAGCGTCAAATACCTTTCTTGAGATTTTTTATTCAACAAGGGCTCACTAAAGAACAAAAAAAACTCTACTGCATCTTGGCTAGTTAAATGAACTTCATGAAAAGATGGTAAACTCCCAAAAGAACATTTAGTGCAATTAAGCCCTTTTATCTTGTGCTTTGAATAAAAAGGTTCACTTGAGGTGCTTCTAAGTTGGAGACCACGTTCTCATGGTAAAAAGAACCATCATTACTTCGCACAAGTCTGGGGGAAAATCTACCTCAATGTGGTATGAACCATAGTTTTTACAGGAAGCATATTTTTAAATGCTTCTTACAAGATTGTTGATGCTCATGCCGTATGTATCGGTTCTATTGATGACAAATTCTTAAAGACATATTACCTTTGATGTAAGATGTTGGTCCTTAATGTACGAGCCTACATTGCATATCACTCTTGGCAAACAAGAGTATAAACTATGTAGGACACAAAAAAAAGAAGCAAGAAAAAGTCACTCACTCCCCAGAACTACATTGTGACTGGATCCTTTTCACTAAGGTACATAGTCTCTTAGAACCATATTCTAAGTTCAATTGCATGATTTTCAAAAAATCAAATGTTCCCTCTTAATCTCTCACATGAAAGTCAAAGCGATAAGTGCTTTATCTTAAAACATAAGTCTTCAAATTCTATAAAATAATAAGATATAAGTTTAAGTCTTAACATTCTATAATGTCTTTGAAATCTATGAGTTTACAAGTCAAGGTCCTAAAACATTTTACAAGTTGAAGAATCAAGTTCCACAAAATTCGTAAGTTAAGTTTTAATATGCAAACATAAAAATATAGACTTGAACTATATTCATTCTTATTGGCATGCAAAAGATTGAATTACTTTGAAATACTAAAAGATAAAAATCAAGAACTAAAGAGCGAATTCAAATCGGAGAATGCAAAAAATGAATGATAAGAGGGGAAAATGAAAAAACATCATCACTGTGAAATTGTCTAAAACATCAATCAAATGCAAAAGAAAATAAAAATAACGGAAAAAAATAAAAGGCATTATCCAAGCGTAATTATAATTCGTCAAATCTTGATAAGTGACCTCCACGCACTATCTTTTCCATTCCAAAAAGATGGAATCTTTAGGCATTCATAAACATACATTTTGAAACGAGGATATTTCATCTTTTGTATCTAATTCTTGGCTTGAATATCTTCAACATTCTTCTTAGTAGCATCTAAAATGGTTTCAAGTCCCTCTCGCTCTCCTTGTAAAGTTTCCAGCTTTTGCTTGACCTTCTTTAGCGATTTCTTGTTTGGAAAAGCATGCTTTGCCTTCTCTCCATCCTCTACTTTTAACAATTTAAGAAACTCTTTGGTATTGGAAAGAAACTATTTCTTATATTCATGTGCCTTTTCAATAAAATTAGAGTGTTCTTGATAATATGAAGTAGCATGATCAAAAAGAGAATCTACAAAGATCCTTAATGGTGAAAGATATAATAAATTTATCTTACTCATATCCTAGAAAATCTCATAGTTATCATCCTTGTAAGATGAAATATTGTCTAGAGAAGTTTTTGAATGTTTTCCACATATCTTCCCAAAGATCCAAGACGTACTTCATTTTGTCTTTGAACACAACTCATTTTCCTTCAAAAGACAGATATAGCTCCCTTACTTTTTGAAAGAACTAAAGAATTCTCATTTGAATAAGGAGTCAACCTTTATTAAAATTTGCCCACGAGAAGTACATGATGTCTTTTGTTATTGCTCAGTCTTTGAAATTTATTTTCCCTTAAGTCGTGATATTAAAGTAGACTCATCGCTAACTTGTGGTCTTTCATGTGGCAATTCTAGTGGATGTTCGAAAACGTTAACCTTCAAGTCATTTTATTTGAAAAAATTAAAAAAAAAAGGAAAGGAAAGAAAACATTGTCACTCTGAATTCTCAAACATCATAAAGGACTATATCCACTTTGGACTTCGACAAATCCTATATAAACAACTTCAACCCTACATGGTTCAACCATTTTCCTCTTTTAACAACCATCATTCGTTCTTGTTTTTCTTTCTCCTCAAAAGGCCCATTTACTTGAGAAGTGGAATTGGGGACATTTCTCTTTATCCATAGGATAATAAACTACTTCTTTCTTTGATGCCTTAGAGAAGTTAAGATTCTTACTTTGAGGTTGGAGAGAAAGTGGTGTCTTGACCTTTGAAAGTGTCTTCTCGATATCTTGACTTTTATCTTCTAAAAGGGTAACAAATTATGACCCATCTTTCTCCATCATAGAATCAAAATTATCCTCAAAAACATTCAATAGGAATTCTCCCATAAAAATGAATATTGGGTAGTATAAAGCTTCTTTGTTGAAGTTAACGTAGGAGAAATACTGCATTAGACATAGTTGCACGAGATATACAAATGTGAAAATATCTAAGGCCTTCATCGAGCGAATCAGCACAACTATCATTTTATAAATTGCCAGTAATATATTGATGAAAAATAAATTAGAAACCAAATTGGAGCAAACCAGATGACTGGATGACAATGGAACATCCCATCCGACATGGAAGATAATTATAACAAAGACTCATAAAATAAGCTAGCTCCAACTCTGGTGCTTTTCCATCATAAATATAATATGTTTGGTGAGACCTACAAGGAATGGCTACATTCCATACAATGCATTCCCCCCGAATATGGAAGTCCCTAAGAGATATGGATGTGTTCGCATTATATGTAAGCAATATATTTGTTTGAGGGTACTAACCGTCACAAAAGGCTATTATAATATTATATTTTACATCATAAGTAAAAAAGGAAGAAAATAAAACATCATGAATACAAGAATTATTTAGAGTTTGCCACTTTTTTCTTAAGAACTCTTCTGTCCATTCCTAGTATCCCGGAACGCAGTGATATTCACCTTCAAGCACAATGTTATCTCCCCAACGTAGTTCTTCTACAATCATGCAACGACCTAAATTTTAATGAGTGCTCAAGATGTTTGTATTGTGATGAATTGGCTTCTCAAGATACTTCACATTCATGGATTTATTAGATTTGTGATTGTATTCTGATGTCCAACTTCTCGTATGAAGCGTATTCGTCAATTGTGGCCATGCATCAACATAACTACCAACAAAAGAATCCTTGACCAAAAACAAAGTCTTCACCATAATACCATCTGTTCTAACAATGAGATATTTGAGTTGATATGATTTTCAAGTACAATTTTTGAAGAAAACCATTGTTCAAACTACAAAAAGAAAAAACGAAAAAGATACTTAATATTGATGTATGATGATGCACAAAAGAAGATAAATTTTAGAAAAATTGGTCGTTAAGAAGAGGTGAATAATTTAATCATTAGGGATCTTGAAAAGAGTCAAATTAAGTTATTTTTAAGAGGAGAACATTGTACACGCCCATTCATATCTTATGCTTAAGTACTCGGGATCATGTAAATCCTTGAGAGTAGTATATTTTCAAAGAGGGGACATTAAACACAGTATTCTAGTAAAGCCTCAAGTTGGTTAAGTATTAGGAATATTGTGAAGTCTTGACAGTAATATTTTTTTCAAGGTGGGGATGTTAAACACAATATTATAGTACAGCGTCAGGTTGGTTTACTTTTTGAGGCCTTGTAAATCCTTGAGAGTAGTTTTTTTAAGGAGGGGACGTTAAATACGATTTTCTTGAAAGTTTCAAGTTAAGTATCTGGGAACTTATAAGTCCTTGAGATTAATAATTTTTCAAGGAGGTGACGTTAAATACTGTATTCTAGTAAAGTCTCAAGTTAGTGTCCTACTAGTCATGGATGTTATCAAACTTTCATGTTGTGATAATGATATCCGTTGTTTAGCCTCCGCCAAATACAAATATTATTTATGTTTTTCTCAAACTAGAAAGACAGAAAAAAAGAAGAGGAAGAACACAAAAACAAGAATAAATCACAAAGGAAAAAAAAATAGAAGAAAAAAACATGAACCTCAACGATATGCAGAAAGAGAAGTATTCAGTTGTTGAATTTTGACAATGAAAAAGACAATGATTGAAGTCCTCTATTTATAAAGGATAAGTTGGGGTGAGAAATGGTTTTCCTATGTTAGGTATTATTCCACTTTGTTGTGAATTCTATTTGAAGTACATTTAGAAATAAATCCTTCTCCTATTTCAAATACAATTTTTTTTTTGGCTAGCACAATTTCAAGGATAGCTAAATATTAAATCCAGTGGGATTACAATTACTAGTTAGTCCCATTTTTTTCACTAAGATAGTGAAAAATAAAATCAAATAAGAGTAATATCTCTTTGCCATCAATAGTTCTACTAAAAGGGAAGAAAGGATAAAATCATCTCCCCCTATATTAATTAACTATGGAAAGGTACAAATAATATAGGGGTACACATATTCATATATTGGACTCCTGGGCCGAAAGGTGTGTGTGTGTGAGAGAGAGAGAGATAGAGAGAGAGTTGAGACAACGCAATATTGCAGAAAGCCATAACTCCAAATATTTTATTAATCTAGGCACCACTAAGATGTACCGAGATATGTGGGAAGTCAATTGGATTAATGGTACTAAAACAAATATAGAAGATTTTGTGAGTAAGTGCCCCAATTGTGAGCAAGTGAAGGTAAAATATCAAAAACCAAGGAGTATGACCCATGATATTGACATTCCTACTTGGAAGTGGAAAATAATAAATGTGGATTTCATTGTAGGGTTACCTCGCACTCGCAACAACATGACTCTATCTGGGTGATAGTTGACATAATGACTAAGTCTTCTCGCTTTTTGGCAGTCAAGATTACATATTTGGCTGAGGAATACACCAAGCTTTATATTAATGAGATAGTCGGGTTGCATGGGGTTCCTTTAACTATCATATCAGATAGAGATCCTAAGTTTAACTCTCATTTGAGGAAGTCATTTCAGGAAGGTCTTAGAACTCAGGATAATATTCGCACATCATTTCATCCACAGATAAATGGGTAGGAAGAGTGTACCATTCATACCTTAGAGTAGATGTTGAAAGATTGTGTGATTGACTTGAAGGATAGTAGGGATTACCATGTTACTCTTATAATGTGCGCCTATACAGATGACCCCTAATGAAGCATGTATGGGCGTAGATGTAAATCTCATGTTTGTTGGATTGAAGTGGGTGAAAAAGCTTTGATAGGACAAAATTAAGTTAATTATGACATGGAGAGAGTAAAAATAATTAGAGATAGACTCAATAAAATGAAACTCACAAAAAGACTAATACAAATGTCAGGTGAGGGGAACTAATTTCCAAGTTGATGATAGGATTTTCTTTAAAGTTAAGCCTATGAAGGGGGTGATGAGATTTGGAAAGAAAGTAAAGCTAGTATTGGATATGTAATCCCTTTCAAGATATTAAAAAGGGTTGGCAAAGTGTCATATGAGTTAGAGTTGCCAACAGATCTAGCAGCAGTACGTACGATTTTCCACATCTCGCTTTTGAAGAATAGTGTGGCTGATCCTGTATCTGTTGTGCCATTAGAGAGTGTGGTTGTGAAAGATAAAATTTGTTATGAGGATGTACTAGTTTAGATTCTTGATCAGTAGATGAGAAGGTTGAGAAACAAAGAAGTCATTTTGGTCAAGGTTTTGTGGAGGTGTCAGTCCATAGAGGCAGCTACTTGGGAAGCAGAAGTAACCATGAAAGCCATGTACAATCACCTTTTTCCTTCCGATTCCACTCCTGGTTGAGGAAATAGTTCATGCTTAGTTTTTCATCCGTTCATGCGTAAGATCAATCTTAGTATCATGTTCCTCTAGTTTGTAGTTGAATTTTCAGTATATTTACATGTTTTTGAAACATAGATCAGTATGAAATTGAGTTCTCTGTGTCTAAGGGTAAGATTGCAGATCCTACACTCCTCACTCAACTAGTTTAGAATTTATTAATGGATGAATGTTCCCAAGGGGAGATAATGTAACACATCCATATCAAAAAATAGAAAAATTTCACTTTAAAAAAAAATACAGGTGCAACATACAATCACCATGAACAGACTGTAGTATGATGCACGACGTGTGTTGTAGGTATGTTGTTCACCACTACAACCCCTCCCCAAATCACCCATGGAAAATCATCAAAGTCTCGACCCACGAAAAAGACCTATGTTGCATAGATCAGACCATAACAGAAGGTTAGAAGTCAGTTAGGGGAAATTTTTGATTGGGTTAACTTCAAGTGGGCGTAACTCTTCGCATCAAAATAACTAAATGTCAAATGACCTATTATTTTATACACAATTGAATCCTCTTTCAAACGTCGACGAATTTTCTAAGGGAATCTCCAACCCTATACTCTATTTTACTCTCTAAATATAGAGTTCTTTATTTTTCCAGAAAATCAACTCCAACCCAATTCTCTAATTTACTCTCTAAAAAAGAATTTTTTTCCTTCTTCTCAATATGATATTATTATTTGTTTTTAATTCTTATTTTTTATTTCATAATCCGAATCATTTCCTGTTTTTGAATATAATTACTCTATTATCTAATACAAAATTTTATTTTTTTAATTTCTTCAATTAATACAAAGTTATAATTTATTCTAACGACATAATTAGCTATATATATTATATATAATATATATTAACAAACAATTTAAATAAAAATGAAATCATTGATGAAATATTATTGCATCATAAATATTGTATTGAGAAAAAACATAAAAACACCATCAAAGTTGTCCCGTTTTTGTATAAAGACACCTTAAATTTTAAAGTGGCCTATCACCCCATAGAACTATTTAATTTCTTTGTAAATGAACCATTTTTACCCATTCTCAAGTATGGGTTGTTACCACACACATGAGGTGCGTCATGCAGTATTTTTACTGCCATATTCCAGTTTACAGGTGCCATGTGTCATTATTATTTTTTATGAATTTTTAAATCAATTTATGTCATCTTCCCCAAATTTAAACTCAAAATAATCATTGTTTGTCATCATTTTTTTATTTCATGGTTTTGTTTTGACCTTGCACAAAGGTGTGGAATATTCTAATTGAACTTAAACCGGAATCGTGATAAACTCGATGTGGGGATGCCAGGACAAAGCTGTAGCTGCTATGGAAGAAGCTTGATCTCCTGGTTGATCTTGCTAGAAAATAATGGCTCTCTCTATGGTGACCTAAAACGAGTTTATCACTGAAAATTAATGTGAAGGTTGGAGGAAGAAAATCTGTGTTAGTTGATGAAATATCTAGGCAGATCCCTTTTGGGGCGCTACTTAGATCTGGGAATAATTAGTGCAGATATGAGTTTTTCTACCAAAAGAGTTGCAACTAAAAGCAATTTCACATTCAAAATTTTCTTGTCACCTAACTCCATAGTTGAATAAAAAAACCCGAAAGAAGAAATATTAATTGAACTTTTTTTTAATGTGCATGCTAAACTAAGAAAAAAAGGAAAGGAGAAGATGAATTTTCTTCAAAGAATATGGACGGGTCGGGTTGATTTATATCATAGGAAATTGAGCAACACGCACCATTACATAGACTAGGGAATGGGTCAAAATGGTCCATTTACAAAGGAATTAAATAGTTTTGTGGGGTGATAAGACACTTTAAAAGTTTAAGTGTCTTTATGCAAATACAGAACAACATTTATGGTGTCTTTATGTCTTTTCTCTATTGTATTATCATAAAAATTATTTTAAATCTTACATATGTCCTCAAATTTCAAGACTATTACATTACTTTCATGAATGTTCTATTATTGTATTACGGAGCTCAAAATTAGTATTTTTTGTCCTTATTTTTTATTTGTAGCTAAAAATTGTTTAAATTAAAATTTTCATCTTGTACCCAATTATTTGGTGTACTAATTTACTTCCCATATTCCATTTTAAACTATTGAACCAAATGTTTTTATGCTATTTCAAAAGTGTAGTTTTATAATTTATCACTATAACATAAAAAATAAATCTATTGAATTATTATATAAATTTTGTGCATACTTCATAATGAAAAATAATTATAGTTTAAATTACATATTTAAAATGACAAAAAAATGTAATAAAATCAGTATAATGTTTTAAATGTTATATTACATAGAAAATCATTACTAATATTAGGTACTAAATTAATAATCTTATATAATATAATTAACATTCAAATAACTTTACGTTACACATTTAAAGTGACAATTTTTTTGAAAAAAATAAAATAAAAATGATTAATTTGGTTGAGGTAGAAACTTGTTAAATATTATATTTCATTAGAAAATAGTTATAAATGATAAAGAATAAATTAGTAATATATTATAATAATAATCAAAAAGTAAAATAGAGAGGTGAATGTAGAGTGGTTGGAGAACTCATTCTCTATTTTACTCTTCAAATATAGAGAATAGAGAATAAAATAGAGATGGATTTGACATGGTCGAAAACCTGATCTGGGAGTAAAACGTTATGCCCATATTAGTGAAGTCGTGTCGGCCTATGACCCGTAGGTTCTGTCACTTAGTCACTCTGAGAACAATTATGTCAGGTGCCTCTTGGTCTTTTTGTTTTTTGTTGGACCCCTATGCTATGTTATTTAGATACTATATTATGAGGTTTTAGTCAGTTAAAGCCTAGAATGAAAACTAGAGCTTACCTAAGTCAAATCATTAATAAAAACATAGGGAATTAGAAGCAAGAGATGAGAAAAAGGTCAGGAACCCTAGTTCAAGAATGCAACAAAATTCCATAAGTTCTAGACAAGAAATCAAAAGATTTCTCCGTGGAATTCATCACCATGTATGTGGGATTTCACTAGTGGGTTCCTTTTTCCCATTAGGTGCTTAGAATTCAATCATTTTCTTATTTCCCTTACTATGAATATACATAGGGTTTTTAGAATTTCAGTAGATCATCATGATTTAGTTATCTAAATGTTCCAAATGACATTATCATGTTATATCTAAACTTATTGCATAAATTTAAAAACCCTAGCTTTGAATCTTTTAGTTAATGAATTACAGACACTAGGTCAGATATATCAATATTCAGTTAGGCATGCCTTGGTTATTAATTCATCATTAGCAGATTAATTTTTGCATTCTCCGTTTGTATGTTCAGTTATGAGATATCCAATATTACAGAAACTAAATCATAATGTGCTGACCACTTTATTCATTAGGAGTAGTAGAATACCGAGTTGGACTATGGTTCAGCGTACCCGAAAAGTCCAAGAATTACTAGTCAAGTTGGTAGTAAGTCCCCTGCTTTGGCATTAATGTAGTGACCATACGAACATGCATCTATACCTATGGCAAGGTATATTTGATCCTCTTGATGAAGAGTATACATAGACTCCACATTTAACTCGTGTGATTTTATTGTCATTTACTAATATCTCCTACATTTCAGTCAGACTCGACTGCATTAACCATATTTACATTTCATTAAGTATTCAGTCTCAACATGTTACAAATTTGGTCACTGCATCCAGTTAGCTCTGTATTCATTATATCATGTTCAAATTATATAATTCCTTATTTTTTTTGTTCAGTTATATGTTCTCAGTTTTATTCTATCTTGAATGCTTAGTACCTTTCAAGTATTGACACTGATTTTGTTCTACATCTTCTGGTGATGTAGATTTAGGTTCTCAATATCCAAATAACGCTTACATCAGTTCGCTGTTTCTAGTTCAGTAGAATCAGTGCGAAGTCCTCATTCTCCTAGGTAAATATTCACGAGTTTCTTTCAGTAGATTAAATCCTTTAGTTTCTGTTTTTTCTAGACTTAGCTAGGGCCTGTCCTAGCATTTCTAGTAAGTTAGAGGCTATTTTCATACATAGATACATTAAGCATAGTATCGAGTTAATATCTTCCTTGTATTAAACTCACAAGTTTTCACATATCTCAGTTATAGTATATGGGTATTCCCAATTATGTCATTTTTTTATGATTGTAGCTTCAGTACTGTTTCTTTCATTCAAATCATATTTAGTGTGCTCCTTAACAAGAACCATTGATAGCTTCGGATAATTTGTGGTCCTAGGTCCCGTATATGCGTCTGGCAGGTAGCCTCAGGGCGTTACATTATCAAGGGGGATGAAGTACTGATTCATTAAAAATAGTACTCAGTTACTCTTTGATACCATTAGAGAAATAAAGAATTTGATAGTATCAAGGATGAAGAGATCGTTGTTCAGTTAATAGAACAAGGGGTAGTTGGGTAAGTATTTTGATCGGTGATCCAATAAGGGTAAATATATTGAGCTGTGTAATATGAGTAACGTCTTTGCCTAGTATGTCTAATTTGTATAGTTTTACATTTTATTTTTTCTATTACAACCAATTCAAATCTTCTCTAATCACTTAAAATATTTAGGTATAAACTTATCAAAATGCTTTGACTTATTCGTTCATAGCGACACTGTTTATAACATGTAAATTTTTAAAGTCAAGTATTGGACGAAATTTTTATATGAAAGAACGAAGAGAACAAGAGGACGAGAAGAGATGAGGATGATGGAAGGAAGAAGGAAAAGCACAAATAAATAAGAAAGTAATGATAAATTATGCCTAATAGGCTTATCAAAATGCTTACAAGACATAGATAAGGACTTCGCCTTATAGAATGCTGTTTGGAAAATCTTGTCACCTATAGACAGATTTGGAACACAAGGAGTATTGGGCAATAAAGAAGTTGAATCTTGATACTAAGTTAGCCGAAAGAAAAGTATTTGGACAGTTGCATGAGCTAGAGAAGTTTAGGCTTCATGCCAATGAAAATGCGATGTTATGTAAAGAAAAGACTAAAAGGTGGCCTGAAATGCATATTGTGCCAAGGACCTTCGACCTTAGTCAAATAGTTTTGTTGTTCAATTCTAGGTTGAAGATATTATTAGGAAAGCTTCGATCTAAATTGAGTAATCTTAAGTAGTCCGAATGACCCAACATGGTGCTGTTGAATTAAAAAACAAGGCTGACAATTCAACATTACTTTCAAATGGGAAAAAGGTTAAGCCTTTTTTTTCAAGGATGTTGATCGTGAGGTCGAAGCACTCACACGGAATGATTAGTAAGGAATAGATGGGTCATGCTGCGACGATAAATCAAGTGCTACAGGGGATTTAACCCGTAAACCATTGTAATAAATTCTGAGTACTTTGTTTTTGATAGTTATAAATAACACAAAAATAGAGTCATTTCGTGACCGTAACTAAAGAGCTGGTTGGGAGGAAACCCATAAGGGATTCATTAATGAGTTGATAGTGCAGGGGTTCAGGACAATATACTGACGATGAAATTTGAGACAATGATCCTCGTGTTGGGAAGTCATTGCAGGAAATGGTTCACATATTTTTTGATGAAAAAATTCGTGGAAAAATGCCTCGTATAGCTCCCGCGTCACCTGATAAGGTCTAGATGTGATATCGATGGTAATTTTTTTTACTTCATAAAAAATAACTATCGCGTGTTGGTTCCACGTCGCGTAGTGAAGTCCACAACTTGGTTCAACTACAATTAAAATTCCAAATGATCTTGTGCAGGTCACTCATCTCGAGGTAAGGTTTAACTTATAGAGGTTTTTTTAAATAAAGCGGGTTTCACCCGTATAAATAAAATAACCAGACCCATCCCCAAATTTCCACTTTTAACCCCTGATGTTTCCCATTTCCCCTTTTTTTTATAAAATCATAGAGTATTTCCCTTCTATTCGTCTCCCACAAGTGAATTTTTTGCGTCCCATTATGTATCACTCAGCTAGAGTTATTGGTCATACAATATTCTCTTATGTTCTTACGCGTCGCACAAGCATGTGTGCTTGTAATCTCTCTGCATTTTTCTTCTTCTTTGGTTTTAGTGATAGAGTGCATTGGTTTTAATGGGTGTTTGGAATGATTTTAGTAGAAGGTAAACGAAATTAAGGTTATGATATGGAGTTTTTTATGGAAGAGTATGTGTGCTTCTAAGTCTTGAGTAGAGCACATTCCTTTTAGTATTAAAGGTTGAACTGAAATGGTGGTTTGGGTATGTTGTGGGTAAAAAAACTTATGACATATGGGTGTTTGATTTTGAGGTATGTTTGATTGAAGGAATATTGATAATTTTTGTTTGTTGTAGTTGAATTCTTGAGTAGATGACATAGTTGCATGATATACCATGGGCTAAGTAACAGATGTGGATCTTTGAAGTAGCACCATATAATTGATTGTGCGAGTGTGTTCTGATATGATGTTTAAGCAAGTGATGCACTTTATGTTGGCCTGACTATGTAATTTTATCACTTGTGGGAAGTCTGAGTACCTAGGTTTTTCATATTATGAACTAAATGTGGGGTGGTGGAAGCAAACTGCCCGTGTTTTATTGATAAATGCAACACCATAGACTAAATTGGGACTTATTATACAGGTAACTATATCTACTTCACAATGCACTAAGAAAGTTGTTGCTCATCAAACTCAAAAGAAGAGGAAAAGGAGCAAGAATGTCGCACTTGCAGCCCTAGCTCCCCAAGGACAGACAAGATTATATGGGCAAAAGTTTGTGTCCATGGAAGGGAAAAATTGGTACAAGAAGCACACATAGGCTTCTTACTTCTCTGATGTGTGCATTGATCGTGACACCCTCACTCGTGAGTTCACACAGATTTTACGGTTGATGAGAGAGTTTCAAATGGGGTTTATGTATGCGGAGCCGGATGAGTGAGCATTGTTTTGGGGTTCTATGCCAACTTAGTTGCAAAAACGTGTTCTCACTTTATCACTTTTCGCGGTAGGAACGTGCCTATAACACCAGTGAGCATAAATGCAATATAGTACACACATGAGGACACGGACCCATTAATTCTAACCTAGATGAACATCAGGCCTCCCTACTAGGCCATCCAACATATGCTCTGCGGCCCACAGTCCATGGCTCAATGGACAAAATAGAGTAACAACAGATATAAAAATTCTCATCCATATGTTCACGTGCTCATAGAGACCAGGGTGTTGTTAAAGATCGTGATTAATTGCTTGATTCCCAGCCTTCATTACACGTACATTACAAGTGACCGTTGTGTCTGTCCTATGATTCAATGACAAACATGGAGCTTTGAGACAAAAGTAAATAATGAATAAGATAAGGAAATGCTTTAAGGGCAGATGTGTGTTGTCCTCGTGTCACACAAATGGAAGTGAAACATTAATTGTAGTATTAATTTCAACATTTAGTATAAAAAGGGTTAATTTTTGTTTTATAAACCTTTTTTCCCAATTTGCGAATGGGAACCCTGGGATAATAAAAACTTTGAAGTTAGTAGGGTATATTCTCTATATCTTATCTTTTCAATTTTATGGTGATGATTCAAATACATTATTAGATTTATTATATGATTATGAGTAGCTAAATACACTAGTTATAGGGTTGTGGATGTAGGTTGACTGTAATCTTTTAACTTTGATATTAAATTTTATCTTGGATTAGCATATAAATATTTCTTATGTTCTTGCTTTTAGTATTTCATGATTGATCATCATAGAAATAAATCTATTAGTCGAACGGACCTCGAGAGTGGAATAAGAGGATACAATATGGAGAATAAGGAGCTTGATTAACTCTAAAAAGTTAGGGTTAATTTGTTGATAGTATAGATATATACCTAGAAACCTTGCTTGGATCACCATACAGGAAGATATCTTAATTCTCAGTTGTTAATCGCTCTATCTCCGCTCAACGATGTGATTAGGGTGTTACTTATCGTAGGCGATTAAAGGTCAAGAGACCATGATCATACATCTAACACAGTGATTCATTGATGACATGATCCAAGGAAAACCATTATCAAATGATATCGATAACATGATTTCTAGTAAAAGAAGCAGCCTTGGATATTTCCCTAGTCAATGTTTGAAAGTTAAGAAATAGAATCGTAATAGTTATAAGTTTGTTTAAGTAGAATTACATAATTAACAATCTTGTAAAAGGTTGAAATTTTACTTGTGTTGAATTATAAATTAGATAAATGAATAAATTGTAGTTGTAAGTATCTATGGGTATGACACTCGACTTTCTAAATGACCAACTGCATTACTTGTACAATCATGTGCACTTGCGTGTGCGATTTGACTATAACAAGTTTTGGTGCCATTGCCCGGGACTTTAAAAATTAGGAAATATTTGATTTTCCTAGTTCTAAAGTTCAAAAAAAGTGTCTACAACTTGATCTTATCATTTCCTTGTTGCAAGTTGTTTGTTACTCCAAACTCGAAAATGATAGAGAATTATTGTCGCCTCTCTCATATTCTATAAGATTTGTACAACGAAGGTGAAGGCAAGGGGAATATCCAATCCTTTTGGTTATTGGGGAATTAGCATCCCCCATTACTAGGACAGGGGAATGAGAATAAACACCTGAAACAATGGCACCTAATGAGATGAGGTTGGAGATGTGGCAATCCCACGTCCCACCAATAAGACTATACGCATTCAGAAACCTGAGGATTGTGGGAAATTCAAATTGATGCAGAGTATGGTGCCAATATTGCACTGAAATGGATAATTTACTGGTCTATCACATGAGAATCCTACGGTTCACATTCATAACTTTCTTGCGATCAGTCATACGTACACACAAATTTGAGTGATTAAGGATTGTTTGAGGCTCACTTTATTCCCATTTTCTCTGTTGGGGAAAGAAAAAAGATTGTAGAATTCAGAGCTCGCAATTTCAATAACAACATGGAATGATGTAGCATAGAAATTCCTCATCAGATTTTTTTCGTATAGGAAGACAACTAATGGAACGGGATATCCAAGTACAATTTAACGCTTAAAAACAAAGAACTAATACTAGAATCTAGTGTATTTGGTATGATTTCATGTTTTGTGTAATGATGCAGGAATAATGAGACAGAAAAGATAAGAAATAGTAAACCATTGTTATTTTGACGGTCCATGCCTCACTTCACAGACGGTGCAAGTGACCGTGAAGTGCAATGATAGTAAAGGAATTCTGAAGACCTACATTTGAGAAAGTTCAAGCAAAGACAATGGACCTCTTCACAGACCATAATAAGTTTGAAAGTTTGTGATTTTGTAAATCAACAAGATTCCAGAGAGCGGTGCACAATATCTAGAATCGAGAAAGTTTAATGAAGACTACGGACGTCTTCGCGGACTGTGATTATTCTGACAATCCGTGATTTTTCCATGAAAGAGATTCCAGAGAGTAGTGAAAAGTGTCCCATGTCGATAAATTTGAAGTAAAGACTACTGACATTTCATGGACCGTGATTAGTGATGGTTCATCATTTTGTCCATCAATAAGATTCTAAGAAGTAGTGCAAAGGATCAGGAGTTTGAGAAAGTCAAAGTGAAGACTACAGACGTTTTCACAAACAGTTATAGTATTCACGGTCCATGTTTTTTTCAATGAACCAGGCTTTAGAGGACAACAAAGAGTTTATATTTTGGACATTTGAAGGCAAGACCACGGACTACAGTTCGGACCATGAAGGAAAGTGAAAATGCAGTACTAATTATATTAGGTCTATTTTTAAAAAGTCTTTTTGGGATATTATTTATGAAGTTTTTGAACTATTATTTGTTTATCGAATATTTTGACAAGAGAGGTAGGAGAGAACTTAGAATTTTGCAATTAAAATTTGTTTTCGAATTGCTTGGAAACAAGAGGAAGTTTGATTATAAGATTATCAAGATTGTTTGTGATATTCAATTTGCTATCACACGCAATTAATATGATGTACTCATTTATTATCAACTGTGATATACATAGAACTATTAATACCGAAGTATTAAAATTAGGTGTGTGGGATCTATCATGATACTTTTAATTTGGATGTGTAAAACGAGCGTAGCATAATTGTTGTGCATAAAGATTAAGATTAGTGATTTTACTATAATTTGGTCTAATGAGTTCACGTGTTAGACTAGCTCGAATCAAGTGGTTGTTCGAGATAAAAGCACTTGTTATGAGGAAGAAAATCTTTTTTCACAATATTATGGGTAAATTTAGAATTTGAGAGAAGATAACTTTATCTTATCATCCATTTAAGGTAGTTCTTAATTAAAAAATCTATTTGTAGTTGAGAGTATACGGAGGATTATTCTCTGATAAGGCTGAGAAGCGTTGTATAAACTTCATTCGTTGAGTTTTGTGAAGTTATGATTGCTGGAAGCTCAGATGTAAGAGGAGTTTTGCCATTATTTTCATAGTGAACACTAATATTGTTTCTCCTAATCAAATGAATAATCCATCCTTAGTCATTCTCTAAACGATATATTTAAAATCATAATGTTAAGTTTAGAAATTGATACTTGCCATTCATACCAATTTTTTTTTGTCAAAACTCATTAGGAGATAGTAAGGACAATTGGATAAGAGCGATAATTAATCCTTATCTCCAATTGAGTTCTATAAAGTGAAAATGAATGGTTACACCTTCATTCTAAGTGCAAGTTTGGAAATTTCAAATTTTGGGGCCGCTTCCGAGAAATTTCAGCTCAGGAGTGTTTCACTAGTTTGTATTCGACTTCTAGTTATAATTTCCTAATTTTACTTGTGATGTTGTTTTTGATCTATTGCATATTAAAATGGTTGTGTATGCCTACCACTAGAAGTAAGTGATCTACATTGCTACCTTACGATCACGAACAAGAAAAAACATACGCAAGAAGGTGAATGAAAAAGAATAAGAGGCTTAGAGGCACAGATTGGGCCTAGAGGCCGAACAGGAAGTTCCACGACATGTGCAACAAATATCTTTATTAGTCCCACCTAGGGGGTATATCGAAACATGGATGATGTAATCCCTCCTCATCGTCTGCCGGTATCCCAAAGGTATTGATTTCAACATCCAGCTCACATTATTTATGAAGATGATCATGCTGATTTTTATAGAGTTGGATCCACTTGAGCTATAGTGTTGCTTGCGCGACCTCCAGGGGTGAAATTCATTATTACCAATAAAATGATACAATTGTTAAATCTCTAAGAAATCTTTAGACGGTAACCTTGTGATCACGCGAACCAACATTTGACGAACTTTGTGGGAATATGTAAATATTACTAGATTCTTGGAGTTAATAAAACTTCAATGAGGATAAGGCTTTTCCCTATCTCTTACTAGGGAAGCAACTAACTGGCTGAATGAGATGCCACTTGAATCCATTAGACAATAGAGTTAACTAAAAGAATCTTTCCTAGCACGATTCTTTCCAGAATTGAAGAACTACAAATTAAGGATGAGATCAGTGCACATAAGCAATAACCAGGTGAATAGATGCATGATACTTGGTGGAGGTCCCGCCAAAAATTGAAGAAATGCCCCAACCATGATCTTACTGAGAGGAATCTTAAACAAGATCTCGATAGGTCTCTTAATTATGTGACTAAACCTGTTTTTGATGCAGTGTATGGAGGTTCTTTTATGAATAAGACATTTGCAGATATCATGCATCTATTGGATTACGTTCCCAAAAACAATAGGGCATGGTACACATGAGAAGCAAAAGTAAGGGAATTAGGGTATACATATAAGATGTTTGTTGAACAAAGAAAGAATGAAGAAGAAAGGGTTCTTTAAATGGAACATATGAGAACTCAAATTTACTTATAAACGAAGAATATTATGTCCACGTATGAATAATTCAATGCCTTGGGAAAACAAAGTAGTTATGAAGATCAAGACATTGATATTGATAGGAAACTAACTTTGAAACAAAGAAGGTTGCAGAAATTAAAACTCTTGACATCAGGGGTATAATTCCAGAAATGCAAGTGGAACTACACTAAAGATGTCCAATATGATAGACCACTTAAAAGAGAGCAAGGAAACTTAAAGAAAAGAGATGGGTACAGTGGTATATATCTTCCCTCAAGTAGAATAGATAGAACAAATGGTCATTCTAGTGGATCTAAGATGGAAGATATGATGGCCAAGATGATTCAAAAGGTTTACCAACAGATGCATGAGTTAAAGAAATCAGGGGTGAGTTCTCAAGCATGAGTAAGCTGGTTGAATCTCACACTGCCTATAAGCAATAGAGCAACAGTTGGGACAACTCTCAGCATTTCTAAATAAGAGAAAGAATTGTTCATTACTAAGTGATACCTTTAAAAACCCCAAGAAGGATGCACACTGTATGTATATCACTACTAGAAGTGGTAAAGTGGTTTCTAAACAAAACCTTTCAAGTACCATGGACGCACATATTAAGGAGAAAGTTTGTACACACTAGGATGGAAGTGCATTTCTAGATGACTTGGAAGAGGTTCAGCAAATAGTAACTCCTACAAGTGGAAAAGAGAAAAAGATCAAGGAAAAAATACTTTTAAATTAGATTCCTAGACACCCTCTTCTTTTTCCTCAAAGACTTTAAAAGAAAATCAAAAGTTAAAAAGTTTACAAAGTCCATCACCATGCTGAAGAAGCTTTCACTAAATATCCCACTATAGAAGCTTTTTAACAAATGTTAGGATATGCCAAGTTCATGGAAGACTTCTTACCAAGAAAAGAGTTGTAAGTCTTGATTTTTATATGATGCGCACCATCATTGTGCTATTGTAACCATATCCCTGGTTCAAAAAAATAAGGTATGGTGCTTTCACAAATCCATGCATCATTGGGTCAATCATGTTTGCAAAAGCGTTGTCTGATATGGAAGCTAGAATAAATTTGATGCAATTAGCTATCTATGAGAAGTTAGGTTTGGCAATGACAAAACCTACAAAAATGAGATTGATGATAGCTGATAGGTCAGTTAAGCGACCAATGGGAATCTTCTGTGTTGTTTTTGTTAATGTGCATACCTTTATTTTCCCAGCACACATTGTTATCTTGAATTGTAATGAAGTGCCTATGATTCTAGCAAGATCGTTTTAGCTATAGGAAGAGCTTTGGTTGATGTTGAGCGAGGTGAGTTGAAATTTAGACTAAATTCAAAAGAAGTAAAGTTTAACATATTAAGATTAATGAAACAACCACGAGAGATGGAAGTTGTATTTGTAATGGAAGTTGTTAATGATGATTACTTAAAAGTACCTATAGAAGAGAGGATAGCTATTGAAACATTAGCTGCTGTGTTAATAAACTTTCATTCGGATTTGAGATTTGATAATGGATAAATTTTAAATTCATTAAGGTATATTGGAGCACATTCTTATGCTCCCAAGAAATTACATGTGGATTGAAAAAGCCGACCAGATCCTCCAACTAAACCATCCATCGAGGAACCATTAGTTTTTGAGCTGAAAAAATTACCTAGTCACCTCATGTATGTATTATTGGGTAATAGAAACACTTTTCCTGTGATATTGGCTGCATAATTGAACAAAGGACAGGTAGAAGAGGTGGTTAGAGTTATTCGATGTTTTAAAAGACCTATTGGTTTGACTATTGCTGATATAATTGGAATCTCTCTAGGCACTTGAGCACATAAAATTCAGCTTGAGGAAGATTGCATACCCAACATTGAGCACCAGATGAGATTAAATTCACCTATGCTAGAGGTGGTGAAAAATAATAATAATCAATTTGTTAGATTATGGGGTGGCTTAACCGACCATAGACAACAACTGGGTTAGTCTAGTGCAATGTGTTCCAAAAAAGGAAGGCATGACTGTGGTAGCAAATGCAAAGAATGAAATAGTTCTATAATGACCAGTGACTGGGTGGCGAGTAAGCATGGAGTACAGAAATCTGAACAGATGAACATTGAGGGATCATTTCATATGCCATTTATGGAACAAATGTTGAAAAACTTAGTAGGTAAAGGTTGGTATTATTTCTTAGATCGATATTCTGGTTACAATGAGATAGCCATGCTCCCGAAGATCCGAAAAATACTACATTTAAATGTCCTTATGAAACTTTTGCGTTTGAACGCATGCCTTTTTGATTGTGTAATGCACCTAATACGTTTCAACAATGCATGATGTCCATTTTTTCAAACATGGTCAATGACGCTCTAGAGGTATTTATCGACAATTTTTCTATAGTAGTTCATACTTTTTTATGACAGTATGTTTAATCTTAGAAGGGCATTGCAGAGATGTAAGAAACACAACATGGTGCTATAATGGTAGAAATGCCACTTTGTGCTTAAAGAGGGCATAGTTCTTTGATCTAAAGTGCCTTACTAAAAGAAGTGAAGTTGACAAGGCAAATCGAGGTGATATAAAAATTGCCTCCGCCTATTTGTGTGAAAGGTGCTCAAAGCTTCTTAGCACATGCTAAATTCTATAGGTCTTTTATGAAGGAAGTGAAGTTTACAAAGCAAAATCGAGGTGATTGAAAAAATGATCTCATCCTCTGTAATAAATAGTCCAAACAGGGCAGAACCATTTGAAGTGATGTGTGATGCCAATGGAACTGCATTAGGTGTTATATTAAGTCAAAAGAACAACAAGATGTTCCATCTGATTTACTATGCTAGTAAGTCCCTAAATTGAGCACAACATAATCATACATTCACTGAACAGGAATTGTTGGTCGCAGTGTATGCATTTGACAAATTTAGAGCTTATTTGCTGGGCACAAATGTAATAGTTCATTCAAATCATGTTGCACTTAGGCATCTAATGGTCAAGAAGGATGCCAAACCAAGATTAATTATATGGTTGTTACTACTTCACGAAATTGATTTTGAAGTAGTAGATAGTAGAAGGTGTGAAAATCAAGTAGGGGATCACCTTTCAAGATTGAAAGCTTCAAAGAGAGATCACAATGAGCCTGAAATAGGTGATGCATTCCTAGATGAACAGCATTGGATTTTACGCTTGATCTCGTTCCATGGTTTGCTGATTGTGCTAATTTCTTAGTTAGTGATGTGATTCCCTATTGGAGGACTTATCACAAAAAGAAAAAGTATTTACATGATGTGGGTAAATATTTTTGGGATGAGTCTTATTTGTACAGACTGTGTGCTAATAATATCATCAGGAGATGTGTTCTCGAAGCTGAAATGTTATTTATTCTAGAAGCCTGTCATTCATCTAGTGTAGGTGGGTACCATGGTTGAGCTCGAACAAGTCATGAGACATTTCATTGTGGGTATTATTGGCCAACTTTTCACCAAGATGCAATTGAGTTGGTGATTTTGTGATGTATGCAAAAGTGAAGGAGCCATATCAAAGCGTCGTGAGTAACCTATGACACCCGATTTGGACTAGAACATTTTAATGTGTGGGGAATTGATTTTATGGGCCGCTTTGTGAGTTCATATGGACAGAAGTATATTCTTGTAGAATTGGACTATGTATGTAAATGTTTAGAAGTTGTAGAATTACCTAAGAATGATGGCAAGAGTCTTGCAGCATTTCTACAGAAGAATATTTTTGCAAGATTTGGGACATCTAGAGCTATTATTAGTGATGGTGGTTCTCATTTTTGCAACAAAGTATTCAGTACACTTCTAACAAACTATGGGGTTAAAACAGAATAAGGTATCTACACCATATCACCCGCAAACCAGCAGCCAAGTTGAAGTGTCTAAAGAAAATCAAGACAATTTTTGCCAAGTCAAGAAATGCTAACTGAACAAAATTGAAAAGAAACAAAGATGATGCATTATGGGCATATCATACATCTTTTAAAACACTTTTTGATGTGTCTCCATATCAATTGGTGTTTGGAAAATCATGTCTCTTGCCAGTTGAACTGGAACACATAGCACTATGGCCATTGAAGAAGCTGAATCTCAACTTGAGTGAAACAACAAATTTAATACTAGACTAAGTCAATTAAATTGATGAGTTTAATCTAAGATCCTATGAGAGGTCAACATTGTATAAGGAGAGGATGAACCTATACCGTGATAAGCAGATAGAGAAAAGAAGTTTTTATTTTGTAGACATAGTGTTGATGTTGAATTCTAGATTGCATTTATTTCAAGAAAAACTGAGATCTAAATGGTTTGGACCTTTTACGGTCACCCAACTATTTCAATCTGGAGCGTTTGAACTAGAAAATTATAAAAGACAGAGGTCAAAGTTAATGGACAACGAATCAAGGCATACCATGCTTGATGAAGTCTAAGTAATCAAGGAACTTGTGTTGCGCTGCAATGTTAAATATTTTTTTACTTTGGAGGCAACTCAAGATTTCAAAATTTAGGCATTTTCCATTTGCTTATGTGTTATTTTAGTGTGTAGAGTTAATAGGTGCTTGCATGTGTAGGAAGATTTAGTAAGAAACTGCAAAAGAACTGGTGTAGTTTGCATCTAATGGGAGACTTCACTGACCGTGGTAGCCTATACGAGCAAGTTCACGGTAGTCTAAGTTAAGGCTAAAAAAGGAAGTTACTGGAAAAAAGCAAAATAAAGTATTCACAATTCGTAGTAATGTATATGAATCCTTATTACCTACCGTGAATTTAAGGTAAAACTGAACAAGGCAGAGTGATATCTACGGCCAACTTCATAGGTCGTGAACCTCTTTTTGGGGGACTTCATGGATCATCATTTTTCCCAGGTAAGTCTCATCTCTAAGTATTTCTAAGGTAAGGTGGACCGGTTGTGATGCCTTTCATGGACTATTCCACAGTCCGTTATTCGTGTAGTTAATTCAGTAAATATAACCCGCCCCACCCCGCAATTAGACCCGTCCAACATGAACAAAGTATTTTGGTTAAATAAATCGCTCCTTTTCAAATTGTTCCTTCATCTTTTCGTCTGCTTTGTTGCTTCTTCTTTCTTTCGTTTATTCTGTAAGAGTTGCACACAATCCACAAAGTATAAATAGCGAGATTCAGTTTCTTTGCCCACATCATTGCTACATGTACATGTCAAGATGCCTCCAAGTAAGTACAATGTAGTGTGTTTAATTCGTTCTATAAGGTTTGTTCTTGTTCTCGAATGATCGTTGTTCTAGTGGAATATAGTAGTTGGGGGGTGGATTCTTGCACTTCTACGTTAATGGTTTGGGTTATTGGGGGTTATAGCCGGTTGTTAGTTGTTTGGGGGTAAGGTAACTAAGCCTCCATCAATTGTTGTTTGTATGTGAATCTTTGGTTAACATTGATTTTTCCCTTAAACATGGAAAGATGAGTAATTTTAGTAGAAATGAAGAACTACGTAGTTTCAACCTGGGTAATGGTGATCTACACATAACTTTACAGACCATATAAATGTTGATGGACTATGAATGTAGTCGTGCACCACACATCTAACAGAAAATGGGTAAACTAATCGAGTTCATGACAAAAATCAGGACCGATTGTTTACTCCACGGACCTTGACCTTGTCTGTGAAAATTCCTTTGGATTTTATAAAGCTAGTTAATTCTGTTTTGATTCATCATAGCGTTCATGAAGGACTTCATTGTGTGTGGCCCATTACAGGTCCTTGATGGAATTATTTAACATTACTTGCCCATATTTCACGGGGGACTTTATGGTCCATGGTCCAATCCATGATCTTTAACGGCACTTCTGAATATTACTAAAATGAAGTTTATTTTATTTATTCCATGAGCCTTCATGATGACTGATTGGGTGACTTCATCCTTAAGTCTAGGCATCACAATGTTGTTAAACACAAGGGAAGCCTGAGTACCCGATAGTGTGTCAATAATTTTACCTCATGCACTCTATTTATGTCTATAGGTACCATGCCACGCCGACCAAGAATGAAGAATTCTAACAGGCCTTCCCCCTCTACAAAATCTCAATTTGAGGGTCATGCCACATCTGAGGCTAGTGGGTCAGAGGTTCATTTAGATGTTACTCCAACACACCATTCACCTCGCTCCACTAGATTACATGTCCAACGACTCTAACTCAAGAAAACTTCCTCTCAGTCTGAAGAAGAGGCTAGTTCTTCTAAGAATGATGCAACTGCTAGCAATCCATCTCACTATGAAGCACATAGCAATAATGAGGACAATTCTGGTGGTAGTGCTGAAGATGAAGAAAGTTCCAAAGAGAACTGTAATACCTCCTCATTGGCAACCCATACCAATAGGATATAGCAACTCATCGGAGAGAGGTCAAAGAGATCTCACAGATGAAGACACCATGATACAATATATGCATGCTCCGGAACCTCATCCTGATCGCCGAGAATACATTGCATGCTGCTGTACTATATGGACTGTGGATCATACAAAGGAATTCTTCCACCGAGTGATTTTGAGCAAGACTAGCATATCAAGAATCGAGCTATTTTATGGAATTTAGGGTGGTGAGCAGCGACATCAATGAATTTCCGTATACTTACTCTACATTTCAATTTCACACGTTCGAATGGATAAACAATGCGCAAGGTGATTTCTCTAGTCTAACAATCCAAAGTCTAATATCAAAAATAATCTACTAACAAAGAATCTAACATAAAAGTGTTTAATCCACAAAAGTCTAAAACCAAAAACAAAGTTTTTACAACTATTTATAGAAAACAAAAAGCTAATAAAAAAAGGACTCTAATTGCTGAAAATCTGTCAAAAACGCAGCTGGGTCGACGGACCTAGTGACGGACCATCACAGTTATAACGGGCCGTCATAGACTCCGTCGTCCCATACATCGCAAATTCTTATGCTTCTCTCTTTATTACCCTCGACGGTAGGTATGACGTACTATTCCAATCACGATGTTCCGTCTAGTTTCTCAATTCCATAACACTTAAACTTCTTGGAATTTGGGTACTGGACTACTTCTTTGATCATCACGGCGAACAAGCAGGAGGGACCCTCATGGCTACGACGGTCCGTAATGCACTTCGTAACCCCACACTTGGTCAGACTTCCCCATCTTTCTTTAGCAGCTTCACAACTATGCCAGTTACGGACCGTCACAAGCTTCGTAGGTGGTAACTTTTCTACATTCCTTGCTCAAAAACATCCGCGTACATCATTAGGAAGATTTCCTCCAAAAAAGAGAAACTTACATAAATATTAATACAAAAAGGCGTTTGGACACACACTAAACTTAAGGGAAAAGAATTAAAAATACCGTAAAACAAGGTATATGAGCACCATCAACTTAATTTCGTTGTTTGTCCTCAAGCGACGCACTATGACTCACTACAAAATCTTTGTACAATAGTATCCATGTTTTGTCTTTCACAACAATTTGTCTATCAATCCTGATAAGTCTAATCATATTTATACATCATCATCTTTGTACATCTTCATTTTCACGCGATGATTTATGTTTGAGTATGAGGATTTCTTTTCAACACTTACTGTCTGAACAAATTCAGAACTCATTCACACATATTTCCATAAGCTTGCCCTTATGTTCATTACTTTAAGTTCGCTATACAACTTTAAAAAACACGATAGGACTTTCTTTGCTTGTAACTTAGGCTCAGGGTCAGGTAGGGTATATTTAGGTATACTTTAGTGACTTTTTGCCCTCCTTGACATATAGGCTAAAAATACCTCTTTTTATAATTTTATTTCGCCCAATTTCTCATATTCTTTTACCTTGCTATTGTCCCCTATTTGTTCATTTGTGTAAGTGACTCTCTTCTTTTGTTGCTTGTATTTATTGTGTTTTTTACTATTATTTCACTTTTCTTTCAACTGGTTCTTGAGTCACTTTACTTTTGTTTTTTCTCTCTGTTTGTTCTTTCAACCACTTTTAAGAGCATTCCAAATAATAGCCACCCTCAAAACCATGAGTCAAAGTACACAATACCAAAACTTGCATCAGGGACATGAAAAAGTTGTTTACTGCATTAGCCTTCTTCAAATTATGTTTTTGGCATAAGCTGAGGTGCACATGTCAAAGAAGAGACCAGGGCCAACACATTATTCCCAGAAAAGATCAGTTGGGGTAAAAAAGAAAGGTCTAGTTTAAGTTCAAATCATTTGGATCAAAGAAGGATAATTTTAAGTTTGTTTTTTTAGGCTAAAAATGGGATACATTGAACTAGGGTCTATGATCCTTTCCTAATTGTCTATTACAACTTACTTTTAGCAGGACTAACCAGGCAAGTTCTAGCTCAGTACAAATAATGTCCTATTCAAATCTTCCTCACACTCACTTGACATATCATTACTCTAACAGATTATCAGACACCTAGTTCAAATTTTTAGACTTAGGGTCATGCAGTGGCGTATCTCTATGTCATACTTAGAGCCACACATCTATCAATTACTATGCCTAGTAATGCATCATTGTCATTTCATCATGATATCATTTTAGCCATCATGCTTCAGATTTAAACTATGTACACAAGATATAGACATGCCGGTTCAACAATAAAAATAATCAGTTATTCGGGGAAAAAGAACACTAGCAAGAAAACCCCAACAGAGGATAGTGAATTTGGCTACTCAGACTTCACCCTAGCACTCACTATCTATTTACCCCATTCCGAACAAAAATACATGCAATTATCCCCAATACATAAAAAATTGAGATACGAGAGTTGTAGGTGAAGCAAGCCTGGGGCGCAAAGTGCCGATGATTAACAAGCAGGTGGGTATGGTTCCCCGGAACCCCACTACCTCTGTAGTCTATACACTCTCAGTAGTGTCCTCATCAGAAACATCACTTTAAGCAGTACCTCCTGCTATCGCCACATTTTACGATCTAGATGCCCTAGAAGTTGGCTTTACAAACCTGATCCGACGCACCTCCTCATAAACAAGAGAGGCTTTCCCCGCAACCTTTATCTCATGATGCTCTGTATTCCGTGATCTAGCCTCATCTTCCTCTTGACCCTTACGCCTCTTGGAATGCTCTCGAGGGGGATTTGATGGAATCTCAAAAGTGGCGAATAAGGCCGCCATCATTGTGTCCTCAGCAAGCTCTGCAGAAGGGGCCTCAGACTCTGGCACCCTAGCCTCTAGGATAATATCAATGTCCACTCTAAGACTCTCGACCGCAGCCTGAAGTGTCGAAACGTCCACCTGAGGGGCTGGCCGGGCTAGCAACCGCAACTCAAAAGTGTAAAAGCATCGATGAACCTCAGCGATCTTCTGCTCTTTGTGCTGGACCATTTTCCGCTCCAAGCGCTCTTTTGCCTCAGCAATAGATCTCTTTATCCAAGGCTGGATGTGATGTAGAAGTGTAGCGATCTAGGCCTCTAGTTTCTCGACCCTAGCAAGCGGGACCAGAGCGGTGAAAGGGGCTGAGCGAGAGGACCTCGGGGCAGTGCTACTACCCGGGATAGACTCCATCGGGGTAGTGTAAGTGGTTTCAGAAGCAGCCTTCTTAGCCATGCGAGCCTGTGCTTCCATATCAACAAGATATTCACCAAGTGGACGAAACTATTGATGTGGCCTTCTACGTGGAGCCAACTCATTGGCCTCAACCCTGATGAGGCCGATATCAACAGTGCCCAGCGGAGTCTTATGCTGATCAATGTGCCATATGGGCACACCTGTGGACCTGCATAAGGAAAATATCATCCACGGAAAAGGGTAAATAGTTGTGAATTTAAAATCCCTCTCGTGCATGACCACCTGTAGAAGCCAAGCAATGTCCACCTCAAACCAGACTATCATCGCCACCATCAGAACTGCACGATCCCATGTGACTATATTATCAGCGGACGTGGGGGAAAGGAAGTGGTGGATAATAAACAATGAGAACTTATCCATGAAGGTCAAGTTAGCCTTCTTTATGGCTCCATTCGGCTCTGTTACCCATTTGGCACCATCTACATTAACAGACAAGTGCAGGGCCATCCACCTCTTGGTGGTATATTTCTGCGATGTCTCACGCAAGAATTGGCTATCTTTGATAATTTTCCACAAGGAGTCAAACTCGGTGGTTAGATCGGCCCGGTTGGCATCAACACCCTCGCCGTTTAGATACCGACGGATGGTAGGCAAGGAGATATCGACCTGAATGCCACGTACTCGGACATGCGCAAGAGGGGCCTGTTTTGCGGGGGTCAGCCAGCCTATCAATCTGTTATATGAGAGTAGCCACGTAAGAGGCCTAGAACTCCCACACCAACTCTTCACTATAACGGCTCAAAGACGCGCTGTCCACTCCAGTCGGTGTCAGGTAAAAAGATTGTGGATCTCTAGCGTGGAAGGAAGAATTATCGTAAGGACCCGCCTCTCCAGTGTAAGGGTTCCTGTCATGACTCCTTTATCATTAAGAAACTTTGCGTCTGAATAAACTTGATATTGCCCGTCGACACACCGACGATTGGGATGCTCGGCAAATGGGGTGAGGGAACAAGCCGGTGAGTCGAAAGTGGATTCGAACTGTCAGCCTCATCAGACGAGGCAGACTGTGCAGTTGTGGCGCGTGCAGGGACTTCAGCTGACTCAGAGGCTTCCTCCGACCACAAAACTCCAAAGGATCCAAACGCTCCTTCTTCATGAGTAGCTGACCCAGAAGGTGTGCTTGTCTGTGTGCGCTCCTCATTAGAGTGAGAGGCAGTGCCTATGCCGGACGCCAGCTTTTTGTGAGTATCTCTTGTAGCACGTGTAGCTTGTGATGAAGAATTAGTTCCCAAGGGCAAGCAGTCGGGGTCATGCTCATCATTAGAGCCAATGACCAGGCGGGAAGACAGGGAGACAAACATTGATTGCCCAAGTGTGTAACTTTGATCTTATTTTGGTGCCAAAAATGATAGTACCTGTAAAAATTAATATTAGTACAAGAACGAGAAAACAAGACGAGCAAAAATGAAACAAAATAAATATAAGAGCTATGTTGTAATGACTATTCTGCAGTAATTGTGCAACACGACAGACTAGGTTAAGACTCGTCGTGAGTACGACAGACCGTCAGGGGGTCCGTCATGTCTTACTTCAACTATGTTGATGCGGAGACCCCTGCAGGAAAGTCTCTGACAAGTATGAAGTATGAGAAGGACGCACAGTCGTGATAATGATAGTTCATTGTCGACGTCCGTCTTGGATACTCTTATGAGAGGGGTCTCTGACCATCACGAAAGTTGTGCAGGACAGACCGTTGAGGGTGTGACGGTTCGTCATAGATGTCCGTCAGAGGACACTCAGAAAAATTGGGAGACCTTTAGGACAAGGGTCTCTTACAGCCATGACGTTTGTGCAAGACGGACCGTCGTGGTAATGACGGTCAATGCTAGATGTTTGTCAGAGGACACTTAGAAAAAGTATGGAGATCCTCAAGAGATGGATCTCTGACCGTCACGATGGTTGTGCAGGGCGGATTGTCGAGGGTATGATGGTCCGTCGTAGATGTCCGTCAGAGGACACTTAGAAAAAGAAGGAGGCCCTTAGGAAAAAGGGTCACTGACCGTCACGATGGTTGTGCAGGATGGACCGTCGAGGGTATGATGGTCAGTCGTAGATGTCCGTCAAAGGACACTTTGAAAAAGAAGGATACCCTTAGAAAAAATGTCTCTGACAACTAGTATGGTTGTAAAGGACAGACCACCGTGTGAAGGACGGTTCGTCGCATCTATCTGTTGGTAGACACTTGCAAAAAA
This sequence comes from Solanum arcanum, assembly GCA_027789145.1. NCBI lineage: Eukaryota > Viridiplantae > Streptophyta > Magnoliopsida > Solanales > Solanaceae > Solanum > Solanum arcanum. The sequence continues at coordinate 31,854,398 of CM050943.1, forward strand.
CGTACAGTGGGAGCCGGAAAAGACCCTATCACGGTGTGAAGTTGATATGATGGTCCTTCATCAAGGTCTTGTTCTGTCATTCAGTGTTAGAACTGGGGATGCAACAATTATCCCCTATGAATCACATTGAATACTTAGTGATAACCTATTGCTTTCTAACCCAAATACCTAGTAAACTAGCAATGCTAAATCACCTATTTCTAGAGTTTTAACAAGGCCATTTTGAGGATTCTCAACCATGGTTAGAAAAAATTTTGATCAAAGAATGAAGACCCATCAATTAGAAATAGGTTAATACTAATTCGATAAAAAAAGTCAATGTAAATGGGTAGAAATTAGAGACACATACCTGAGAACAGGAGAAAGACAAGCAAGTGAGGCACTTGGTTAGCAAGAACAGAACCACAGCAGCAGACTCCGACTAGTAGAGAGTAGGTTTTAGGAATTTGGGGAAATGGGGAAGTGATCAGTTGATAAAGAAGGGAGGTAGGAAGTTAAAAGTTTAAAAGAGATGGAAATGGGGGAATGAAGGAAGTAAATGGGTGAAATGAAGGGGTCGGGTTTTTAAATGTTACCAATTTTTAAAATTTCCCCAAACCGGGTCGGGTTGGGTACGCTCAATAATGACGCAACGAGTCCCCGACGACGGTCCTTCGCTGATGTGATGGTCCATCATGGGTTCCGTCTCGTGCTCCATAGTTTTTAAAATTAATTAAGGACATACCTGGCACGACGAATTCATGCGACGGTCCGTCGCGTGCGTGTCAGTTCGTCGATGTGTATGTCAGGGACTATTGCAGTGTGATTTTCTGCAGAATTTCCTTGTGATGTGCCTGCAAATTTAAAACCCATTAGTAGAAAATGCTACAATTACTAGAAAGAAAACTATAAGTATTTTGTTGCCTCCCAACAAGATCCTTATTTAACGTCGCGGCACGACTGAAGAACCTTGATTACTCAGACTTCATCAAGATAGTATTCCTCTATTCCTTCATTCATCGATTCAGCATGCCCAAAATAGGGTTTTATTCGTTGCCCATTTACCTTAAACCGCACAACCTCCTTGGTTTCTAACTCAACTGGTCCATGAGGGAATAGTTGGGTAATTAACTAATGGCCAATCCATTTGGACTTGAGATTGACAATAAATCAACACAACCTAGAATTGTATAAAAGCACCAAATACCCAAACCATAAACTCTCATTTTTCAATTTTTAGGTCATGGTGCTTCTTCATCTTTTCTTAGTTTGATATAGCAGATACCAATTGTAGCTCACAACTCTGCCTCATAGACCTACAAATGTTGAAGGTCGCTTCTTCATTGTTCAAAAAAAAATTTATCTGCCCCTTTTCCATATAAAATAAGGATCTACCCATAGGCAGGAATGTCTTCCCAAGAATAATAGAAACATAAAAATTGACTTCGCAATAAAGGATAACAAAATCTTCCGGAAATATGAACGACTCCACTTTTACTAGCACATCGTGGAGTATCCCTATAGGCCTTTTGATTGTTCGATCAGCCATCAGTCGCCGCATCACAGTGGGCTTTGGGTCACCCAAACCCAACTTCTTGTAGATTAAGAGGGGCATGAGATATATGGTTTCCCCCAAATAACATAATTCTTTTGCAAAATGTAATGACCCGACTGTACAAGGAAAAGTAAATCCACCCGGATCTTCTTTCTTTTGTACGAGAGATCTTGTAGTATTAGCATTACAATGCCGCATTCTAACATAATCCTCAAAAATGACCGATCTTTTCATTGTAACTAGATCTTTCATAAACTTGGCATAACCAGGTATTTGTTCTAGAGCTTCTACCAAAGGGACATTGATCGAAAGTTGCTTCAACATTGTTATAAAACGCCGATATTTACCATCCTAGGTCTTTTTCTCTAATCTTTGAGGAAAGGGGAGTGGTGGTCTAGGCATGGGAATTACCTTTATAGGCACTTCAGCATCTTTTCCATAGTTATCTTCTACTTCACCACTTCCCTCTACCACTTTATCATTATATTTTATCACCTTTCCTACTTAGACGACATAGGTGGGTCAATGATCTACTTACTCCCTCGATTAGTGATTTCCATACAATGTCCGTCATTTATAAGATTTTTCATTGTGTTGCTAGGAAGATTCCTTGTTGCAGTGTCTTCACAGTCGCAGATAATTGGTCCATTTTCAACTCAATCTGCTTAATAAATATTGCATGTGTATCGACTTTCTGCCCAATACCCGCTAAATCACTCCTTAACTCTTCAATGTGCTCATCATTAGCATCGAACCTCCTCATCGTTTTGTGCAACATATCCTCAACTCGAGCCAAATTATCTTCACCATCCTTAAAAGTAACTTCACAATTTTGTGTAGGGACATAGATCCCATTCCTATAATTTCTTTTACCATAGTTACCCTTGTTGAAGTGTTGTCGTGGTTGTAGTTTAATTCTCGAACATAATGACCCTCAAAGGTATAGTTAACATTGATCCGACCTTGGTTTCCTTGACCTTGGCACCAATTCTCCTGATTTGAGCCTTGTTCACTGTGTCAAAAACCCCTCGTCTGCTCATTTACCGCAGAGGAATACTCCGCATAATAGCATTCATCATTTGGTGGTGGTGGTTTAGACAAGTAGTTAACTGCATTTATTTTTCATCACCCCCGTGATATGTTTTAATACCAAACCAAACTCAGTTCTCATCTAAGCCATATCTTCACGAATCTCATCTGTGGCTGGATTGTGAGTGCATTGCACTACGAAGGTATTTCTCCCAGTATCTGACTTCCTAGTACTCCAAGACTTATTGTTTCGAGAGATTTTCTCTAACTCTTCGGCAATCTGGGCATAAGGACACTCCCCATAATAACAACCCACTATAGTATCCAACACTACTTTATTATTATCATCCTGTCCCCGATAGAAGTATTCTTTCAGTGACTCATCGTCTATGTGGTGATTGGGGATGCTTCTAAAGAATGAGGTTAATCTATCCCTAGAACTACTAACTGACTCTCTTGGTAGTGCCACAATGTTTTTCATTCTGTCTTTGTGGTTTAGTTTCTTGGAGACCGTGTAGTAACGTTCTAAAAAAACATCCCTTAGTTAATGCCAATTGAAAAGTAACTTATAAGGGATCTCACTGAAAAAAATTGCAGCCTCTCCTGTCAGTGAGAGAGGAAAGACTCTTAGCCCTATTATATCCAAATCAATATCAGGCCTCCCTACACAACTTTTAAACACAACCCTTAGCTTATCTATATGGGCATGTGGATACTCAAAGGTAGCCCTGAAAAAAAAACCGCTGGCAGTAAGCATTTGCATCAGGCTACTAGTTACTATGAAGGTGTGGCCTGGTGGTAGAGGGGGCAAGAGAAGTGGGCCATCGAAGTCTACTATATTTTCATAGCCTCTATAGTATTCTTGAGGACGTGGATTGGAATTTTGTCCCCTCTGTTGGTTTTCACCTGGTGAATCGGGTAATAACTTACCATGAACATCAACCGGAGCTGGGATGTTCTGGTTTGTATCATCATCATTAATACCCATATTTTGATTCATGTTGCGTAGTGTATGCTCTAATTTGTGAACATACTGAATCAAGGATTCTCTTCCTCTCCGTGTATTTGGCATACAAGCTAGATAGTTCTGCAAGAATAAAAAACAATAAACAAAGTAAAATCAAGAAAATATTGACTAAACTTTAGTAATAAGTTTAAGTTAATTTAAAAGATAATTTCCCCGGCAACGGCGCCAAAATTTGATAACACTCAAATTTACTTCTCAAATAAGAAGTAATGTGTTCTTATCAAGTAAAGAACTCAACTAATGAGGTTGGGATCGTTCCCACGAGGTAAATAGTTCATACTTAACTTCAATCTATTATTACTATTATTTAGTCAATTATTTCCTTAGAAAACAAAGACAATAAAAGGGTGGTTTTTATTTCTATATGAATGAAAATAACTAGCTAAATAAATGTAGACAACTTAAAGATTCAAATGTTGGAGTTTAATAAATTAATAAAACTAACTAGGGTTTAAGTGTTCCCCACAGGTTCCTAATTTGATAATTCTAACAATAACAATTTTTTCCTAGTATCTTGCATGAAAAGTGATAAGATATGTACTTCTAAATCCTTTGTCCGGCATCTAGAAAATTTCACTTTGCACCTTGGTCCGGATACGTGTGTTGCTATACTAACCATTACCTTTACCTCATATTAGGCATTGTATTCGATATTTGACATAGTTATTACCTCGTACCAATCAATACCAGCCTATTAGATAGTATACACAAAATCTATGTTGATAATTCTTTTCTTATTATCTATCTCTTTTGTCCGGGAAGTAGCAATAAGGCGAGTTCTAATGCGTCCATCTGTTAAATAGACTTCTAATTGTAAGAAATAACTAATACATGCAAGACACTATTTTGGAATTGTTATTTTTGTTAGATTTTACCTCATTATTCTCCCATGGTTCCCACAGCCCTAGTTATGGAGTTTAGTTACCCATAGTCATAATCACAATTTCATATATATAATATAAGAATTCCTGCACTTACTTCAATAAGAAAGAATAAAATCCTTAAATTTACTTGATTAGTCGACAAAATCACAAATAATCAAATCCACAGAAAAGTGTAACAATCCAAAGTCTAATATCAAAAATAATCTACTAACAAAGAATCTAACATAAAATTGTTTAACCACAAAAGTCTAACCCCAACAATGAGGTTTTTACAACTATTTATAAATAATAAAACTAATTAAAGAAGGACTCTAATTGCTTACAATCTGTCCAAATGCGGCTGGGTCTACGTACCTAGTGACAGACCATCGCGGTTATGATGGGCCCTCATAAACTCCTTTGTCACATACTTTGCAAATTCTTCTGTTGCACTCTTCATTTTCTCGATGGTAGGTATGACGGACCGTTCCATGCACGATGGTCCGTCGAGGGTCTCCGTTCCATAACACTTAAACTTCTTGGAATTTGGGTACTGGGACTACTTCTCTGATCAACACGACGAACCAGTAGGACAGACCGTCATGGCTACGATGGTCCATCATGCACTTCATAACCCACCCTTGATCAAACTTTCCCATCTTTCTTCAGCAGCTTCACTACGATGCCACCTACTTACTCTGACAGGCACGATGGACCGTCACAAGCTTCGTAGGTGGTAACTTTTTCGTATTTCTTGCTCAAACACTTCTGAGTTCATCTTTCGACAGATGTCCTACAAATAAAGAGAAACTTACATTAAAGTTAATATAAAAAGGCTTTTGGACACACACTAAACTTAAGGAAAAGGAAATAAAAATACCGTGAAACCACGATATATCAAACGTTACTACATAGCTCCACAATTGGTTGAACTTTTTGAAAGAAAGAACTATGACGTCACCAATGCATCCAACATGAAAGATCAAGCTTCTCGAGAAACAATGTTGCGGTGGATCACCAAGCATACTTCAATTGATGCGGAGCAGTGAAGTTGAGTAAGTAATACTGTAATAACTTTTGCTAATGATAGATTGACCTTTCTAGCTAAAGTATGGTAGGCTATGGTCCGGGAGCAATTGCGGCCAACGAAAAACGACAACGCTCTTTCTCCATCCCTCGCCTCACTTGTAGTGTGCTTATTGAGTAGTTACCCTGTGAATACAGGGAGTATCATAGCTATTGAATTTCGACACAGGGCTTTAAATGAGACAGTGGCAGTTTTTTCCTTGTCTGATAGGGAAATTATGTTGCCAAGCGCAGATTCCTCCAAACCACTTCCTCCATACCATTTAGTTGATCGTTGATTTGAGGCATCTAGACTCATGCAGGTGTCAAAGACAAAGGATTTGAAAACCCAACTATTTGGTTGTAAATCTACATCAATAAGTCATCTTTTGTTGCTCCGGTAGTTCATTTAGAGTTACCACGAATTGAATGAGTGTCATAGCAAGGTGAATCATTCCAAACAGCCACATAAACACCACATCAAACAAACCTTTCACATACTTGAGGTACTTTTGTGTCTAGCCTTATCACTTTTCTTAGGAAATTGATTGTAGATCAACGCAAAACCAGGGCATAAGCAGATGAGATAGTCCATCTGATGACTCAAATGATTGAATATAAAGTATCTGCCACAGAGTTTGACATCACTAGTCATGTCAGGAAGGATTTTGAAGTACTTAAAGAGAGACTAAATGGAATTGAGAATTTGGTGCAAGACCGATTCTCAGTTAGCACTCAGACAAAGACTGATGAGCTGATGCAAAATTTGCTGGCATGCGATCTCAGATTGCAAATTTTGCCAAGCAGTAGGTGCAGCCTCCTCCTCCTGTACTACGTGAGTCATTGATCCAGATGCAAAATCAGGCACCTGTAGTACAATCACATTATGAAATTTTGGGTGAAGAACTACCCGCCCAATCCGAAAAGCAGAAGTATTAGGCTCGTCACCTTTACCAAGTCACTAATCTTACCCCATTGATCGAGTCACAAAAAGGAGAGAAAAAACCTTGCAAAAAATCTCAAAGGTTGGAAAAAGAATGAGCAGCCCGTGTGACGGAACAACAAGACACACTATTAGCTGGCGCATCTAGAAGTGGAGCACCTTCTCACTCTGAAAATTCAGCACCCATCCCTATGATGTCTATGTACTAACTGCACCACTCCATTCTTAGCACGCACCTATTGAAAAAGGTGTCATTGTAGATCCCGATATCGGTGCCTAGAATGTCTTATGTATGCCCCCTCCTTATCGGATTTTATGTGTAGCATGCTTAATCGACTTTAAGGGAAAAGTTCTTTAATGTAGGAGGGGGTTGTCGAGAAACCTTCTGTAGCTGAGAAAATAGAGATTGTCTCCATTTGTTAATGTTCTTTTCATGTACCATAGTAGATTGTGATATGCAGATACTACCTAACAAACAAAATGAACAATGGATTTTGAACATGTTTTTGAAGGTTAGTATCTTTATATGACATATTACATATTACCTTGTTGAACATGGTTGAGTTTGAAAGCTTCATAAGTGAATTAAGAAGGATAATTCAATTATGTGTAACAGTGTATGAGTATTAATTGATGTCTAGCGCTATCAGTAGAAACTAGAACTTGCGTGAGTAGTCTTGCTTGAAATAGAGGAGAGTTTGATAGGAAAGGATCACTAGGCTATATTTGTATATAAAAAAAATGCTTACCACTTGAACCCACATTGACCCTGAAATAAAATTTATTCTCACCTAAAATAGTTCATAACCTTGTTTTACCCTGAAGAACATCGGCACAACAAAGTTGAAAATCCTAAGTCATGAGTGAGTACAACCAGAGAGAGTTAAACCAACAAGCTGAAATACAAGTGGTGTGTGTCTCTTTCTCTATTTATATATATATATATATATATGTATAGATATATATATAACAAAAAAAAGAAAAAAAAAGAAATGTGTGGCTGGTGGGATGACAGAAAGAAAGGAAACAAAAGATTTAAGTAGAAGAAGGTTTGTGAAAACAAAACTTTAGGAAACCAAGGGACTAGTCACTCACAAAATCAAACATCAATATATCATTTTCCCAGCTCGAGACGACGCTACAAGACAATAGAAATCCTATAGTAATCCAAGTCAAATTTATTGAATGATAGAGTGTAGAAAACGAGGGAAAACCTGTAGTAGTTGTTGCTAGTGCTAGAATTTCTTTTAGAGCAGGAGAGTAGTACTTTGTCCAAACCATTCTGATCAAGGGACTTCTTTGTGTGAGTACATTGCGATTGCATTTGATAGTATATTAAGTAAGCTAATAACTCACACACATAGGCATGATTAACTGTTTAATGAAATTTCATATATACATCCTGCATGTTATATTAGTGAATCAGGATACAAAATGTGTACAAAATAAATTGTTGCATACTACCAGTGATTGGAAATGATTTTGAGAAGTACGGGGATAATATATACCATTACCTGAGGGTAAGTAATGGTTGTAACTTGAAGGTGTTGATGTATCAGGATATCCAAGTACAGCTTGACGCTTAAAAACAAAGAACTAATACTATATTTGATTGTGTTTGGTATGATTTGATGTGTATATTGATGACGCAGGAATAATGGGATAGAAAAGACAAGAAGTAGTAAATCACTTCCATTTTGACGGTCCATGGATCACTTGACAAACTGCGTAAGTGACCGATAAGTGTGATGACAATAGCGGAATTATGAAGTCCTTCGTTTGAAAGATTTCAAGTGAAGACCACAGATGTCGCCATAGACAGTAATAACTTTGAAGGTCTGCAATTCTGTCAGTCACCAAGATTTTAGAGAGCAGTGCAGAGTGTTCGAAGTTAAGAAAGTTGAAGTGAACACTACAAACGTCTTCACACACCGTGATAATTTTTATGGTCCGTAATATATCCCATCAACAAGAATATAGAGAGCAATATAATGTGTCCAAAGTTGAGAAAGATTAATTCAAGACTATGGACATCTTCACGGACCGTGAAAATTTAGATGGTCTGTGATTCTGTCCGTTAATAAGATTCGAGAAAGCGATGCAAAGGGTATGGAGTTTGATACACTTGAAGTGAAGACTACGGAGGTCTTCAAAAGCTATGATAATTTTGATGGTTCGTGATTCTATCATCGAACCAAATTTGAGAGAACTACTAACATTTTATGTTTTGGAGAGTTGAAGGCAAGACCACCAAAAACAGTACGGACTGTGAAGCATTTCACGGGGCGTGATGGGGGACGTGAAGGAAAGCGACAATGCGGTCCTAATTATATTACAACTCTATTTTAAAAAAATTGGGATATTTTTTAGGTCATATTTGAACTATTATTTCGTTATCGATATTTTGACCTAAGATGCAGGGAAGAACTTGGGATTTTGCGATTACAACTTTTTTTTAATTGCTTCGGAACAAGATGAAGTTTTATTCGGAGGTTATCAATATTGTTTCTGATTTCAACTTGCCATAGCACATATTTAACATAATGTTCTTATTAATTAAAAATACTGATACAGGTAGAACTCTGAGTAACTAAACATTTAATTTAGGTGTGTGGGATCTACGAATATATTGTGAATTTGATCTGTATTATGGTGCACAAAGCTAAAAATTAATGCTTTTACAATAATTTGATCTAATGAGTGCACGTGTTAGGCTAGCCTGAACCAAGTGGTTGTTCGAGAGAAAAACACTTGTAATGAGAAAGCAAAGATCTTTTCACAATATTGAGGGTTATGTTAGAATTCGAGAGAAGAAAAATATATCTTCACATCCGTTTTAGCGTGTTCTTAATTAAAAAATTCATTTGTAGTTTTAGAGAATATAGATGATTATTGTCTGGTAAAGGTGAGAAGCGTTGGATAAACATCATTCGCGTAGTTTTGTAAAGTTATGATTGCTTGAATCTAAGATTGAAGAGGAGCTCCGCATTTATTGTCTTAGTGAACACTAACATGGTTTCTCTTAATTAACAAAATAACCCATCCTTAGACATTGTCTATGTGATAAAATTTGAAATCTTAATCTTATTTTTAGAAGTTGATACTTTCCATTCATGCCCAAATTTTACTTTTTGTCTAAACTTATTTGCAGATACTAACATCAATTGGATAAGAGAGACAATATATAATTGTAAAAAAATTCTCTGCAGGAACAATCTCAATTCACGTTGATTTCTGTTAAGTTTCAAAAATCGTTTATAGTTTCATTTGAATAGTAAGATTGGACATATCCACATGTAAGTTGAGGAGTGATATTTTATGTTTTAGATAAAAGAGTGGTGAAAACATGTATCAAGCTTGGGATAGGTTCAAATCAATGTTAAAGAGTTACCCTCATCATCATCAAGCCAATGAGGTGTTAGTACATACGTTCATTGAAGGGTTGTAGCCTAACACCAAGATTTGACATAATTAAGTTGCAAGTTGAAAATCTTTAGAAAAGACTTATTCTGAATTATACACCTTGCTAAATCATATTTCTTGGGGTAATCCAAAATGGAATTGAAGTGGAACGAAACTGGTTGTTTAGGAAATTGCAGGTGTATTAGATATTGACGCTGTGACTGCTTCAAAGCGCATATTTCATTCATTCATAACATCATAGATACATATTTTTGTAACATGGCATTGGGGAAACATACATCTCAATTTGATGAAGTTCAAAGACAACCATCTTTATGTGAGATGTGTTGTAAAAGTGATCACACTGTAGAGATATGTAGTGCAAACCCTTACCATGACAAATATTTTAGGTAATGCTTAGAGAGGAGGATGCCAACAATACTATGGAAATTCTTATAATGCAAGTTGGCGAAACCACCCAAGCTTTTCTTGGGATGGAAATAAAAATCAAGGCTATGGACAGAACTAGAGTAGACTTCATGGTAATTCACAAGGTTACCAAGGAATGATTCAAACGGAGAAGCCTAAATGCAATCTGGCAATAGGAGTGTTGAGGATATGTTAAACAAAATTACGGCAGATCGAGCTCAGTTGGCCTCAAATGTGCAAAATAATCAGCTAGCTACTCACAACATAGAGAAACAATTTGGCAACGTGTTCAAAATTCTATTCTACAAGAAGGGTAACATGGTTACACTAATCAAATTAAAAATAGGTAAATGATGGGAGTGCTCGGCGTGGTCTACAATTAGAGGATCTAGCTCATATGAAAAACACCCCTGAAGTAGTAAGCAAAGAGGGTGAACTTAAAGAGGATAATCCCAACTAGAATGAGGTAGTTGCACCCACTTAAAATGTACAATCAATATGAAGAACAACTCTTCCATTCCCTCTAAAGTTCAAGAAACAAAATGAGGAGGAATATTTGCATAAGTTTTTGGTCTTTGCTAAAACAAGTTAATAATAATTTGCCTCTGGTAGATGTTTTACATTGTATACCCAAGTATGCGAAGTATGTTATGGAGATTGTGACAAATACAAGAAGGCTGACAGAATATCAGACAATTGAACGTATTGAAGAGTGCAGCTCCAGGATTCAAATCAGGTTTGCAATTAAACAAAAAGATCCGTGAAGCTTTATGGTACAAATTATGATAGGTCAGCATATTCATGCCCGAGGGTGAGTGATTTGGGAGAAAACATAAACTTGATGTCAACCTCACTGTACAACAAAGTGCGTTGGGAATTAATAAGCCAACTACAATAATTCTTCAGCTGGCTGATATATATGTATATAGCTAGACATGAGAGGGCAGTGGAAGATGTACTAGTCCAAGTTAGATCTCTTATTTTTCCTAGTAGACTTTTTAGTACTAAATTCGAGCTTGAACCTCACCATGAGAGACCATGATAGAGTAGAGGTTTTTTCCTGTACAAAGGTTTGAAAATGCCACCGGTATATGACGAGATGTTTGCCATCACTATGATGGATCATGAGGCAAAAGCTAAGTACATAGTAGCTAAGGATCCTTTTGAGCGAGTATTGAGAGGTGATGACATCAGTGGGAACACTGAGGCATATGAAATTGTGCAATTCTTAGGTGTGTCTGTGATTATAGCTTCTAGAGAGAGATGGGAGACATTAAACATGGTGTTAGGACCTCCACCTAAGCCCTCCATTAAAGAATCTGCAAATTTGGAGTTAAAATAGTTTCCAGCTCACCTCAGGTATGCATTTTTGGAAAGGATAAAACTTGACTAGTTATTTTGTCTGCAACTTTATTTTAAGAACAAGTGGAAGCGACATTGTTGATTCTCAAGAAGAGGAAAGCAAAGCTAGGTTGACAAATGTCAGACATCTAGGTATTATGTATGGACAAAATATACGTGGAGGAAGAGTATAAGGCAAGTGTATAACAATAGCGGAGACTAAATCTTTCAATGAAGGATGTGGTAATAATAGAAGTGATGAAGTTGTTAGATGCAGGGATAGTATTCCCTATATCGTATACTAAATGTATAGGTCTAGTGCAGTGTGTTACCAAAAAGGGTTGAATGACAACGGTGAATAATGATTAGAATGATTTGATTCCCACAAGAACAGTGACTGGTTGGAGAATATCCATGGAATATATGAAAAATAATGAAGCCCACGAGAAAGGACTAGTATCTGGTACCCTTCATTGATCATAAGTTGGATAGGTTGGCTATCAAAGAGTACTATTGTTTACTTAATGGGTATTTAGGGTATAATAAAATTGTTATTGAACCTGAGGACCAAGAGAAGACTATACTCACATGTCCAGATGGAATGTTTTCTTTTAGACACATGTCATTTGGTTTGTTCAATTCCCCAATTACTTTTTAGAGATGCATGATAGCTATCTTCCATGATATGGTAGATGATTTTGTGGAAGCATTTATGTATGTCTTCTCGGTCTTTGGTGAGTTTTTTGAGTTATGTATAATTAATCTTGACACACTCCTTGCGCGATGTGACGAAACAAATTTTGTGTTGAACATGGATAAGTGCAATTTTTTGGTGAGAGAAGTAATTGTGCTACGAACAATGTATCTAAGAGTGGGCTAAAGGTGGAAAAAGTGAAAATGGGGGTGATTTGAGAGTTGCAAACTCCATTATATGTGAAATGAATGAGAATTTTCTTGGCCATGCTAGCTTTTATGAGAGGTTCATCAAAGACTTATCTAAAACTTCAAGACCCTTATACAACTAATTAGAGAAAGAGATAAAATTTTTGTTTTAGAAGAACTTTTTGGCGGCGTTCAAAATGTTAAAGAAAAAGCTAATTAAGGATCGTAATCCTCATTGCCCTAAACTTGGAACTTTCATTTAAAATAATGTGTGATGCTAGTGATATAGTTGTGAGAGAAGTTTTGGAATAGAGAAGGAACAAGGTGTTTTACATCATATACTATGCAAGTAAAACACTAGATGCAGCCCAGACAAACTACAATATGACTGAAATGGAGATTCTGGTCGTGGTGTATGCATTTGAAAAATTCAAGTCATATCTGGTTGGAACAAAAGTTATAGTCTACACTTATCATGCATCTCTAAGATATCTCTTTACCAAGAAGGATGCAACACCTTGACTAATCAAGTGGATCTTTCTTCTTCAAGATTTTTATTTGGAAATAAGAGATTGAAGAGAACGGAGAATCAAATAACCAATCATCTTTCCAGATTAGAGGACTTATGTAACATCCCGAAACCACATCCTACAAGATATGACATTCATAGAAAAACCTGCGTACTTGACCTCTTGGAGGTTTTGTGCAAGACCTTTGGTATCGTCCATCACATATAAACGTATGAAAACTAGTGTGCAATTAAAACTTTTCATAAACATTCTATAACTCTTTTAAAACACTTTCATTGAAAACATATAGGAAATACTAAGTATCATTTCATCAAATCTTAGACACAAGAATATTTTGGGACGCGGCCCATACAATACGGACATAGAAAATCCTAATCTATTAAAATACATGAATAAAAGATATCTATGCCTACGAGTCAAATGAGGAAATACTTCAACTTCACTTGAATGATTCTATGATCTAACTCTTGATTCCCTAATTTTCCTCACCTACTAACCACTATAGAGATGAATTCAAGCATGTAATTAGTACAATCACATGTACTAAGTATGACATAATGCATAAAATCATGAAAACCAACATTTAATAGAAATATGCGTCTTTTCATTTAAATATCATAATGCTATCATAATAATAATATTTAACAACTTAGAAACACATAAATAATCACTTAGACCATTTATCACTTTTTTAGGAGCTACAGTATAGTAACCCACTTCATTGTAAAGTGAACCACTTGATTTTTACAGTGAAGTTTTCTTAGCTTAACATTAGAAACCTTCTAGCATGCAATCCCCGCACTAAAAGCTATTCTAAGACTCACTTATGTAAGAACAAGAGAAATTTCCCATACGCCCTCTCTAGGGACACATAAATGATTCTTAAGACAACCTATAATGACATCAACACACACTTACACGACATTATACACATGAACATGAGATCCTTCTACCAAAGGTGATTGTGTGTCTCACTTTTGTAAGTTGTGAAGTGATCTCCCCTACAACACCATAACATAAAATTAAGAGATGCTATAGACTACCTATATAGAATCATTCTCACTTAATACATCAACACTTAGATAATATGGCATTCTCTTCCCAAAGACTATCAAAAGACTTACTTAACTAAATCAAAAAGATAACATCCATGATTGACCTCTTCAAGATTACGTAAATAATCCATAAGACTACCTAAGACTTAGACAATGTCTACATAATAAACCATCCTCCCTAACTAGAGTAATTCTTAAGACATATCTAGGTAAGATATGAAGTGACTATTTCTATGCCCCCTTCACACCTTAATTAGACAACTCTTATCTACTCTAGACAAGCCTTTATTCATTAATTATACTTTCCTAAATTAAGTCAATACTTTCATGAGTTCATTTAAGAATCATTCATCACATAAGGAGATTCAAGTAATGGTCTTGGACAAGACCCAGGGTCTCTAACTAAAACCTTCAAAGCCTATTGTGCAATATCTAGATAGCGTAGCATACCACCACCTAAACTTCATAGAACTTCTCTAACGCTAGTAGGTATCCCATATGATTAGAATAGGAAATAATCAACATAGAACATTATAGCTAGACATGGAATCCGGAGTTCTAACCTACTCCGCTGATGGTGTTCTACTTACAAAGGGTAGAACTAGGACACATCCCATGTAGACACCTGGTTAAGGAATATGACGGGCCTTTATGCACTCTAGTCTTATTGTCAATTAGAGCTACATTGTACTCTAGTCTCCTCTCTAGTAGATGTACTTCCCATAACATAATCACTCGGTGCTAGCCTTCATTCTCATATAGTAATTGACATTAAAGGTTCGTACAAAGGGGCATATCTAGTTCATAACCCAATCACATTAACCTTACCAAAGAGATCCCCTAGGTCTACCTTAAATGGCGACTAAGATACCTTATTATGACCTTCCTATGGATAATATGATGTCGTTCCATCCAACCAACTGTAAGTCCACCATCATTAATATTGAGGATTTCATTACGAATATTCGACTTCAACATACATAACCTTACCATAAGGCTTAAAATTCCACGTACATGACCTACTTAACATCATCTAAGGTATCACATATAATTGGTTCATACATGACAAGGGTGCACAAAACCTACCTAGTCAAGACATCTTGTATTCACTTATCATCCATACATGTATCAACAACGGGCACAAGTCTACCAAAACAAGACACAACATTCTTTACTTTATCACATATACCATATCATTCTTTTAAACACTTAGGAATGACCCTTATCATATTTATGTGCTCCTATACATTACTATATCATTGTCAATATAACCATCAAAACTGCGTCAACATCTAACACTACACATATAAGAACAAAGTAATAGTCTACATGATCTCCTATAATACATAGACAGAATGTAGACTTTCACATTATTTCACATGTAGATAGATATGATCATCATTCACATAAATCAACTATACAATTCATCATATTACTTGAAGTAGTTGCCGACAAGGACATGATAATCATATTATATAATGTAACCCTAACAAGGCCACATCAATTGCAAGTAAAACACATAACACCACAACCATAAGCGGACCACACCAATCATAACATAATTGAAGTCTAATTGACATAAAAGAACTATAATTAGGGAAGCATACCACCAATCATGTCACATCGCAAGACAACACCCTAGAAGTTAGGGTACAATCTCGGATTTTAACCGGCGTACTCGACCTCTCGAAGGTCATATATAAGACCTTTCATGTCATTCATCGCATAAATAAAGTGAAAAGTAGTGCAAAATTAAATCTTTTCACAAAACATATAATAGTCTTCAAAATCTTTTTCATATTAAAGTAGTAGGAATTACTATGTCTCAATCTCATAATTTTAAGACACAAGAATACTTGGGAAACGGCCCATACTTCTTAATATAAAATATAGAAATACTTAGTCTATTACAATACTCTGAATGAACAAAATAAAAGACAAATATGCCCTCGAGTGAAGTGAGGATATACTTCAACTTCTCTTGATCGATCTTCTAAGTCCAATTCTTCATTTCTCAAAGCTCCTCACCTGCCATGAACTATATAGATAGATAAAAGAATGGAGTTAGTACAACTACATGTCCTATGTATGGCTTTATGCATAAAAATCAGAAGAACGAACATTTATTGGAAATATGCATGTTTTAATTTTAAAAAAATATTTTAATCATAATAACAACATTTTTCAACGTAGAAACACATAAGGAAACATATGAACAAAAACTCATAATTTAAGGAGACACATCCCAGTGAGTCCTATTCACCGTACAGTGAATAAATATACTGTTAGAGTGAAGTAATTCACCTTTCAATTTAAGTCTCCCTAGCATGTAGTTTCCTCACTAGAAGGTATCCTAAGACTCACTTAATCAACACAGAGAGAGACCGCCCATACAACCTCCCTAAACATACCTAAATGACCCTCAAATACACTCATAATAAGTCACATACAAACATCAAGACATCAAACAGATCAACATATAGGTAATATGACATTCTCCTTTCAATCTCTATGAAAAGACCTACTTAAGTAAATCAAGAGGATAACATCCATAGTGACATTTCCAAGATTACCTCAGGATTACCTAAATAATCCTTAAGACTACTTAAGGCTTAGATCATGTCCACTAAAAACAAATAACAATACTAATTAGAGTCATCCGCAAGACCTCCAAGTATAAGACATGAAGAGATCATCCTTTATTCCCTTTTCACACTTTAGCTAGGAATGCTTAAGTCACTTCAGATTAGGTAAATATTAAATTATATACTTCAAAACATAAGTCATTAGTTCATTATTTTATTAAGAATCATACATCACATAAAGCACATACTTCAAAGCCTATTGTGCAATGTCTAGAAAGCGTGTCATACCACTACCTAAACCTCATAAATTTCTCAAATGCTAATATGTATTCCACATGATAAGAATATGCAATAACTTATATAGACCATGATAGGAAGATATGGAATCCGGAGTTCGATCCTACTCCGATGACGTGGTTCTACTTCCCAATCGTAGAACTTGGACATATCCCAGGTAGTCATATGGTTAAGGAATATGAATGGCTTCTTTGTATTCTAGTCTCATATTTAACTAGAATTACATCCCGTACCATACTCACTCGGTGCTAGCCTTCTTTCTCATAGTGTCATTCATACATAAGATTCACATAAAAGTTTCCCTTAGTAAGTTCATAACCCAATCACATTTACCCTACAGAGGAAAGGTCAACTAGGGATATCTCACAATGGCGACAAGAATCTCATGATAACTTGCCTAAGGATTAATATGATTCCGTTCTAACAAACTAACCTTTATGTCCATTACTTCTTTACTTTGAAGGATACCATTACGACTAACAACTATAACAATCTTAACCTTACGATTAAGTCAACGTTTTCACATAACAGACTCTCACAACATCATTTCAGGTCACATGTCATTAATACATTTAACATTAATAGTTATAACACTCTAAATAACGACATCACATATTAATATTCATGTATACATCAACCAAGGGACACAAGTCAACAAAGACAAGATACAACCTAATTCATTCTTAACTGATAATGCAAGTCATTCTAGAATCACATAGGAAATAACATAACATCTTCAAGTCATCATATATACTATAATAACATCATTATACTCAACATATACTCATATTTCAAAGTAGGAATAACCAAGACTCAACCCTAAAACTATACTCATAATGTCAAAGTCATAGTCTAACATGATCACCTACGACAACATGAATAGAAGAATACATATATGACTTCACATAGAGATGGATATTTTCATGATTTACATAATAAAACTACACAATTAGTCATATTACTTAAAGTAGTTTTCAACAAGGCCAAGATCATCATATTGAATAAAGTAACGCCGACAAGGCCACTTCAATTGGACGTAAAGTTCATAAAACCACCACCATAAGTCGACCATACTAATCACAATAGAATTCAAGTATAAACAACATTAAAATAAGTGAAATAGGGCAGCATACCCCCACATCATCCTGAACACTGCAATTCAAAGTCAACATAATTCGATAACACAAGACCTTACCGTAGGCCATAACCAACAATTCAACATAAAAAATACAATAATCAATAAATGAGGTTAATTAAATGTGATTTCATAAATCTAACACAACGTAGATATAAATTTAATAAAATTATTATATCATTAGATAGCCCATAAGAAACTACAAAAGAATTCAACAATATTAGCTTAATATAAAGTAACCCACATCTTAGTTAAAAAATAGGGTCCATCAAATTCATGTGTTCTTAGGTAATTTGGATTGAAATCATAAATAAAATATCAATTACATTGTAATTTAATGTTTAGAAATACATTTATGCAAGAACCCATAGTAGAATCACAAAATTGGACAATTTAACTTTAGAAACATTGGATACATCTAGATAATTGGGGAACCTGGATGAATATAGTTTCAAGGATTTATATACATAAATTGATGAAGCTAATTCTTCACTTTGATAAAGAATTTCCACTCAAATATTCACCTCCAAGCTGTTCCTTGATTTGGACTTCAATTGAGACTTTGAGAGAGTTCTAAGGGATTTTAGGGTTTTGATTTTTATGAATGAAATATTCTAACTGTTAAACACTTATATACTTTTTAAAAACCCAATATGACCTTAATAACCCGCAAACACCTGAATTTAGAAGTAGGTGAATTTAAAAATTCACCCCTAGCTTGGGAGCAAAGTTGCGGAGGAAAATAGGTTGCATAGACGGAGGGACTTTAGGCCGTCCCTTGACCCACAGACTGTCATGTTTTCCTTGGTCTAGGAATGAGACTTTCCCTTAGTTCCTTCCTTCCCCCAGTCTAAGTCCCTGTAGACTACAACCATCCACGGGGCGTCAATTGGCCAACTGGGCATCTTCTGCCTCCGTCATTTGGGGCCTGCCTAGGACGGCCTTGTCATCAAGTTGGGTCCTTCCTCAATGACCCTTCGATGCTCCTTGGGGATAATTTTTCCCGGAAATATCAAACTAAAATACATTCGTCTAAATTTTAAAACCTTCCACATAAATTTCATCCAAAACGAACACGTAAAACTCAACGAAACGTACATAGACACTCAAGGTCGTTTCAAGGCATCTCTTTTGAATGTTATGGATGTTCTTGGTCATTTAACCTTCAAACATCATGAAACTTGACACACTGCCTATATATGATATACTAACTCATTTAAGAACCTTAAACTTCATGAATTACACATAAGAACATAGAACAACATACGAGGCACATAAGTAACTTATTCGTCGAACATGTTAGTCGTCCCTTGATGTTTGACTTCCAACAGACCTAATACTTTATATAATTCCTCTATACCATATGTTAGATATATTTATGACCTTATACAATCAATAAAAACATGTTAGGATTTAGTTTACCTAAGTCATTTTTGGGGTCTTCCAATCTCCCCCACATGGACAACATTTGTTCTCTAATGACACTTGTCACTCTCCAAAAACTTTCAAGAATAGAGATTCATCTAGTATCTAACAAAATTCAATAAAACACACATACAATTAGAAAACATCAACTTTATATATCCAGCACATTCACAATACCACAAGAACTAGAAAATAATTATATAACTCATTATACTACTAAACCTGCATGCTTCATTCAAAATAGTACAAACTGATTTTATATTCAATATCCTACTCATATATATCAGTTCTAACAACATTAAAACAATTTTAGACAAAACAATCAAATAGTCAATTTCAACAAAATTTTACACTAATCAATTTTCAGTGTTACTATGATTTTATGCAAAAAAAAAAATTCAAAAATCCAAATCTTGGGAAATTCATAATATAAAAATGCTAATATGAAAAGTAACACCATATAAATACATCTTCCAACTTAATCTTGGATTCATAAAACACAGAATGCAAGAATTTAATGAAATTCAACATCAACCAAACTCATAAACATCATGCACAAGGAACAAATTCAAGGACTTCTATCCCATGTACAAAATATACTCCCCTACTTCGAAAGAAATCATATTACAACAAAATAAAGAGAACTTACCAACATCATCAACACTGTCCTTCGTATCCGGTTTCTTTACTCTAGAACGGAGTTCATAGGAATGCCTTTTTGTTGAAGCATCATCCTTTGAAACATTATGAGAAACTTGCTTACCCTCTCGTTCTCTTGAAGAAATCATAGGACAATCTCTCACCTTGTGTCCTTCCTTACAAAACCAAAAAAATTCCCGGTACCTTCTATACACTCAACATAATATTTCTTGCGACATTTTGCACTAGCAGGCTTCCCATCCTTGGAACTACCTATTTTTTCAACCTTGAACTTATAACTCCTACATTCTTCTTGATATTGAACCCACTTCTTAAACCTAGTTTGTTATTGATCACTAGCACTAATCCTTTTCAAACTTTAAGCCATCCTCCTATGTTTAGACTCTACAATTTATTGTGCATACACCATCATTCTGGCTAGGCTTATAACGGTACAACATTGCTCCATTAATAAGTCTGCTACCCCCTCACAAAAAAGACTTATTTCATCTCTTGGACTAGAAACCAGAGAAGGGGCATACCTAGATAAAGTTTAGAATTTCAAAGAGTACTGCTCAACACTCCTATTTCCATTCTTGATATTGATAAACTCCTCCACCTTTACTTCTATTCTCTCTCGGGGAAAGTACTTACCAACAAAAGCTTCATTCGATTCTTCCCACTCAATAGGATCCGACACATCCGCTCTATTAACTTTCAATTGAGTATACCATATTTGAAAAGCATACCTCTATTTATACGAATCCAACTCCACCTTCTCCTTATATGTAACTCCTATAGAATTCATAACCTTGTACACCCCATTAAAGAACTCTTGGAGAGCCTCTCCACCCTTAGAGCCAACAAAGGTAGGAGGATTCCTCCTCATAAAATATCTTACCCTAGATGTCATAGTGCTATACACAGCCCTAAGCATCATACTCAAATTAATTTGAGTAGTCATGGCTTGAGCTAAAGCCATCAAATCCAATCGAATCTCTTGACTAGTAAATTCTTCATGAACAACCGACACCTCAGTACCTCCCTCCACATGAGGAGCATGATCATCTTGGGGAGGTACTTGAGCACCTTGGATTCCTTTTCTACCTTGAAGAACATGCTAAACTTGCTCAACTCGAGCAGGAATCTCTTGATTCACCCTCTCTTCTTCCAACCTTCTAGAGGCCATCGTTCTAGTATTCATATCCTAGAAAACACAAGGAAACTCATAATATGGATAATAATAACATTTACTCTACCAAATGATATAGGAGTAGAAAAGAAGGGAAACTCTATCATCCTATAGCCTCTCGCCCCTAGATGTGTCACGACTCACACCGATGGTCAAGACTCTACTAGACGTCACTTGATGATACTTTTGGATTCCTATTACTAATTTGAAAAACCTATGCTTTGATACCAAGATTGTTAAATCCCAAAACCACACCCTAGATTTTAGTGTACAATATCGGATCGTAACCGGCGTACTCAACCTCTCGAAGGTCTTATGCAAGACCTTTCATATCAAACATCGCATAAACATAGTCAAAAGTAGTGCGGAATTAAAACATTTCACAAAAGGTAATATAGTGTTCAAAATCCCTTTCATATAAAAGTAATAATAAATACTAAGTCTTAATCTCATAATCTTAAGAAATAAGAACACTTTGGACACGACCCATAGTTCAAAATACGAATATAGAAATAGTTAGTCTATTACAATATTTTGAATGAATAACATAAAAGACATATATGCTCTCTAGTCAAGTGATATCATACTTCACTTCTCTGAAACGATCTTCTATGTCCAAGTCTTCACTTCTCAAAGCTCCTCACCTACGAAGAACTATATAGATAAAAAAAAGCATGGAGTTAGTACAACCACATGTACTAAGTATGGCTTTATGCATAAAAATTATGAAAACGGACATTATTTGAAATATTATTCTTTTCATTTAAAAATCATATTTTAATCATAAGAATAACATTTATCAACTTAGAAATACATAAGGAAACATTTAAACAAAAAATCACAATTTAAGGAGACACATTCCAATAAGTCCAATTCCCTATATAGTGAATGAATTCACTGTTAGAGTGAAGTACATTAATGTACCTAAATAACCTTCAAGAACACTACTAAGTCACATACACACTTCAAGACATCAAACATATTAACATATATGTAATATGACATTCTCCTTCCAATGGATATCAAAAGGCCTACTTAAGTAAATCAAGAAGATAACGTCCATAGTCACCTCTAAAAGATTACCTAAATAATCCATCAGACTACCTAAGGCTTAGATCATGTCCACAAAAACCAACCAACTTCTGCAAGAACTCCAAAGATAAGACATGAAGAGATCATCCTTTATGCACCCTTAACACATAAGCCAAAGAATGTTTAAGTCACTTCAGATTAGGTACTCCTTTATGTATATACTTCTTAACATAAGCCATTAGTTCATTAAGACTCATACATTACATAAAGGACATTAAACTAATGGTCTTGGAAAATACCTAGGAACTCCAAATAAAACCTTCAAAGTCTTTTGTGCCATATCTAGATAGTGTCCCATACAACAACTTCAACCTCATAAACTTATCCAATGCTAATAAGTATTCTACATGATGAGAATAGGCAATAACCGACATAGACCATGATAGAGTGGCATGGAATCCGTAGTTCTATACTACTCCGATGAGGTTGTTCTACTTGCCAATGGTAGAACTTGGACAAATCCCATGAAGGAAAATGGTTAAGGAATATGAAGGGCTTATTTGTATTCTAGTCTCATACATTAACTAGAATAAATTCCCTTACCATAATTAATCAGTGCTAGACTTCTTTCTCTTAGAGTAATTCATTCATTATGTTCACATAAAAGTGTTCCGTAACAAGTGCATAATCAAATTTCATTTACCCTACCAAGGAAAGGCTCAATAGGCCTACCTCACAATGGCGACAAAAAGCTCTTGATAACTTTCCTAAGTATTAATATGATGTTGTTCCAGCCAAGTAACCTTAAGTTCATCATTCCGTTACTTTGAAGGATACTATTACGGATTACAACTTCAACAATCTTAACCATACATTAACCAAAGGTTTTTTCATAAGAGACTCTCATAACATTATTTAAGGTCACATGTCATCCATACATTCACGACAAAGAGTTCTAACACCCTAAATAAATATATCACACATTCACAATCATATATACATCAAGCAAGGGATACAAGTCAACCAATACAAGATACCACATACTTCACTTTTAACTTATAATGCAAGTCATTCTAGAATCACATAGGAAACAACCAAACATCTTCAATTCATCCTATATACTATAATAACATCATCAATATACTCCACATAGACTCATATATCAAAGTAGGAATAACCAAGAATCAACCCTATTACTATACCCATAATGTCAAAGTCATAGTCTAACATCATCACCTAAGAAAACATGAATAGAAGATTACATATATGACTGCACATGTAGATAGATATTGCCATGCTTCACATAATAAAACTACACAATTGGTCGTATTGCTTCAAGAAGTTGTCAACAAGGCAAAGCTCATTATATTGCATAAAGTAACGCCGACAAAACCACATCAAATGCAAGTACAGCACATAACACCACCACCATATGTGGACCATAAAAATCATAATATAATTCAAGTTTGAACAGCATCTAAATAAATTAAATAGGTCAGAAATCACCACATCATCCTTAATACTTCAATTCAAAGTGATCTTACTCAATTCGATAACATAAGACCCTTACCTAAGGCCATAACAAACAATTAAACATAAAAACTATGACAATCAATGAACTAGGTTAATTCAATGTAAATTCATCAATCTAAAACAACCTACATATCAATTTACTGAAACTATTACATCATTAGAAATCCCATAAAGATTCCCTTAATATCAAGTAACCCACATCTTAGTCAAAAAGTAGGCTCCATCCACTTCATGGGTTCATAGAAAATTTATATTGAAATAATCAATATAATATCAATTAGATCATAATTCAATGTTTAGAAATCATTTATGCAAGAACACATGGTAGAATCAAAAAATTGGACAATACAACTTTAGAAACCTTGAAAACATTTTGAGAATTGGGGATCCTTGATGAAAAGAGTTTAAAGTATCAATATCCATACATTATAGAAGCTAATTATTCACTTTTATGAAGACTTTGCACTCAAAATATCACCTCCAAGTTGTTCTTTGATTTGGACTTCGATGGAGACTTTGAGAGAATTGTAAGGGATTTTGGAATTTTGATTTGGGTGAATGAAATATTCTAAAGTATTAAAAACTTATATACTTGTGAAATATAACCAATATACCCTCAAAAAATCTCCAATACATCCATTTTGAAGAGGGGTTAATTTACAATTTCACCCTTTGATTGTCAGCAAAGCTGCTCAGGAAAACAGGCTGCACAGACGGAGGGACTTACGGGCCATCCCTTGACAAACAGACCGTTCAGTTGGTCCATGGTGTGGAAAAGAGACTTTCTCTTTGTCCCTTACTTCCACAAGGCTAATTCCCTACATACGAAACCTATCGAAGGGACGTCGATTGTCCCACTGGGCATCGACAACCCCCCGTCATTTGTGTCCTGCCTTAGACAGCTTTGATACCATGTTTGGTCCTTCCTCAAGGAATCTAGAATGGTCCTTGGGGATAATTTTTCCGGACGTTTCCAACCCAAATACGATCGTCTATGATTTTACAAAACTCCCACATAAATTTCATATAAAACGAATACATAAAACTAGACAAAATGTGCCTAGAGACACAAGGTTGTTTCAACGCATATCCATCGATCATCATGGACGTTCTTGGTCGTTTGACTTCCAAACTTCAGAAAACTTGACATACTGCCTATAAATTCTACACTAAATAATTTAAGAACCTTAAAACCTCATGAATAAAATATATGAACATAGAACCACATATGAGGCACATATGTTACTTAGTCGTCTAAAGTATTAGTCTTCCCTTCACGTTTGACTTCCAACACACCCAATACTTTAGATACTGCCTCTATACCATATATTATACATAGTTAGGACCTTATATTATCAATAACTATATGTTAGTCTCTATTTAACCTAAGTCATTTTTTGGGGTCTTACAAATCCACTCTCAACACTTCAATCTAATGCGAAATCATCCAATTCCAATATCATAAGGCCCTTACCAATGGCCATAAACATCAATTCAATATAAAAACTATGATATTCAATGAAACTAGGTCAATTCAATATAGATTTATCAATCTAATATAACATAGCTTTCAATTCAATACGATTAATATATATTCACTATCCTATATAAAACTACACTAGATTTCATAAGCATTAAGTCAAAATAACTTAAACAATAAAGTAGTAAAAAACTAGGGTTCAGCACTAACATGAATTCATATGATAATTGAGTTAATATAATCAAATTAATAACAATTGAATCAATATACAATGCATTAAAACCTTTAATGCAGGAGCCCTTGGATATATCATGAAATTGGATGATTCATATTTGAAAACTTTAGAAAAATTCTTTGAAAGTTGGACTCCTTGACGAATAGAGTTAAAAGGATCATAACCCATACCTCAATAAAGTTAATCCTAAAATTTTTAGAATAATATCCACTCAATTCTCCAATCGAAGCCCTTCTTTGAAAGTTGATTATGAAGAATTAAATTTTCTAAGTGTTAAATGATTATAAATATGTTTAAAATTCTTAAAAGACCACTAAGTAACTTCAGTTTCTCTTATTTGGACGTGGGGTGAATTTAAAACTTCACTTAACTTAAAACTTACGCATGCAGGGAACAAGTACAACCGATGATAAGCAGTCGATGAACCGTTTGTCCGCAAATGGACCATCCTATCCTCTCGTCGTTTGGTTCACCGACTTTCTTTTGGGAGCTTGACTTCCCTAGGCTATCTTTGACCAACGACACCCATCGCCGGGGTGTAGACTTGCCCACGAGCCATCATTTGGCTCAGTCGTTTGGGGCCTTGACTAGATAGCCTTAACTCTTGAGTAGGGTCTTTCCTCAAGGACCCTTGGATGGTCCTTGGGGAATTTCACCCGACGTTGACAATCCAAATATTTTTGTACACAATTTTCGGACATCTCACATGAGTTTCATCCAAAATGAACATTTAAAACTCAACTAAACATGCAAAGACACACAAGGTTATTTCAAGGCAAACTTTTCTAACGTCATGGACGTTCTTGGTCATTTGACCTCCAAACTTCCCTAAACTTCACACACTGTCTATAAAAACTATAATAACTTATAATGAGTTTATAAACTCATTCGAAACACATATATGCACATCACTAAACTTCGGCACATAAGTGACTTAGTAGTCCAACGTCTTGATCGTCCCTTGACTTTTCACTTGCAAGTCACCTAAAACTCTTAGGCACTTCTTCAATATCACATCATAGACAATTTTAGGACCTTATACAATCATGAAAAACATGTTATACTCTAGATTCACTTATGTCATTTGAGTTGTATTATAATCTCCACCACTTGAACAACATTCCTCCTCGAATGACACGTTTCCACTCTTTGAAAATTTCAAAGAATGGATATTCAATTAGAAACTCATGGCTATACAATATAACACATTTTACAATACAAACATCTAGAAAAGAATCAATTTCACATAATCAAGAGGATCACAACACAACAAGAAACTATAATAAATTCTATAACTAATCATTCTATAAAACTCACAGCCTTCCTTCTAAATAACAAAAAATCGTTTTAGATTTAATATCATGATTATAAACATAAGTTTTGACACATTACAAAAATTTTAGACCATTTAATCAATTAGTAAAATTTTGAAATAATCTCACAGTGAACTGGCACTACTTTACACAGAATTATGCAAATTTTTCAAAAAATTAAACTTTTAGCCAATTCATGATGGAAAATGGCTACTATGCAATGTAGAACCACATAAACACATGTAAAAACATAATCATAACTTCATAAAATGTACAAAATAACGAATAAATGAAATTCAATTTCTACAAGACCCCTAAAGAGAATGCACATACACATACTTCTATGACTTTCTACTCTAAAGATTGAGTTGAATAGAAAAGATAAGACAATAAATCAAATCCACTACTCACCATACTCCCCCACATAGAAGGAACTCATTACACTAAAGAGATAAAAAGGACTTAACATCATTATCAACCTCATCTAGTTTTGGTCCTCTATTCCTCAAGAAGCAATGGTAGGACATTCTCTCATATTATGATCATCCTTCCCACAAACAAAGGTAACACTAGTACCTGCTAGACATTTCCCATAGTGCCTTTTACCACAAGTGACACATGTAGGCTTTTCATTTTGAGAACCACCTTCTCTCACAAATTTCAACTTAGCACTTTTAGGTTCTTCTAAGACCTAGGTTTATCTTTATCACTTGCAACACTCCTTTTCAAGTCTCTAGATATCCTCTTAAGTTTGAAATTTTCAATTGATTGGGCATACACCATGAATCTAGCTAGGGTCTTATCATCATGTAGCATGTATGTACGCCATTCTTCCTCACTAGATCGGCAACACCCGTCATGAACCTACTCATCTCATCCCTACAGTTAGACACAAGGGGCGGAGCAAAATTAGACAACATAAAGAACTTCAAAGAGTATCCCTCAAGGCTCATATTGCCTTGCTTGATATTGATAAATCCCCTACCTTAAATTCCCTCTTCTCACGAGGAGAGTACTTCTTAAGAATTTTTTTTTAATTCTTCCCACTCAATAGGACGCGAATTAAACGGCCTATTGCCTTTCCATTGTGTGTACAAAACTTGATCAACATCTTTCAATTGGTATGAATCTAACTTCGCTTTCTCTATAGAAGTCACTCCCATAACATGAACTATCTTATACACCTCATCAATAAACCCTTGGGGATCCTCTCAACCCTTAGAGCCATGAAAGATAGAAGGATTCATCCTCAAAAAATCTCTCAATCTCGATATCATAGTGCTCTCCACAATATTTACTCTAGACTACATACTTTATTTTTCTTGAGTAGTCACGGCTCGGGCTAAGGAAAAAGCCACTCCAATGTCCCTATTAGTCAGTTTCGGGGGAACCATCGGATCATCATTACCTCCTTCCATATAGGGACATGATAATCTTGCCTTGAGGAACATGCTTAACTTGTGGACGAATCTCCTCACGCACATCATTCTCTTCGACTTTCCTAGTTGTTGTCTCCTTCTATTCATCTTACTAGAAACACAAAGCAAACCATAAGAAAAGATTACTTAGAACTTTTACTCTATGCGACGACATATGAGTAGAATAGAAGGGAAAATCTATCATCCTATAGCTTTTTGCCCATGGATGTTTCGCGACTCACATCAATGGTCAAGCTGCTACTAGACATGACTTGATGAGATTTTTGATTCCTAAGACTAATTTTTTAACCTAAGCTTTGATGCCAAGCTTGTCACATTCTGAAACCAAACCTTAGAAGATATGGCATTCTCCGATTGCAACCGTCGTAGTTGACCTCTCAGAGGTCTTGTACAAGCCCTTTCGTATCGTTCATCGCATATAAACATATGAAAAGTAGTGCGGAATTAAAACTTTTCATAAACACTTTATAAGTCTTGAAAAACCGTTTCATGTAAAACTCATAGGAAACACTAAGTCTCCTTTGATCAAATCCGAGATGCGAGAATTGTTTAGGACATGGCCCATACAATACGAACATAAATATTCTTAGTCTATTACAATACTTCAATAAAAGACGATAAAAAAACTATGTCATTGAGTCAAATGAGGACACATTTCAACTTCACTTGAATGATGCTACGATCCAAGTCTTGCTTCCCGAATGCTCCTCACTTACCAACTACTATAGAAATAGATAAAATCATGGAATTATTACGAAACATGTAGTAAGTATGGCATAATGCATAAAATATTCAAAACGGACATTTATTAGAAATATTCATCTTTTAATTTAATATAATAATATAATTATAAGAATAACATTTAACAACTTAGAAATACATAAGAAATCACTTAGACCATTTAGCAAATTTTTAGGAGCCACATTAGAGTAACCGACTTCACTTTATAGTGAACCCCTTCACTGTTACAATGAAGTTTTCTCAGCTTCAAATTGGACAACTTCTAGCATGCAATCACCTCACTAAAAGCAATCCTAAGACTCACTTAAGTAAACAAAAGCGATACTACCCTTACACCCTCTCTAGGCATAACTAAATGTTCCTTAAGACCACCTATAATGAGATCAACATACACTTAGAAGACATCATAAACATGAACATGAGATCCTTCTACCAAAGGTGATTCTAAGTCTCACTTGAGTGAGTTTTGAAGCGACCGCCCATACAATCCCTTATACACACACACTAAAGAGATCCTATACACTACCGAGATAGAATCATTCTCAGTTAATACATCAACACATAAAAAATAATACATTCTCCTCCCAAAGGCTATCAAAAGACTTACATAGGTAAATCAAGAAGATAACGTCCATAATTAACCTCTTAAAGATTTTCAAAATAATCCTTAAGACTACCTATGGCTAAGATAATGTCTACATAATAAACCATCTTCCCTAACTAGACTAATTCGTAAGGCTTATCTATGTAATACACACAGTGACCAGTTATTACGCCCCCTTCACACCTTAACTACACAACACTTAACTACTCTAAATAAGTTCTTATTCATTTAACATACTTTATCTTAAGTCATTACATTCATTAGTTCATTTAAGACACATTCATCACATTAGGACATTCAAATAATGGTCTTAGAAAAGACCTAGGGAATCTAACAAACATATTCAAAGCCTATTGTGCAAAGTCTAGATAAAATCACATACCACAACCAGAACTTTATACAACTACTCTAATGCTAATAGGTATCCCATATGATGTGAATAGGCAATAACCTACATAGATCATGATAACTAGACATGGAATCCAGAGTTCTAACCTACTCCGATGAGGGTTCTCTACTTGCCAAGGGTAGAACTAGGATACATCCCATGTAGGCACATGATTAAACAATATTACGATATTTTATGCACTCTAGTCAAATTCTCAAGTAGAGATACATTGTACACTATTCTCCTACACAAGTAGAGCTACTTCCCATAATATAATCACTCAGTGCTAGCCTTCGTTCTCATAGAGTAATTGACATTAAAGGTTCATACAAAGGGGTTCCAATCACATTCACCCAAACATAGAGGTCCATTAGGGATACCCTTCAATGGCGACTAAGATAGCTCATTATAACATTTCTAAGGATGATATGATGTCGTTCCAGTTAACCAACCTTAAGTCCATCTTACATTACATTAAGGATACCATTACGACTCTTCCACTTCAACATTCATAACCTTACACTTGGTTTAAAGTTGCATGCACATGACCTTCTTAACATCATCTAAGGTCTCACATATCATTCATTCATAATTTATAGGGGTCTACTAAGTCTACCTAGTTAAGACATCTCTTATTCAAATATTATCTATATATATATCAAGTAAGGGAAAAAAGTCTAGCAAAACAAGACAAAACATTCTTTACTTTATCACATATAACATATCATTATTTGAAGCACTTAGGAATGACCCTTATCATCTCTACATCATCATATAAATTACTTCATGATCATCAATATAATGATCCCCACTCATATAGTTATGTAGGAACAATCATGCATCAATATCTAAGACTACATATATAAGATCATAGTCATAGTTTATATGATCTCCTCAAAGAAATAGAAAGAAAACACACTTTCACATTACTTAACATGAATATAGATATGCTCTACTTCACCTAAATAAACTACACAAATCATCATAATACTTCATGTAGTTGCGGACAAGGCTATGATCATCATAGTACATAATGTAACGCGGAAAAAGCCACATCAATTGTATGTAAAAAGCACATAACACCGCCACCATAAGTGTACCATACAAATAACAATATAATAAAAGTCTAATTACATAAAATAAAGAGAATTATGGCACCATACAACCAATCCAATCTCAACAATTCAATCCAATATCAAATCATCCAATTTAATAGGAGAAAGACCTTACCCATGGCCATGAACATAAATTTAATATAAAAATTATGATACTAAATGAAACTAGGTCAATTCAATATAGATTCATCAATATAAGACAACCTAGATATCAATTCAATACAATTATTACATCAATCAATAGCTCATAGAAAACTACACTAGAATTAATAAAAATTAAGTCCAAATCACTTATCCCATAAAGTAGTGAAACACTAGGGTTCATCAATTATATGGGTTCAAAGGTTAATTTAGTTAAAATAATTAACAAATATTCAATCAATACACAATTCTTTAAAACCTTTAATACAAGAACGCATGGAAATATTATGAAATTGGTCAATTCATCTTTTAAAACATTGGAAAACTTCTTTGAAAGATGGGATCCTTGACGAATGGAGTTTCAAGTATTAAAAATCATACCTCAATAAAGCAAATCCTCCAATGTTATGAATAATCTCCAGTCAATTCTCCAATCCAAGACCTTTCTTGAGTTTTTTCTCCTATGGAGTTCTAGAGTATTTATGAGGGAATACGGATTTTGATTTTAAAGAATAAAATCTTCTAAGTGCTAAAAGATTATAAATATGTTTAAAATAACTAAAAGACCCCTAAGTTACCTCACTTTCTCTTTTTTTGATGTGGGGTGAATTTACAACTTCACCCATAACTGAACAGTGAAGGCACACAGGGAACGAGTACCATCGATGTTTCGCAGTCAATGTACCATATGTCCATAAATTGACCGTCCTGTCCTGCCGACGTTTGGTTCACAGACTTTCCTTTGGTAGCTTGATCCCCCAAGAATAATTCTTGACCTAGAACACCCATCTATAGGGCATCTACTTGCCCACGATCCGTCATTTTCCGCAGTCCCTTTGGCCTTTTCTAGAAATCATTAGCTCTTGAGAAGGATCCTTTGTTGGTACTTGGAGACTTTCACCTAGCCGTTTCCAACACAAATATATTCGTATATTATGTTAGGACCTCTCACCTGAATTTCATCCAAAACAAACGCGTAAAACTCAAAGAAACATGTCAAGAGACACAAGGTCGTTGTAAGGATACACCTTCGAACATCAAGGACGTTCTTGGATGTTTGACCTCCCAACTTTATAAAACTTGACACACTTTCTATAAAAACTATAGTAACTCATATAATTACCTTATAACCTCATGAAACACACGTATAAGAATATAAACACACATGAAGCTAATAGGTGACTTAGTCTTCGAATGTCCTGGTCATTCCTTAACGTTTCACTTCCAAATCACCTAAAACTCTTAGACATTTCCTTAATATCACATTATGGATAATTTTAGCATCATAGACCATCATGAAAAACATGTTAGACTCTAACTTCACCTAAGTCATTTGAGAGTTGTTATAACTCATCCTATGTGGTGAATGAAGGTCAAATTCATGAAGAATTCCCTGATGAACAACTTTTAACACTAGACTTTGAACATGTACCATGGTATGCCGATATTGTGGAATTTTTGGTGAGTGGTTTATTTACACATGGAGTATCAATACACCAGAAGCAAAGGTTGAGCTGTGATTCTTTATTTTATATATGGGATGAGCCTTATTTGGTTAAGCAAGGTCCTGAACAAATGATGAGAAGATGCATAGCTAAGCAGGAGGCACCGCAAGTTCTAGAGAGCTTCCAGGTCTCACCGTATGGTTGACATCGTGGGGGAGAAAGAATGGCACATAAGGTACACAAATCTAGTTTTTTAGGAGTACCTTGTATAAGTATGCTGCTTTGTTTGTTAAAAGTTGTGATCAATGTCAAATAATGAGAACCATTTCAAGAAGGCATGATATGCCTTTGAAAAACATTTTGTACGTTAATATTTTCGACGTATGGGGGATAGATTTTATGGGTCCATTCGCGTCGTTTAGAGGTAATAAATATATTCTACTCAGAGTGGATTATGTGTCAAAGTTGGTCGAAGCGCTTCCAGTGCCAACAAACGTGTAACTACCTCTAAGTACACCTTAGAAGTTAGAGCATCCTTGTAATGCCACACGACAAATGAGACTTCAACAAGTCACATCAAAGCCCCTCGTATCATTCATTGCATAATAAACATTCTAAAATGAGTAAAAATATAGAATTTTCTTCATGCACGAAGAACTCTTTCAATAATCAATACATAAGAGGAAGTCTTTCATTTAAAACATCTCATGGAACCATCTAAACTTTGGAGTATATAATAATCGGGACTAAGCCCATAAAAAACATAAAATAAAGACTAATACGTAAAGGAACATATGTATATTGTGCTTGAACTGATGTGCTCACCAATAATTCATCTGTAAGCCTTAGAAACTTATCCATCCTCTATGGCATATCAAGACTTCCAATCCCCTACACTTTAGTTTAAAATGGAAAAGAAGGGGTAAGCACATTAGATGCATTAAGTATGAAAGTCATGCCAAAACCATGAAAAAAGGATATTTAGAAAAAAACATGGTTTTCATTAATTTTGGTTAAGACATCATACTATAAGCATAAGAACGACAGTTAACAAGTTAGAAACACATAAAAATCATTTAAGAAATTATTCACATGTTTAGGAAAACATTAAAGCGAGCAAGGTCACTGTTACTATAAGTTCCTTGACTGTGCAGTGAAGTCCATTCACTTTACATAGAGCACTTTCTAGCATACAATCCTCTAACTAAAATTTATTCTAAGACTCACTTAAATAAGACAAATTGAGACCTCACATACACCCTGTCCAGGTACACCTAATGATCCTTAAGACCACCTATAATGATATACACACCAAGAACATAAACACATGAGCATGAGATCCATCTAGCAAAGGTGATTCTATGATTTACTTGAGTGTGTTGTGAAGCGACCTCCCATACCCTTACACAAACACTAAATACATTCTATAGACTACCTAAGATCGAATCATTCTCCCTTAATACATCCACACCTACATAATATGTCATTCTCCTTCCAAAGGCTATCAAAAGACTTACTTATGTATATCAAGAAGATAACGTCCATGATTGAAATTTTCAAGATTACCAAAATAATCCTTAAAATTACCTAAGGCTTATATCATGTTTACGTAATCCATCTTCCCTAACTAGAGTCATTCTTAAGACTTATCTTGGTAAGATACAAAGTGATCATTCCAATACTCCCTTTACATCATAACTAGACAACCCTTAAATACTCTACACAAGTGTTTATTCATTTAATATACTTTCTTAACTTAATTCATTAACTTATTAGTTTATTTAAGATACATTCATCACATAAAGAAATTTAAGTAATGGTCTTGGACATGATGTTGGGCCTCTAACTAACACCTTCAAAGTCTATTTTCCAATGTATAGATAGTGTCTCATACAACCACCTAAACCTCATAGAACATCTCTAATGATAGTTGGTATTCCATATCATTACAATGTGTTCTACTTGACAATGGTAGAACTTTGACACATTCTATGTAAGCACATGGTTAAGGAATACGAAGGACGCGTTTTCTACTCTAGTCTCATCCTTTAGCTTGATTTACTTACCTTAGCATACTCACTCAGGCCTAGCCTTTTTTCATATATATTAATTAGCATAAAAGGTTCATATAAAAGGGTCTAATATCAAGTTCATTAACCAATTACATTTACCCTACAAAAAAGGTCAACTAGGGCTACCTTACAATGGCGACATGAAGCTCATAATAACTACCCTTTGGATTGATATGAAGTCTTTCCATCCAACCAACATTAAGTCTATCATTTCCTTACTTAAGGATACCATTACGACTTTCAACCTCAACATTTATAACCTTACCACTAGGTTTAAAGTTCCACATTAAGGACCTCTTAACATCATTCAAGGTCACATGTCATTCGTACATATAAGATTAAGAGGCTTTAGCACACTAAGTCAAGATATCTCCAATTCACATATCATTAATACATGTATCAAGTAAGGGACACACGTCTAATAAAGCAAGACACAACATTCTTTACCATATTTCATATAGCACATCATTCTTTTAACCACTTAGAAATGACCTTAATCATTTTTATGTCATCCTATACATTAGTATATCATCATTAATATAACCTTCGTAGACTCATATATTCAAGTAGCAATACAATCATGCGTCAACTCTAAGACTACACAAATGAAATCATAGTCATATTCTAACATGATCTCCTAGTATACATAGAATGAACACATACTTTAACATTACATCACTTATATATATTCTCATACTTACATAAATAAACTATATAAATAATCAAAATACTTCATGTAGTGCCGACAAGGTCATCATCATCATAATACATAGCACTGCCACCATAAATGGACCATACCTATTATCATGGTAATAAAAAATCTATACATAATATTAAGAGAGTTAGGGAAGAATACTACAAATTCAATTTCACCTCTACAATTCAAAGCTAAATTATCCAATTCAATATCATAAGGCATTTCCCATAACCAACAACATCAATTCAATACATAAATTATCATACTCAATGAATTTAGGTAAATTTAATATAGATGTATCTATGTAAGAAAACCTAGATTTTAATTCAATACAATTATTACATCAATCAATTGCCCATAGAAAACTACAATTTAATTCAAAAGCATTAAGTCAATATCAATTTAATAAGCATAATATTTAATAAATCTATGAATATACAATAATCAATTGATCAAATATAAACAACGTATAAGCCAATCAATCATTATATATACATGAATCAAAATCTCATAACAATCTACACTTAATTTTATTAATAAAAAGCATGATTACATAACCCATATTTTAGTCAAATTTGAGAAATTACAGAAGTTCAAGGGTTCATGGAGAATTTCATTGGAAAAAATTAATTACACATCAATAATATCTTATCTTAATGTTTGAAAACATTTAATCTTTTAAAATCATCTTTGAAATAGACTCTAAGGTGATAGAAAACCTTAGATTAAAAAATATCATACCTAATTAGAAGAATCCAATGATAATTGAAGAAGAAACATCATTGAACATCCATCTTCAAACTCTATCTTCATCTTGAGCTTTCATGGAGGTTTTTGAAGAATTTTGGGATGGAACGGGTCTTGATTTATGTGTTAGGGTTTAAATGAGAGTTTTATGACTTATATACTCTTAAAAATAATAAACAACCAAAATAACCTTCCTCGTATTTTATAAGACTTTGTGTGAATAACACAAAAACCCCTAAGCCTAAACAGAAAAGCTTGCAATTTACACAGCACCAACGACCCAGCATTGACGGTTTTTGGGTGAGACAACGCCCCGTCAATGGGGTTCGTTGGTTGCTTTTGAAGTTTCTCAACCTACTGGCAAAATGTCTCAATCAAAGCCACCCATAGATGGGCTTTCGCTTGGTCAAAAGGTCGTCGTTTGGGGCAGTCGATTGCCACTGCCAGGCAGTGTTGAGCTCCAAGTTGGTGTCCTCCTTTTTTGCCCTTAGTGGGTACTACGTGGAGTTGTGCCCGAACGTTACCAAACAAAATGTTTTTTCATACAATTATATGACCTACCACATCAATTTCATCTAAAACGAATACGTAAAACTTAATGAAACATGCATAGACACACAAGGTCCTTTCCAGAGAAAACTTTCGAAATTCATGGACGTTCTTTGACGTTTGACCTCCAAACGTCATGAAAATAAACATTTTGACACTAAAATCCATCATAACTCATAAAATGACCTCATTAAATCCTGAAACACATAATTAGACATATAACAATATACGAGACACGTAGATGACTTAGTCGACGAACGCCTTTGTTGTCCCTTGAAATTTAACTTCCAAATCACCTAAAACTCTAGAAACTGCCTCAAAACTACATTATAGACCATTTTTGAACCTTATATCATTATTAAAACCATGCTAGTCTCTGGCTTAACCTACATCATTTTAATGGTGTTATAAAATGATTCCATAGTGGTTGTGAAGTTCATTAGAAAACATGTTTTAACAATGTTCGGAACACCAAAGAATATAATCAGTGATGGATTTACGCATATCATCAATATCTCCATTCATAATCTATAATATAAGTATGGGGTGAGGTATAAAGTGTCCACGGTGTACCATCCCAAACAAGTGGACCTGTTAAGGTATCAAAATGGGAGGTAAAGTAGATTCTTCAATAGATTGTGAATCCCTAAAAAAAGGACTGGGCACACAAGCTATATTTCATCTTATGGGATTATCGGACTGCTTACAAGACATTGATAGAGTCTTTTCCTTATCAAATAGTGTTTGAAAATCTTGTCACCTGCTAGGAAAGTTGGAACACAAGGGGTATTAGGCAATAACAAAGCGAAATCTGGATTTTGAGTTTCCCATAAAAAAAGGCTCGCACAGTCCCATGAGCTAAATGATTTAGTCTTCATGCCTATGAAAGTGAGAAGGGATACAAACACAATAGTAAAACGTGGCATGCAAAATTACTCTGCCAAGGACCTTTGAGCCTTTTCAACTAGTGTTGTTGTTCAATTCCAGGTTGAAGTTATCCCTAGTAACACTCCAGTCTAAAAGTAGTGGTCCATTTGAAGTAGTTCGAACGATCCAACATGGTTATGTTGAATTAAAAAACAAGGGTAACATTTCCACATTCCTTGTTATGGGCAAAGGGTAAAACAATATTTTACAAAAGATGTGGATCGTGATGTCGAAGCACTCACACTGAATAATTAATGAGGCATGAGATAGGTTTTTCAACAATGTTAAATAGGGTGTTACGTGGTAGGCAACCCTTGAACCGCTGTAAAAAAATATGAGTACTTTGTTTTGAAATGTTAGAAGAAAAAAATATAAGTCATACCATGAACGTAACTAAGGCGCTGGATGGGAAGCAACCTAATAGGGTTCACATAATGAGTTGATACTGCAAGGGTGAAGGACAATATGTCGAAGAAGAAATTATAGGCAGTGAGCCTCATGTAGGGCGTGCATTGCGGGGCATGGTTCACATTTTGATTTGATGAAATATTTGATGCACAATGCCTCATGTAGCTCGCGCGTTGCTTGATAAGATCCAGATGTGATTTTGGTGGTATATTATTTTTACGTCACATGAAATAACTACCGTGTTTTGTTTCCGCGTCGCGTTTTCACTTCCACAACATTGGTTAATTGGAATAAAAATTTCAGAAGACCTTATGTATGTCGCGCTTCTAGAGGCTTAAGTTCTAGAAGTTTCACCTGTTCTAAATGAAATAACCCAACCCATCCCCGAATTTCCCCTTCATAACCATGATTTTTTCCCATTCCCCCTCAATTCTCTAAAAACATCGAGTATTTCACATCTCTTCCTCTCTCCTAAGTGAATTTTTGCATCCCATTGCGTGTTGCACAACTAGAGTTGTTGGTCATTTGAAGTTCTCTTTTATTCTTATGCATCACCTATGTATGTGTGTTTCAAATCTCTCTATGTTTTTCTTCTTCTTTGATTTTTAGTGATAGAGTGTATTGGGTATAATGGGTGTTGAGGTTGATTTTGGTAGAGGGAAGACAAAAGTAAGGTTATGATATTGATCTGTTCATGGGAGAGTAGGTGTGATTTGAAGTCTTGTTTAGAGAATATTCATTTTAGTATTAATGGTTGAACTAAGATGTTGATTTGGGTATGTAATGGGTAAAACTCATGACTTGTGGCGGTTTGATTATTAGGTACGTTTGATTGAAGCAATATGAGTACTTTTTTCTTGTTGTTGTTTAATTCTTCAGTAGATGACACATTGCATGATATATCACGGGCTATGTAATCGATGTTGAATTTTGAAGTATCACAATATAATTGATTGTGTGGGTTATATAATGTTTAAGCAAATGATGTAATTCATGTTCTGAGTACCTAAATCATTAATATAATGAACTAAGTGTTGGGTAGTGGTCGCACAAGGCCCATATTTTGTTGATAAATGAAAAACATAGCTGAAATTGGGAGTTACTATGTATTTAACTATGTCTACTTCAGAACGCCCCGGGAAAGCTATTGGTCAACCAACTCAAAAGAAGAGGCCAAGGATAGGTAATGTCCCACTAGCACCCCCAGCTCTCCGAGGACAGATAAGACAAAATGGACAAAAGGTCTTGTCAAAGGAAGGGAAGAATTGGTACAAGAAGCACACAAAGGCTTCTTTCTTTTATGATGTGTTCATTAATCATGACAACCTCGCTCGTGAGTTCTCACAGATTGTCCGACAGATGAGAGATATCGAATCGGTTTGTACTTGCTAAGACGGATTACTAAAACTGGAGCATTTTTCGATAGTTATGTCCCTACTGGGTTCTAGACACACAATCTCACTGTCATTGTCATTGATAGGAACGTGCCAATCACACCAGCAAGAATATATTCTCTATTGGACACACCTGATGACACAAACCCATTCTTCTAACCTGACAGAACATTAGACATCTCTACCAGGCCATCCAACACTTGCTATGCTGCCCACAGTCCATCGCTTGATGGACTAAACATAGCAACAAGACATATCACAAATCTCATCCATATGCTCACATGCTCTGTGATACTAGGGTGTGGTTGAAGATCTTGACAAAAAACTCTATTCTTTGCCCATACTACATAGACATTACACATGACTGTGGCGTATATTGTATGCTTTTATGATAGACACGGAGCTTAGCACTTGAGCTATTAAATCGGCAATACGGAAGGCTCAGGTTCATAAGGGTGACATATATGCATTTTGGAGACGTATTACGAAGATATGTCGCCTTACATATATTCATTAGGAGAGCTAGAAAAACTTGTCCTTATTGTACCCAGTAGCTGTAGATATTACACTGACCAAAGGACTGACAGTGGCTTAGGCCCTACTCTTACCAATGCGGAGCGTCACCGACGAGATGAGTTTATTATGGTGAAGATGCATAGCTTGGATATTCTGCAACAAAGTACTGGTGGTCACCCATCCAATGTTGTCAAGATTTGGATATTAACATACGCTATCCACTGAATCGTCAGGTTGAGGCGTTCTTTTGAATTGGCCCAGACTTTAAAGATTCATTTAATGATGATGTCCCAATGAATGAGGATAATTTTGTGCACTAGATTATATGTTATCTTGGATTGTGAGGACGATTTTGACCCTGCACAGGCTAGTGATGGTGTTGCGGCAACGATGCCATGGATGATTTGTCAAAGAGTTATTTAGCTTAACCTTTGGAATGAGATTATAAGTTTCTTTAACTGTACTTGAGACAGTGCTATTGTATAAGTGTGTGTGGGGTGAAACATTTGCTTATCTGGTTATTTGAAAATCTATGTTTTGATTTGAACATGGGTTCTTTGGTAGTTTTTAGGGTTCTTTAGCAAAGGATAGGCTCTTTGAATCGTACCAAAAAAGAAATTTTATTTTGTACAATTGAGTTTGTAGTCATAGATCGAGTGATGCTCCTCAATGATTGATGGATGACGACTGTCTTAAGGGAAATTTCATCATTTGAGTCATAGGTCGGGGTTGTGCTAAAAGCCTAATTCTTTTAAAATAACATCTATGAAAGATCATATTTGAATGCATATACGAATGCAGTGCAACTTTGGTTCATGCTATGGAAATGTACAACATAAGTTTAAATAAATTTTTCGTGTAACATGAGTGTGTAATGAAATTGACCTTTTTGAATGCAACTTGATCCATGACATTCTTTTGAGTCTACACCTTGCTAAGGTTGTTACTGATGTGAAATGTAGGTGTTATGGTTCTTAGAAAGATGACATCAAGCTTACTTTGGAAATTGTTTAGAAATAAGTAATATTTATTATCCGTAGTTAACCTTCTGAATCCTTTAGCCTTAATTTGTTGAAATCCACACAATAAGCCAAATCCCATTCATTTATCCCATAGTTTTGATCCTGATCCCTAATGAATTGTGCTAGTCTGAAATGTAGAATAAATTGGAACAATTATAAAGAAGGTGAATAACTATAGCTTTGAGGACAAAGGAACGAAAATGTAAGGGAATGCTCTAGGAATAGGAAGTTGTGTAACTACCTTGATTATAAATATAATCTTAACAAAAAGGGGATACACCTGAATCTTAGAGAGATCTCTAAGTAAAGAGTACTTGTCCTTGAGTTTGAATATAAATATATATATAAAAGAGAGGATAGAAACCAAACGTGAAGGCAAGTTAGACTGGAAGAAGAAGAGGGCAAATGAGATAGATAAGTATAATTGTAGAGTCAACGCTGAACATAGTGCGATACGGAGAACGATTAACTATTATCATGTAAATGAATCTTCATTGATACTGAGCTTAAATTACAACACGAAGTAGTCCGTTTTTATTTTAAGCACGATAAACTTCATTAGTAGAGATGTACATAAGGAGCAAGCTTATGGTTCTCGATGCGTGCATGCACATTCTTTTCTTGAGTGCGAGTGGTTTCTGATGTTAAGTCGTTAAACTATCTTTATTTGGAACTTTATTTTAACTTGTGTGTAGGGAA
The DNA here is from genome assembly GCA_027789145.1 of Solanum arcanum. Lineage (NCBI taxonomy): Eukaryota > Viridiplantae > Streptophyta > Magnoliopsida > Solanales > Solanaceae > Solanum > Solanum arcanum. The sequence continues at coordinate 31,896,268 of CM050943.1, forward strand.
TATTTGTTGGCATAGCGAGCATATGTTGTATAATGTAAGGGAAAAGTAGTGGTGCACACGTTTTTTTAACAGCGGTGGGTGCTAAAAATTGTCAAAGCATGTCCATAATGTAAAAATATATCATAAGATGAAATATATTGAGAGAAGCAAGCAGAATTGTTTCATGAGGTGGAAGCAAAAGTAAGTCTAAAGTCTTGGTGTATTAGTAATAAGTAGTTGTTCGAGGACGAACAAATCTTTAGGTGTTGTGTAGTGATCTTGGGCATATTTATATGCCCATAATGCTAATTATGTCCATATTTTTTCCTAGTTTGAATCTCTAAGTTTATGTTTGGAAGTGTATAGAGTCAACTTTTTTAAGCTAACCGACATGATTACTTGTGTAGGAGGCTATTTGGTGTAAATATGCATTAATGGGGCAAAGAAAGCAATCTTGAGATTTTACTCAAAAGTAGGCAAAGAATAAGATGAGGAAATGACATAAAGGCAGATGTGTGTTGCCCTCGCGTCATGCATAAAGAAGTGAAACATTAATTCAAGTATTGATTTTGAGGCAGAACACATCATGAAGCGTCAGTGTCACACGACATGGCGTCTTATTTTTATTTAAGATTCTATGATGTCTACGGGTCATGCGCCTGAAGCCTCAAATTTGTAACTTCGACTTTTAGTATAAATAGGGTTTATTTTAGTATTATAATTTTTTTTTTCAATTTTCGAATAGCAACACTGGGTATAAAACCTTGAAGTTTTTTGGGGGTTAATTCTCTATCTCTTTTCTTTAAAATCTTATGGTGATTATTCAAAAATATTACTTGATTGGTTATATGATTATAAGTAGCTAAATACCCTAGTTCTAAGGTTGTGACTACAGGTTTAATGTAATTTTATGAGTTTAATATTGGAAATTATCATGGATTATAATATAATCTTTCTTATGTTCTTGGTTTTACTATTTCATGCATGATCACCAAAGAAATAAATCTATTGTCCGAATTGAAATTGATAGAGGAATAAGAGGATAGAAAATGGAAAACAAGGAGCTTGTTTAAGTCTAAATAGATATAGTTAATTCGTTTCTAGGATAGAGATATACCTAGAAACCTCTCTTGGATCACCATATATGAACATATCTTAATGCTTAATTGTTTATCATTCTATCCCCGCTTAACGATGTAGTTAGAGTGTTATCTATTGTAGGAAATTAGAGGACAAGAGACCATGATCATATATCTAAACTTGTGATTCATTAATGACATAATCCAAGAAAACAATTATCAAATGATATTGATAACATGATTCCTCGTAGAAGCTGCATCTCTAGATCTTTCCCAAATCCTTATTGGCTTTGTTTACTTATGTTATTTAAGTTGTATTCTATCCTGCATGCTTAGTACCTTCCCAGTACTAATGTGCATTCTGTGCTAAATCTTTTTGCGATATAGGTTCAGGTTCTCAATATCTATATCACGCTTAGATCAATTCCAGGACTCTAGTACAGTATAATATGTGGTGAGTCATCAATCCCCGAGTAAAATATTCTTGAGTTTCTTTCCAGTATTTTTAGTCTTTTAGTTTATGTTTTGCTAGACATAATTGGGGCCTGTCCAAACATTTCTAGTTAGTTAGAGTCTATTTTAAGACATGGATAGATTCAACTTAGTATTGGGATCAATTGTGATCCTAGCTCTCATATATGCGTACAGTGGGTAGCCTGAGAGCGTGACAGTATACACCGGGAAGAAGTAGTGCTTCAGTCAAAATATAATTCAGTTAAACTTTGATACCATAAGAGAATGATAGACTTTGATATTATTAAGGTTAAAGAGAAAGTATTTCAGTTAATAGAACAAGGGGCAGTCGGGTAAATATTTTTGATCATGGATCCAATTAGGGTGAATATATTTAGTTTGGTCTTATTTGAGTAGGTTCTTTGCCTAATAAGTCAACTTTGTGTAGTTTTCCATTCTATTTTTTTATTCCAACAAATTCAAATCTTTTCTAAAAAGTTCCAACATTTTGATATAAACTTATCAAAGTACTTTGAATTATTCGTTCAAAGTGACTCATGTTCATGATATGTTAATTTTTTAAGGTCGAGCATTGGAAAATTTTGTATATGAAAAAAGAAAAAGAATAAGAGGACGAAAAGAGATGAGGATGATGGAAGGAAGAAGGAAAATAACAACTAATTAAGGAATGGAGGGATAATAAGGAGAAAGAGAAACAGAAGGGAGAGAGAACTCATTAATGAGTTAAACAAATTACCATTTTCAGTAATTAATGATAATTAAATTATTTTATCAACAAATTTGGAACAAATGAAATTTTGTCAAATTTTTCCTAAGTTTATTTGGATCGAAATAAATTTGCGGCTCATAACTGAATTTACCCAATATTGGCTACATTTTAGTTTCTTATTTGTTTATATAATGTTTAGTATTTTGTAAAAATATAATATTTTTTATGATTATATATTATATTTTAATTAAATAAAATATTTTTTTCATGAATAAGTCTCAACTCTGGAGTATATATTTGTCCAAATAATTGACGGAATAAAATGTGTGAGCTAATAAACAAACATATCAATAATCAACCTCAACCTAAACAAATTAATAGGTCATAATTTTCTACTTTTTCTACATTCAAACATGAAAAAGGGAGAATTGATTGTTCAATAATTTTACTAATCAAATTGGCCATATAGTTTATTGCACAAAATGACTATTCAATTATTGCACTAACAAAATTTTGCCCAACTATTATTTAATTATCATAATGTATTTAGATTTTTACATCTTGTAAAAGGTTCCTCAGATCATATAGAATGCTATAAAGGTTAATTGTTCCACACAAATTTTTGGTTGTGCAGTACAAAACATGTAAAAACAATGATAGTTTTTACATATTTAGTGATAACTATACTTTTTGAAGGAATGAATGTCTATCAATGAAATACACAAATTGATTATTATGAAAAATATCTCTAGAAAATTTACCCAATCATGATATGAAAGTTCTCATATGTTTCATACTTAAAAAAAAAATTAGTAGTTCAATTTTCTGAAACATGAATAATATATTAAACGAATCAATACATCAAGAGGAGATCATATCTTAATTTTGAAATTATTTAGGGGAGATTTGAGTTTTTTGAGATTGAATGTATATACTTTATTGTGTCAACAAGAACATCTCCAATATATAGTAATACATCACCTGTACATGAGTCTATACTATTTGTAAAATATCAACATACAATTAGATATTGATATACTCCCTCTATCCCAATTTATGTGACTTAGTTTAATTTTTACAAAGTCCTAAAAAGAAAGATTCATTTCGATAATTAAGTGACAACTTCCCTATATAATGTCTTTTTACCCTAAATGAATGATTTACAGACACACAAATTTCTATCATTCATTTTAGACCACAAGTTTTAAAAGTCTTTCTTTCTTTCTTAATTTTGGTGATCACTCAAATTACCTCACATAAATTGAGTTGGATGGAGTATTATATATATACTTACAAATATTTTATTGACAACAAGTTTTGTAACATGTATCACTAAATTTATACTATTTTTTATGGAAATAAATACTTGACTATATTTTGGGCACAAATAAATTTAGTTTTATTTTTTATTTATTAAATTTTCCAATTTTGTTTTAGCAAAAACCTTGTACACGTGTGGAGTGCCAGTTAGTTAAGATTTTATGCACCAAATAAATGTCAAAACACCTTTACACCAAATACCCTTATATTAATTTTGTTGTCAGATTTGTTGTTTTCCAATTTTCCTATCAACGGCGCTAGTCTCATCTTCTAGGAATCTTTGGATATTCAACGATCGATGGAGAACAGTGAAAGATGTCGATAGACAATGAGAAGGTGAGCGTTCTCCATTTCTCTCTCTCCCCCCCCCCTCTGTTTTACCTTTTAGTTTTTAGAGAATTAACTGCCTTTTCTACTCAATTGAAAATGTTCATTTTGTCAATTGCGTTTCAAAATAAGGTACACAAACCATAAAAAATTAATTAATTTTAATGTGCACCGATAAAGCCGTCATGCATGCGCTGTAACACAATTCATCGTCAATTTGGATGCTACTTTGACTACTAGTTTAGAGTATCAGAGAATCTAGGGTTTAAGTAGATTTTTATGATATCCAACTGTATCAGTATACATCATGATTAGGAAGGATGTAGGATGTTAGGATCTAGTGGAAATGGAAATTTTACAAAGAAAGAGTGGGATGGATAAATCGTGAAATGCTTTTTATTAAATGGAAAAGTCTATCATAAGACACCAATTCGTTTCTCACCTGGGTTATATCGACCCTTAAGCTCCATTTTGTCGAATCTTCCAAATTTTAGTGCTCCACTCTAAATTATTTCATTAGTTTCTACAATCACTTCTCAATAATGTATTTCTAAACATGATAAAGCAACCACACTTCGCGTCATACTCTTCAACGTTGTAGTATTACCTCTTACTAATCCATAATATCCAAAACCTGGACCCTCTATGATAAGGTGATCTTGACCAGTCTTGTCCCTATCTTTGAAACTCATTTTGTACATCACAAAAATACAAACAATTGCAACACAATGATTACTACAAGGAAGTCATAAACTATCATGCAAGACTCACTGAAAAGGATGTAAGGTCTAATAACTGTAATTTAACTTTCTCACTCTCCATGTACACCTTCTACAATCGCTGATTAGCTCCCCCAGTTCTACCAAGAGTTTATCTTTGGAATCCATAGATATGTCAATAATTTAGTATCCCATCATTCTTGTCTTCTCAAAAAAGGCGAACGCACACATGCATTGTAAAACAACAATCATAAATCTAAATTGAGCATCCCCAATACCTAGAAAATACTTCAGTTTGCCGAGGTCTTCATCTGTATGCTAATTGACTGTGGAAAACTTGATGGTCCTGCTATTATTTTTTCATTGGAAAAGCATAAGTGTATTAATACTTGATGCCATAGAAATGTACAATTAGCTACCTTACAAGGAAGTCATACTATTATTTGAGTTTTATCAGTTTATATTTATGTTGCCCCTTCCCTTCAAACAATTTTAGGATGCACTTGTGAGTAGTTTTTTCTTTCTAAACACAACATATCAATACCATTGCGGCTCCACTATATCAATTTTTATTTTATATCTACAAACGTAATGGACATAGCATCAAAAGACTTCCATTAGTTAATTAGTTTGTTTTTTAATTGCCCTATACTTTGAAGCATGCTTAAAATTTACTAAAAATGAGGGTTGTTGGATTAAGCCTTAACTTTGGCCTCTTTTCATCGCCCGAAGAAACATTGGCATCCTGTCATGGAAATCTTAAAAGGGATTTTCAATAAAAATAAATTATATTTTATGTTCCGTCTAAGTTAAACAATTATTATTACTTGTCACTTTATATGTTGTGAGCACTCTAGGACCTTATAATAGGCACTTGTTCAATTTGTTATTAATAAGCAACTCTAATAAACTTATGTTTGCTTTTAAATTAATTTTCCAGCTACAAACCTGTCCTAATGAACAACTTATTAATTATCAATCAATATATGAAGAAGGTCAGATGAATTTCTTTAGTTATGATGGCAACCGTTATATAATGCAAGATTCAACTCATGAGGCGTTTGTCTGCAAAAAAAAAGGTGATCATGATTTTTATGGATATATGCCTAGTTTACTTTATTTTGTTATTAATAGATGCAATATACACAATAGTTTTGATTATTATTAAATATATATATATATCTACTAGCATCCATTATTTGACAAGATAATGGACATGATAATTTTTGTAAACTAAGTAGATCAATATTCATGACTGCACGATTTAATTATTGTAGAAATTTGAGGGTGCTGTCAAGGATATTGGTCTTGAAATTAAATACCATGAAGATAATGTCCAATTCTTAAAGGGTCAGAAGAACATGTTGGATGATTCTATTTTGGATATAAAAGGTGTTGTTTGTTTTCAAGTTAACTAGGTTATTTGTAAAATGTACATGCAACTTTAAAGGGTTAATGTAGAAATTTGTTCCTTCAGTTTCCTAGAATATACTGTTTTTAATCCGTCTTTATGGAAAGCAAACAATCAAACATTGTAAAATTTCTATATTAATGGGCGTCTTTTACATTTTAAGTAAATATGTATTTCGTAAATACCTTTGCGCAGAATATCAGGCATCAACTTGTTTCAGTGATCTTAATATATTACCCATGGGCTTAATGTGTGTATTTCCTATTCGAAAGTTCTTCGTGTAGAATATAGTATTCAGTTTATCTCATTTCCTTCCATTTTTTCATATCTCTTCTCACTGTTTCTTAATATTAATCCTTGTGCTTGTGGGTTATTGTAGTTTCCCTCTGCGAGATTTATTCAACAATTGGAACTGAATCTGAAAATATGGAATCTTCTAATGGGCACAATTAGTTGGTGGCCATTGAAAAAATCTTAATATTTAACAATGGCAAGCGACCAATTCATAATGGAACTCCAATTACTCATATTCCATATACGAAGGACGTGATAGGAATTGTTGCTTTGCTTGGTAAGGTTGACGGTGATAGTCTCAATAGATTAGTTTCATATAACATCTAGTAATTTCAGGTGTTTTCTAAAAAAATATAAAGAAGAAAAAATGAATGAGCTTTGTATGAGTCCACTTTTATTCTACTTCCTGTTCAAGACATTATAGCACTTGTCCACTTTGTCCCAATAAAGATGAAAATATGTGGTTGCAAAAAGGTGTAGACTTGAGACAAAGTATTGATATATTTTTGTCTTTGATTTTGTTATCGGAATACTTAGAGTGATTAGGGTTTGGAGGTCGCAGATTAGGGTAGAAGGTTAGTTGTTATTTGAACGTTTTCGGACATTCTTAGGTCTTACAAAGTAGTCCTGCATTAGTTGGAAAATGATTTTGTAGTCTTCATAAACAGGCCTGGACAATCTTAACTTTAATACCACACCATCACTTAATCATAATTAACCATAACTGAAAAAAGGAGTAGAGATCACATGACTAACCCCAACCTGTTTCACAAGTCACCATTACGGTCTTACCATCTACTATCCAATTCAACCCAACAATAGGATAATATAATCATATTATAGTAAACAAAATGATAACAAATACATTTGAATCTTTAATGAACAATTCACTACTAGTTCATAGCCTATAGTTAAAGACATAGGTCAATTTCATGATCTACATCACAACCAAAGTCAAGTACTAATGAACTAGCATGATAGGATTACAAAAACATCTCAATATATTAATAAATTGACATAATAACATAATAGGATAGTGATTCACACATTAATCAAGCAAATAACATTAAATATTAGATAGTTCAATTCTAGATCACAACCTAGGGTTAAGGGGAAAAGGTCATCATCTACAAACTTGAATAAATTAAGAAGTAGTATAATTGAATTATAATTCATAGTAAAATAATCATATTATACAAAAGAATTTACAAAAAAAGTAATTCACGTGATCAATTCTATATTACAAGAAACCGATTTGAATTTCATATTTTTGAAATCGATTTGAATGAACCCTTTCGGGAAAGAGATACCAAAGGGGAATGAAAAATCATACCTTGTTTATTGATGAATATTTATGGAGAAAATTGACCTTTACCAGCCCTATAACCCTTGACCTTTTTTTCTATGGTGTTCTTCTATTTTGGCGAGAGAAAGAAGAAAGAAGGAAGACCAATTGGGTTTTGGGAATTATGTGCTCTTACGTTAGTTTAATGAGGTTAGGGTATTTATAGGTTAGTAAATAACATAATAATACCTAACTTAAACCCTAACTAATAAACCAACCACCTAATAAATTAATCCATTCAACTTAAAATTCTGCAGCAAAACAGTTGCTCCACTAACGAGACCATAACTTATGCCCCATTTATCAAATAACGGCCACGTGACCAACCTTACTGTTTGTCCATCGTTTGTGACTGAGGATTCTTAAAATGAACCCTTAGAATAATTTACTAAGGGACAATCGAGGTTTTCCATCGACACTCGTCGATTGGCCCAGGATCCATCGGTTGCACTCGTCTATGAACACTACCTTTGAAAGCTATTTACCCAAGTTAGAAGGGTTATCAAGGGCCCTTGGTAGTTCCTATAGTATTCTCAGCTTGACTTTTCGAATATGAACTAACTATAAATACATTTTAAACACCTTTCAACAAAATTTCATCATTTTCAAACTCCTTAAACTTAGTCAAATAGGTTAAGGCACACTAGCACCTCTTTAACTAGTTTCCGAACGTCATAGACGTTCTTTGATGTTTTGATTTATAAACTCCCTATATCACTTATATACACTATATTGGACCTTAAAAAAGTTACACAACCCTTACACACTAATGTTAGGCTCTAGAACACATCTTACACTTTCAGAGTGTTACATATATTCTCCAAGTGTGATATATTTTGAATCTAATCCTATATGAATCTTTATACATTTGTTAGAATTATGGCTAACAATTCATGACATTCTAATTATGTCCCATTTAGATAGTTGGGTTTTGAAAAAGCGATAGGGAGTTTGTTCAAGATGAATTCACAACAATAAATTTGCTAAAGGTATCCACACCTTTTGGGCTTGTGAATCTAAAGAATAGATATACCGTTGTTTCACGGTTTTTTAAATATTTTTTCCTTAAGTTTAGTGAGTGTCCAAAAGCCTTTTTGTATTGATTTTTATGCAATTTTTTATTTATTTGCAGGAAATCTGTCCAAAGATGAACGCGGAAGTTTTTGAGCGAGAAATATAGATTTGCATCGTAGAGAAAGTGATGAAGGAAGATGGGGAAGTCTGACCCACTGCGGGATTACAGAAGTTTATGACGAACCGTCATATCCACGATGGTCCATCCTTCTGGTTCATCGCAATGATCAGAGAGTAGTCCAAGTACCCAATTTCCATGAAATTTATGTTTTATGGAACAAAAACCTTCGACGGATCGTCGTGCTTGGAGTGGTCCATCATACCTGCCGTTGAGGGTATTGAAGAAAGCGTCAGAAGAATTTGTGAAGTATGGGACGACGGAGGCCATGACGGCCCATCGTGACCACGACGATCCGTCACGAGATCCGTCGACCCAACCGTGTTTTGACAAATTTTTAGTAATTAGAATCCTTTTTTTATTAGGTTTTGTTTTTATTATAAATAGTTCAAAAAACCTCGTGTTTTGGGTTAGACTCTTTTATGTTAGACTCTTTGATAGTAGACTCTTAGATATTAGACTTTTTGATCGTTAGACTTTTGGATAATCTTTGGTTCTCTTGTTCAAGTAATGAAGGATTAATTTGAGCAATTGTTACACTTTTTCTGGAATTGATTGTTTGTGATTTTGTTGATAAATCAAGTAATTTTCTGAATATTATTCTTTATCAACAAAGTAAGTGCATGAATTATTATATTAAATGTATGAATATTTTGATTATGACTATGGCTAACTAAACTACATAACTAGGGTTGTGGGAAACATGGGTGAATAATGAGGTAAAATCTAACTAAAAAACAATTCTAGAATAGTGTCTTGCATGTCTTGATAATTCTTTTGTTTGGAAGTATTTTTTATGGATGGTCAACTTTAGAACTCCCTTTAATGCTACTTACCGCACCAATGAGGTAGATAATAGGAAAAGAGTTATCAACATAGATTTTGTGTATACTATCTAATAGGCTAGTGTCGATTAGTACGAAGTAATAACTTAGTCAGATATCAAATACAATGCTTAATATGAGGTAAATGTAAGGGTTAGTATAGCAAAACACGTAGTTTTCTAAATGCCGGACAAGGGATTTACAAATACATAACTTATCAGTTTGCATGCAAGATACTAGGAAAGAAACGTTATAGTTAGAAATATAAAGTAATGAAGCTGTGGGGAACACTTAAACCCTAGTTAGTTTGTTTAATTGATTAAACTCCAACATTTTAATCTGTTAGTTGTTTACTTTAATTTAGTTAGTTATTTTGATTAAATTAGAAATGAAAACCACCCTTTTATTGTCTTTTGTTTTCTAAGGAAATAATTGACTAAATACTAGTAATAATAGATTAAAGTTAATTCTGAACTATTTTCCTCGTGGTAATGATCCCAACCTCATTAGTTGGGTTCTTTACTTGATACGACCGCTTTACTTCTTATTTGAGATGTTTGTGTGAGTGTATCAAATTTTGGCGCCACTGCCAAAAAAATTAGCTTTTAGATTAACATATAAAATTATTACTAAACTTTAGTCAATATTTTCTTTATTTTAATTTTCTATTGTTTTTTATTCTTGCAGAACTATCTTCCTTGTATGCCAAATACACGGACAAGAAGAGCACCCTTGTTTCCCTACGATCACGAATTAGAGCGTACACTACGTAATATGAATTGAAACTTGGGCATTAACGATGATGATCCAAATTAGAACACCCAGCTCCTTTTGATGTTCATGGTCAATTATTACCCGATAATCCGAGTAAAAATCAACAAAGGGGATAAAATCCTGCTCCACGCCTCAAGAATACTACAGAGGTTATGATAACATTGCAGACTCTGATGGGCCACTTGTCTTGACCCCTCTACCACAAGGCCACATCATTGTGGTACCTAGTACTCTGATGCAAATGCTTACTTCTAGAGGTTTGTTTTGAGGGATACCTTCTAAGGACCCACATACCCATATAGCTAAGGTAAGGGCAATGTGTAAAAGCTGTGTAGGGAGGACTGATTTGGATTTGCATGTAATAGGGCTAAGAGTATTTCCTATCTCACTGACGGGAGAGGCTGCTATTTGGTTCACTGATCTCCCTTATAACTCAATTTTCAGTTCGAACCAACTAACGGATGTTTTCTTAGCACTTCACTACCCTGTTTCCAAGAAACTAAACCACAAAGACAAAGTGAACAACTTTGTGGCACTACCAGGAGAGTAAGTTAGTAGTTCTTGGGATAAATTCACTTGATTATTGAGAAGTGTCCCTTATGACCGCATAGATGATGAGTCACTTAAGGAATACATCTATCCGGGACAGGATGATAATAATAAAGTGGTATTCGATATTATAGCGGGTGGTTCTTTTGGGGAGTGTCCTTATACCGACATTGTTGAAAAGTTAGAGAAAATCCACCGAAATAAAAAAGCATGGAGTACTAGGAAGTCAGATACTGGGACAAAATCCTTCGCAATGCAATCCACTCACAACATAGCGATAGATGAGATTCGTGAAGAGATGGATCATATGAGAAGTGAGATTGGGTTGGTATTAAAACATGTCACTTAGGTGCAAAAAAGATAAATGCAATTAACTACTTGTCTAAACCACCACCACCAAATAATGAATGTTGTTATGAGGAGGATTTCTACGTTGTAAATGAGCAGACGGGGGGTTTCCAACCGAGTGCCCAAGGCTTAAATCTGGAGAATTGGTTCAAAGTTCAAGGAATCAAAGGTCGGATCGATTGTAAATATCACCGTGAGGGTCATTATGTCCTAGATGAAAACTACAACTGCGACAACTCAAACAAGGGTAACTATGGTAACATAATTTATAGGAATGCTCCCTATGTCCCTTCTCAAAATTGTGAAGTTACTCCTAGATACGGTGGAAATAGTGTGGCGCAAGTTGAGGATATGTTTCACAAAATGATGAAGAGGTTTGATGCTAGTAATGAGCACATTAGAGTGTTAAAGAGTGAATTATTGGGTATTAGGCTCTACCCGTAGTAAGGAATGACCTCCTAAGAATAATAGAAACTTCAAATCAGGCACTGGTTGGGAGGCAACCCAATACTAAAATTTGCAGGAAGCACATCATCAATAAATTGAACAGAAAATCACTCTGCAACTGTCACTGATGGATACATCGACAGACTGTCACGCATGCAACGGACCGTCGCATGAATCCGTCGTGCAAGGTATGTCTTTCATTTATTTTCAAAATTAGGGCACACGAGATGGAACCCATGACGGATCGTCGCATCTGTGATGGAACATTGTTATGGACTCGTTGCATCATTAACCAGCATATCCAACCAAATCTGGCTGGTGTATTTTTAAAATTTGTCAACATTTAAAAAACCCCACCCCCACATTTTAACCATTTCCTTCCCTCTTTCTCCCATTTCCCTCCCTTTCAAACTTCTTACTTCCTACCTCTCTTCTCTATCAACTGGTCACTTCCCGAAATCCCTATTTCCGGAAATCTCCTTTCTACTGGTCGGAGTCTGCTGCTGTGGTTGTGCTCTTGATAACCAAGTCACTTTATTTGTTTGTTTTTCTCCTCTTCTCAGGCATGTGTCTCTGATCTCTACCCATTTACATTGCATTTTGTATTTTAATTAGTATTAGCCTATTTCTTTTTGGTGGGTCTTCATTCTTTGATCCAATTTTGTTTAACCTAGGTCGAGAATCCACGAATTGCCTTCTTATAAATCGAGAAATATGTGCTTTAACATTTCTAGTTTTCTAGGTATTTGGGTGAAGACTAAGCATTCCATTTGAGTCATAGGGGATGATTGTGCCATACTCAATTCTGTCCCTGAATGACAGAACGAGACCCCGTTGAAGGACTGTCGTACCCACGAAGGACCATCATAGGGTCTGTTCCAACACCTCACTGTTCGTTTTCTCTATGTGTCCACCAACAGACACATGCGACGGGCCATCGTCTTGCACAACCGTTCTGGTTGTAAGAGACCCTATGCCTAAGGGTCTCCAACTTTTTCGAAGTGTCCTCTGACGGACATCTAAGACGCACCGTCATACCCATGACGGTCAATCCTACACAACTCTCATGACGATTATAGACCCCTCTTCTTAGGGTCTCTATACTTTTTCTAAGTTCCCCACGACGGACATCGGTGATGGACCATCATTATCACGACGCTCCATCATTCTGATCCATCATAACTATCATATACTTTCCTTCAGGGGTGTCCATATAACAATAGTTGAAGTAAGACATTACGGACCCCATGACAGTCCATCATACTCACAACGAGCCATCATCTAGTATGTCGTGTTTCACTGTTACTACAAATATATCATTACAGCTTTCCTCTCATATTTATATTGTGTCATTTTTGCTTGTCTTGTTTGCTATTTCTAGTGCTTATATTGATTCTTTACATGTACAATCTATAAATGGATAAAAACAAGATCAAATTTATTCACGTGGGCGTTCAAAGTCTGTCTCCCCATCTGCCCGACTGGTTATAGGCTATGATGATGAGCATTATACCGAGTATCTTCCCCCAGGCACTGCCATTCAATCACGAGCTGCACGTGCAACAAGAGCTTCACCAAAAAAAGTGGTGTCAGGCGTAGTCATTGCCTCCCAGTCTGATGAGGAGCGCACATTGACCGGCACACCTTTGGGTCATCTATATATGAAGAAGGAGCGTCAGAATCCTTAGGAGTTTCGTGGTCGGAGGAAGCCTCCGGGTCTGTAGAAGTCCCTGCACCCGCCAGAGATGCAAAATCTGCCTTGTCTGTTGAGGCTGACAGTCATGATTCCACTCCAGGCTCACCGATTGGTGCTCTTGCCCAGGTTGCCGACCAGCCCAACCGGTTGTGTGTCGACGGGCAATACCAAGTGTATTCTGACGCCAAGTTTCTAAACGCTAAAGGCGTCATGACCAAACCCTTACACTGGAGAAGAGGGTCCTTACAAGAAGTCTCTCCACCATGCTAGAGAGCCACAATCTCTTCACTAGACACCGGCTAGAGTGGACTACTCGTTCTTAGGCCGCTATTGTGAGGAGTTAGTCCGAGAGTGTTATGCCTCTTATGTGGCTACTCTCCGATCATAGATAGATAGGCGGGCTGCCTTCACCAAACCGGCCCAACTTAAGCACGTTCGAGTACGCGGCATACAGGTCGACATCTCCCTGCCCGCCATCCGCCGGTATCTGTACGGGGAAGATGTTGATGCCAACAGGACCCTTCTTACAGCCGAGTTCGACTACCAGTGGCAAATTTTAAAAGATGGCCAATTCTTGCGTGAGCCATCCCGAGAGAGACCACCAAGAAGTGGATGTCCCTGCACTTGTCTATTGATGGAGAGGGTGCCAACTGGGTAAAGGAGCCGAAGAGATTCATTAATAAGGCTAACTTGACCATCACGGCTAAGGTCTTATGGTTGATTGTCCACCACTGTCTTTCTCCCACGACTGCTGATAATATAGTCACATGGGATCGCGAAGTTCTGATGGTGGTGATGATAGCCGTTTTTGAGGTGGACATCACTTTGCTGCTCAAGCAATCATGCACAAGAGGGATTTCAAGGTCACAACTACATACTCTTTTACATGTATGATATTTTCATTATGCAGGTGCACAGTTGTGCCCATCTAGAACATTGATCAGCTTTAGACACCGTTGGGCACTGTTTATATCATCCTCATAAGGGATGAGGCCAATGAGTTGGCTCCACAGAGAGGGCCCCGGAAAGAGTGTCCTTCACTTAGTGAAAATCTGGCTGATACGGTAGCATATGCTCGAACGGCTACGCAGGCTTCTTCCGAAACCACTAACACTACGCCGGTCGAGTCTATCTAGGGTAGTAGCACTGCCCCTAGCTCCTCTTTCTCAGCCCCTTTCCCCACTCTAGTCCCGCTTGCTAGGGTCCAGAAACTAGAGGCTCATATGTCCACACTTCTGCATCATCTAGCCTTAGATGCAGAGGTCTATTGCCGAGGCAAAAGAGCGCTTGGAGAGTAAAATGGTCCGGCACATTGAGTGGAAGATCACTGAGGTTCATTAGCGCTTGGATGCTTTTGAGTTGCAGGTGCTAGCCCGGCCAGCCCCTCAGGTTGACGTGTCGACCCTTCAGTCTGCGGTCGAGAGTTTGCGAGCGGATATTGATATGATCCTAGACGCTAGGGTGCCTGAGTCAGAGGCCCCTTCTGCAGAGCCTGCTGAGGACACCGTAATGGCTTCCTTATTCGCCACTTTTGAGATTCCACCACCTCCCCCTCGAGAGCATGCCAAGAGGTGAAAGGGTATAGAGGAGGATGAGGCTCGATAACGAAAGAAGGAGCGTCGTGAGATGGAGGCTGTGAGGAGAGCCTAGCTTACTGATGAGGAGGCACGTCAGATCAGGGTTGTAGCAGCTGGGGAGTCTAGCACAGAGATGTGGAGACCGCGTGGGGCACTACTTATAGTGTTGAAGCTGATGAGGACACTACAAAGGGTGTCAAGACTACTTAGGTAGTGGGTTCTGGGGAACCGGACCCACCAGCTTGGTAATCGTCGGCACTTTGTGCCCCAAGTTTTGTTCACCTATCTCTCTAGTACTTCAGTTTTTTATACATTGGGGACAATTGCATATCTTTTTGTTGGGGGTGGGGTAAATGGAAAGTGAGTGCTAGGGTGAAGTCTGAGTAGCCCAATTCACGATCCTCTTAGGGATTTTCTTGCCTGTGTTCTTTTTCCCCAAGAGTGATTATTTTTATTATTGAACCGGCATATCTATATCTTGTGTACATAGTATAACTCTGAACCATGATGGCTAAAATATAAATTATATTCTGATGTAATGAAAATGATGCATGGCTAGGGACAGTAATTGATAAATGTATGGTTCTAAGCATGACATAGAGATACATCACTTCATGACCATAAGTCTAAGAATCGAAGTAGGTGTCTTATAATCTTGTAGAATAAAGAGATGTCAAGTGAGTGTGAGGAAAATTTGAATAGTCCGCGATTTGTATTGAGTTAGAACTTGCCTTGTTAGTCCTGCTAAAAGTAAGATTGTAATAGGCAATTAGCAAAGGATCATAGGTCCTTGTTCAATATAGTTAATTTTTAGCCTAAATAAAAAAAACGAATGAAATTAATCCCTCTTTAATCTAAATGATTTGAGCATTAAATAGACCTTTATTTTTCACCCCAACTAATCTTTTCTTGGAATATTGTGTTGGCCCTGCTCGCCCCTGGACATGTGCACCTCAGCTTATGCAAAAATCATAAGTTGAGGGTGTCTAATGCAGTAAACAACCTTTTTGTGGACCTGACCCAACTTTTGGTATTGTATACTTTGACTCATGGCAAAGCCATAAGTTGAGGGTTGATATGATGAGGAATGCTCTTGAGGGTGGGGTTGAAAGAACAAAGAGAGAGAAAGAACAAAAGTAAAGTGACTCAAGAACTAGTTAAAAGAAAAGTAAAATAAATAAATAAATAAATATATATATTTATATATATATATATATATATATATATATATATATATATATATATATATATATATATATATATATATATATATATATATATATATATATATATATATATATATATATATATATATATATATATATACAACTAATACAAGCAAGAAAAGAAAAGAGTCACTTACACAAATGAAGAAAGAAGGAAAAATAGCAAGGTAAAAGTATATGAGAAATTAGGCGAAACAAAAATATAATATATGGTACGCTTAGCCGATATGTCAAGGAGGGAAAAAGTCACTAAAGTATACCTAAATATACCCTACCTGAACCTGAGCCTATGTTACAAGATAAGGAAGTCCTATCGTGATCATAAGTTTTGTATGGTGAACATAAAGCAGTGAAAATAAAGGCAAGCTTATGGAAATATGTATGAATGAGTTGTGAATTTGTTTTGAGGGTGAGTGTTTAATCGTAATCCTTATACTCAAACTTAAATCATCGTGTGAAAAATGAGGATATTTTTTTGAAGTGAGGACACTAGTTGCAATATCGAAAATATTAGTACCTCGATGAGAAATTGAAGAGGATAGGTGTCACTGCGTGGTGAGTCTGTGTCATGGTCTGGTTCCACACCATTAAAGCCTTATAGTGATAACATGCATAAACATGATTAGAATGATCGGGATTGATAGCCAAATGATTGTGAAAGCTAAAATATGGATACTATTGTACAAAGATTTTGTAGTGAGTCATAGTATGTCTCTGGAGGATAAACAACAAATTTAAGTTAAGGGTGTTGATATACTATTGTTTCACGGTATTTTTAATGCTTTTTACTTGAGTTAAGTGACTGTCCAAAAGCCTTTTTGTATTGATTTTTACGTAAGTTTTTCTTTAATTGCAGGAAATCTGTCTAAAGATGAACGTTGAAGTTTCTGAGCGAGAAATGTATAAGTGACCATCTACGGAGCCTCTAACGGTCCGTTCAGCTTGTGATGGTCCGTAGGTGGCATCGTAGAGAAGCTATTGAAGAAAGATAGGGAAGTCTGAACCTATGTGGGATTACGGAAGTTTTTGACGGACCGTCATAGCCACGACTGTTTGTCATAGCCACGACGGTCCGTCATGCTGGTTCATCGCAATGATCAGAGTGTAGTCGCAGTACCCAATATCCAAGAATTTCAACTATTATGGAGCAGAGACCCTCGATGAACCGTCGTGCTTGGAACGGTCTGTCATACCTTCCATTGAGGATAATGAAGAAGCAGAAGAATTAGGGAAATATGGGACAACGGAGGCCATGACGGCCCGTCATGACCACGATGGTCCGTCATGAGGTCCGTCAACGCAGCTGCATTTTGATAAAGTTTTCAGTAATTACAATCCTTCTTTTATTAGGTTTTGTTTTTATATAAATAGTTCAAAAAACCTCGTTTTTTGGGTTAGACTCTTTTATATTAGATTCTTAGGCAGTAGACTCTTTGATATTAGACTTTTTGATCATTAGACTTGTGGATTATCTTTAGTTCTCTTGTTCATGTATTGAAGGGTAATTTAAGCAATTGTCACACTTTTTCTAGTATTGATTGTTGGTGATTTTGTTGATTAATCAAGTAAATTTGTGGATTTTATTCTTTCTCATCAAAGTAAGTGCATCAATTCTTATATTTAATATATGAATATTGTGATTATGACTATGGGTAAATAAACTCCATAACTAGAGTTGTTGGAACCATGGGTGAATAATGAGGTAAAATCTAACTAAAATAACAATTCCAAAATAGTGTCTTGAATGTATTGATAATTCTTTCGCTTAAAAGTCCTTTTAATGGATGGACAACGTTAGAACTCGCCTTAATGCTACTTTCCGGACCAAGGAGTTAGATAAGAGGAATAGAATTATCAACATAAATTTAGTGTATACTACCTAATAGGCTAGTGTCAATTGGTACAAGGAAATAACTTAGTCAAATCGAGTACAATGCTTAATATCAGGTAAAGGTAAGGGTTAGTATAGAAACACACGTAGCAGGACCAAGGTGCGGAGTGAAATTTCTAGATGCCGGACCAAGGATTTAGAAATACATAACTTATCACTTTGCATGCAAGATTCTAGGAAAAAATTGTTAGAGTTAGAATTATCAAGATAGGAACTTGTGGGGAACACTTAAACCCTAGTTACTTTTATTAATTTATTGAACTCCATGATTTGAATCTGTTAGTTGTTTACTTTAATTTAGTTAGTCATTTTCATTAATTTAGAAATAAAAATCACCCTTTTATTGTCTTTTGTTTTCTAAGGAAATAATTGACTAAATAATAGTAATAATAGATTAAAGTTATGTATGAACTATTTTCCTCGTAGGAACAATCCCAACATAATTAGTTAGGTTCATAACTTGATATGACTACTTTACTTCTCATTTGAAAATTAAGTTTGAGCGTATAAAATATCAAACAATCTAGAAAAGGGAGTCAAGTGGGAGGTCACTATTTGATAACTAAGGCGTGGAA
Organism: Solanum arcanum; assembly: GCA_027789145.1. Classification (NCBI taxonomy): domain Eukaryota; kingdom Viridiplantae; phylum Streptophyta; class Magnoliopsida; order Solanales; family Solanaceae; genus Solanum; species Solanum arcanum. The sequence goes on from CM050943.1 coordinate 31,915,024, forward strand.
CCCTTGTAGCCCTTCATGGGTCATGAAGGGAACCATGACTATTAGTGGTTCTCCTGGAGCCTTCAAGTACTTGAACAAGAGAGGCTCCCTTCCCATGATCCCTTATAAGACTCGTGGTGAGCTTCAGGACCTGCTGTGATGGTCGTGAAGGGTAGGTAAAATCACAACAACGACACCATTTTTCCACGAGCCCTTTTGCATGTCGTGAAGATCCACATGGCTGTAAAGGTCGACGTGTTAAGGGTTAGGACTTCCCTTGTTGTTACTATAGGGACCATGACTGACCAAATTACTAGTGGACCCCTAGATTATTCATGAATCCCTCAATCTGGGTCTTGCACCAGCTGTAAGTTAGGGGAATTTAAGGCATTTCCTAATTATTTTATCTTGATACTTGTTGGTTTTACCCAAATCTAGAACCCTATGTATGTGTTATAAAAAAAAATTTGATAACTTAATTCATTCTCCTTAATACACAAGAATAATATGTCTTCCCCTCAAATAATTTTCGCTCTATAAATGTTGGAATAAGAATTGTTCAACCTACGATTCAAATTCAATTATGCAATTCTTCAATTAAAGATAAGAAATTTTCATGGAGTATTATAGTTTTCATCCATTGATCTCGTCAATTCATGGGTTTCCCAAATTCTCCAATTTTTAAAAATAGAATTACCCAATTAAGTTAGGGTTCTTCTTTTATGTTGTGGGTTCTATTGATTATTAATTTAATTGATGGATTTATGATCTTTTAGGAAGAATGTAATTTAATCTCATTTTTTTCAGATGATCCCCCATGAACACATTTAATTACCGTGTTTTCCATGTTATGAGCATATAATGTGGGTTTTGGATTATGAATGAAAATTATAAAAAGAAGCATGCATTGATAGAATTATATAATTTTATTATAAATTCCCATGAACAAATGTCTAACTCTTACAACCCGAGAGAACCCCCTAGTAGTAAAAAATGTCTTCGTCATCAAGGAGATCATAGACAAGTCCTTAACATTCATCATTGAATAATAGATAGAATAAAAGTAGAAAATTTTAAAGTTTTCATTTGAAGACCAACTTCACTTCATATATCAAAATAAAAACAAACATGTCTCATATTGACATCTAAACATAAGAGTGTTAAAATTAAGACTTAACCCATACATCAATAGCAAGTCTTATAGTACGAAATACAAAATAGTCTTTGTATAAGGAAAGTTAAACTAGAATTACAATCAAGCAACTCCATACTTGAACTTAAGGACTAGCCAACTTTGAATAGAAATCATTTTTTCTTCAATAAAGTGCTAGAATCACCCTAATGGCCTCAACCTACACTTTGTGTAGAAAATAGAAGCAATATGGGTTGGCACAAACCACATGTACTATGTATGGAAACATATGCTAGCAAAAAATTAGACAACATGCGCAAAGGGACATTTGGTTATAAACAGGCTATATTAAATTTAAAAGATTTTATACACATTCTTAGAACACATATTCAAGTCAATACCATAAGAACAAGACATATTCATACTCAAGAGTAACATTATAATAGAGTCATAGTCAGCGTTTCATATTAAATTCCATTTCATCAAAACATCAAAAGACCTTACTCATAACCTCAATCCCAGTATTCTAGTGCAATGTATATGAGAAGCCCCATAACACATCATAAATAAAGTAAACCAACAAAGAGGCCACGATCATTGCCTTTTTCTTCGTACCTCCTCATACCAATTGTAGTTAAGAAAACCCAAACAAATTAGACTAACATCATGTATGTCAAGTGAAGTCACCATCACCTACCTTATGATATCAACTCATGCATTTCATTACTAACATACTCATAAATAACCCAAACTAGAATTCCCCTTAAGGTCCACTTGTGCAATGTATAGATAAAGTCTCATACCCTTACATACACTAAGTAACACCTCTTAAGTAGTACTACTTAGTTTTCATCTTCTTACCTTCATTCATTAATTTTAACATTCGGGAAACTTCGCAATAACGGACATTGACCATGTGAGATCCATGGAATCCGATGTCATCCCCTTACACAGAAAGGAGGGTGTCATAATTTCCAAGGTAAGACATATACATTCATATAGATTCTACGTGGATCAACTAGCTAAGGTTTTTTATGGGGGAACATAGTTAAGGATTTTGGAGATTGTTACTAGAAACCCTCTATATTCTAATAAGCATTATAGTTTACACCTCATGAGAACATCGGGTAAACATTTCTTCCTTTGGAAAAGGGCACCTCTCATTGTGAAGTTCACTCACAACTAATACCCTTTTTGAAATATCTTTAGGTCTTCCTTAACATTATTTTGTAACATAGGTATTAGGAGTTTAACCCTCATATTGCTTGTTCGTATCTCATAGGTTTTATGATGAAAAAGTCCTTTCACCAGAAACCCAACATCAAGTAATAGCATCACTTCATAATATTGTCTTAAGATGTAAATGGGAGTTACCTTTCACCTTTCATAATAGAATACCAATCATCATATCAAAATTATCATGTTCATAGAATGATCATACATTCATAACTTTATCATTCATACATCAAGTAATAAAAATTACCAAAGATAATCGAAATATAATACAATATCATGTTCATGACCTTAAAGGTCTTACCAATGGACTCCAAGATACCCTTAAGAGTCTTCATCCCAAACCCATGATATTTATCCATCAATTTAATTATTATCATCATACAATAGTAAATTATTTTGTTTATCCGGCATGGACTAGCTCTTTAGTTATTTTGTTCTTAGACATTCCTAGTTTAGTAATTTGAGATAGATGTTCTTGTGATGATGACTTCCAGATTTTGGGCATAATAATAATAGTTTTGGATTGTTTTTATTAATGAGTTTAAGTCTTCCGCATTATTTTCTGTTGATATATCTTGAATGACAAGGTTATATGGGTTGGTTCGCTCACATAGGAGGGTAAGTGTGGGTGCCAGTCGCGGCCTCGACTTTGGGTCGTGACAGCACAAGATAAAGTGAACTACAACAATCACCCAACATTATACGCCTAAGTAACCCTAAGTGATCACAATTGTCTACAATTGATCCATAATTTTAATTTTAGAAGAAGATTCATATGTAGAGAGAAACCCCTGATTTTGGGGGATTTTTAGATCATATTTGAAGGGACTTTATGGGTAAAAAAATCCAAATATTGAAAAAATGCATACCTTAATGAAGACTTAGTGACAAAATCAAAATTGTAACGATTGAGAATTGATCCTCTACTTGGAGCTCCAATGTTCTATAATGGATTTTTGAGGAGAGAGAAAAACTATAGAGTAGGAAGAACTTGTTATTTTTTTTATTTCTATTTGAGTGTTTTGTATTTTTGATTGAAGAATTTGTGTCAAATGAGTAAAAACTATATATATTAACACACCCAAAATATCCAAAATACCCTTGCACTAGTTATACTATAAAATAAAAGTCCAACTTGACATTTCATTATTTCCTTAAATTGTAAAAAAGTAGAAGTGGGTCAGTTACAGGAAACAGGGTCCAAATTCCAATTTTGTAGGTGTAACATCCCGTGATTTCCATGACTCATACTAGAGCCTAAGATGTTTTATAATGATGATTTTATAACTAAATTAGTGTAAATAACTTGTTTGAGAAGTATTGGAGTCATAGAATCAAAGAAAGGTCTTATCGTTTGAAAACTAACGAAATCAAACTATTAGACGTCCCTCTATTTGGTGAAGGTTTGGGAGGATCATATTGAGCCTAAATATTTTAAATTTAATTTTAATATGTAAAATATATCAAAGATGGTCAAAATATAATGTCACGACTCCACAATGAAAACCGAGAGGGTCCTTGAGAACGATAAAAACATGGGCGAGCAGGATGTTAAAAATAGCTTGCGCGCTACAACGAAGTTATAGGTGTCCTCGCGATTCAACCTGGATTTAAAAAAAAATGATAAATTTACCCCACGACGCACAACTACTTCTCTTATTCATTTGATGTCGTATTTTAAGCATGTTTACTTTTCAAAAATACCCAATTAAGTGAGGGGTCTTTTGGATAATTTATATGGTTGCTATATATTTATTAAAGGGTTAATTTTAAGTAACTTTTACAACTCCAATTAATTCCAAAAAAAAAACCAAAATCTCTCATCTTTCTCTACTTCCTCTCTCCCTAAATTCTCCATTGAAGAAGCAATAAAGCTTGAAGAAGAAGACCACTTTCTCTAGGATTTCACTTGGATTAAGTAGATTAAGTTTCAAAAAGGTATGGTTTCTTTCACTCATGGGTTTCTTTTCCCCAAGAATTCCCTCCAAAATATGATTTCTAAATCCCCCAAATCTATGTTTTCTTTTACACATGGGTGTTCTTTAAAAATGAAATTATCAATTAATTTTGATGAATTAATGTTGTTTAAGTATATAATGATGGTAAAATTATTATTTCCTAAGACATTTCCCTATACCAATGTCCTTCCCCCAATTTCATGAAAATCTTGAATTGATATGGTGAATTGTGAAGATCATGAACATGTGGATTGATTACATTGTTGTTAATTACGTAATTGCTTCCTGAATTTACCTTGTGTGTAATTGGTAATATATTCTTGGTAATGGAAGTATAAAGGTTGTTGGAACGTACAAAGAGGTATATTGATTGGTTCTTCTTGGATTCAATTATTAACTATGAATAACTTACATAATAACGCTTCTAGGTCTAATGTGTGGTTCTGATGTTTATTTTAAGTAATCCTCATCCCTAACCCTGAGATATTGAATTAGACATGAGTTATGTAGGCATGTTATGATATGATTATTGTATGATTGGAAGTAGTTTCTTATGATTACAATAAGTTCTAAGTGAATGTTTTACTCATTTATGAAGTAGTGTTTAAAGTTAAAGAATTGTTCTCACTTGTGATGACTTTTGAGCTAGATATGATAAAATGTTTACATGAGGGTCTAGAAGATATTAATGTGAACTTGTATAATGAAATAATACTATTACTAAAGGGAATAATTGATTTAGCATCAAAAGGATATATGAATAAGATGGAGGTCTAACTTTATTAAGTTCGTCCTCACACTTGGGTTTCCTAATGTTATTAAGTTCGGATTCTCAAGTTATGTGTAGTCGCATGATATGGAAACCTCCACATTAGTAAGTAAATATTTCTAGAAATAATCTCCTTCACCCTTAACAATGTGAAAACATAGGACACTAGCTTAGTTGATCCCCCTAGATAGCTACACACGAATGGTTACACCTTAGGTAAATGTTAACCCTTTCATTTCGTTGTGGGAGTGTAACACCAGATTCCATGTAGGTCACATGGGCTCAAGCTAGTCACTGCACTTGTTTCCCTAACATAAAATGTATATTTGAGGTGCAAGACAAACAAATGTCAAAAAGAGGTTTTCAAAAAAAGGCCCTCCTAATACTCCTTGGGTCAACAAGATTAAGGTGTCTACTCCCAAGCCCCAAGATAGGAAAGGTGGTGGTTCTTATGTTTAGAAGAATCTTTGTTCAAAATGTGGTTGAAAAAATGATGGTAAGCCCCTACTTGGCACGGGTAATTGTTGTAGTTGTAGAAAGAGTGGTCACAGGACGAGAGATTGCACTATGATCATAAAAAGTAGACAAATACTACAATTTCATGCATAAGGAACACATATATAGTGACATGCATTAAAACACCTTCCTAGAACTTCCTAAAAAGCTACTTATGTAATGTCTGGATGGGTTCATTACTTCCACCTATCCTAAGTATCCTCCCTTAAGTCATTCTATTTTGGGTCCTATTCATTTATTTCCATTGTCCATTTTACATTAGAGAAACTATATCCTTAAATGACATAGACCATTTGATGCTAAACATGAAATCCGGTTTCATAAAACTCTAAACCGATAAAGGGTGGTCTACCGGCCAAAGTAGAACCCAATGTGACATAACTTTCTAAGTGGAATCCACTAGCTAGTATCCTATGGTTGCAACATTATTATGGAACTTGGATCATATCCCCCTATGCCCGTGGTCTATTTGGATTTCCACCTCATGAAATTGATTGTAGACCTACCCTTCCATGTTGGAAATGGACACACACTCATATACAAGTTAACTCGGTGCTAAGCTAAGTTCCTTTTATTAAAAACTTTTATTATTTTTTACTTTAAAAATCATAGGTTTAGGAGAGTCATCCCCTCATACTTAACTCATAGGTCATAGATGTAAGTTCATCAACCTAGATCATGTAAATAATCCATTCACATAAACATAGAACATGCAAAACATCATCTAATTTAGGGTACACATGAATACACCATTCAAGGCCCCTCGCTTGACTATATTTATATATATATGTGTGTGTGTGTGTATAAATATATGTGAGAAAGCCTTTAACATAACACATTAAGTCACACAAGTTCTTACATACATATTTATACATATAGAAACAAAAACTAGAACTATCTTATCAATTGACACATGTGCAATGCATAGGCAAAGTGTCATACCCTTGACTATACTATTACACCTATCAAATTATTCTATTAACGAATGCATAACATACTTCACATTCATATACTTTACATGCATAGTAGTATACATTAGTGAATATGAGAACAACCTTTCATGTAGCCACCATGACCTTTACTACTTGTAACAGGCATGTGAGTGAGAGTGTGTGTACATTGACCAACACTATCACATAATCTCTATCAATCACTCTTTGATGCAGCCTGCCTCTTAGACCACATTATAATTCCAAAAATATAACGTACAACACATAATAGCATAGGAGGCAAGACAATATAAACATTATAACAAAGACTCCTAACTTTAGCTATTTACATTTTCATGTAAGGGGTACAAGAGTAGAGTCTATCAACCATTTTAACATATCAACGGCAGCACCAATAAAATAGCCTAACATGAATGTATGCATGATCATACAATAGCCACACAATCTCGATCACTACTAGATAGGAATATAGGCACAACTACATCATAAGGTGATCATCGAAATCTCTAAATCATATATTCATAAATTTTCCTTCAAGGCCATGGTCGACACATATATAATGACAATAAAGTAAACGCTGCCACCATAAGTGGACCATACCACACAATGCCATACAAGGCTTCATCAACATTACTATAATGAAATAGAGAAGTAGAAGAGTAGAGGAAATACGGTTTCTTACCAATTTTTCACCCTTCGATCATCATTGATTAACACTCCTTATTAATCAATAATTCACATATATTGCAGTATATAAGCCTAATTTAAACACATAAGAAAACATGTACAAGTCGCTACAAGATTATACTATAACATAATACAACACATCAACATAGTAGGAAAGCAGAATAACATCGATCATTAGATAATTTCTATTGCATTGATTTAGATCATTTTTCATACATATTATTATTCTAAGGCAGTATATCTACCTACATTCAACCATATTTAAATAGTAATTACATACCCTCAAGATTAAGGCTACAACCATTGGCATTTAGGCTTACCGATTTGCTCGAGTATAGAAGACATTACCAATACTATGAACTCTCTAAGGATTTAATCATAATTCATATTTTATCAAAAATATACTCATTAAGAATTATCTAATTCAGTAGTAAATCTAAAAGAAACCATGCTAGATATAATAATAACTCAAAATCCATCACGTATTTAGCTTTTTGACTTCATAGCGTAAAGAAATCTAGATCAATTCATTCAATTCTTTATTATATTGTTCATTAAGGATTTGTAACTACAAAATTTATCCATTATATCACTCAATAATAGTAGCTACAGCAGTTCATGCATAATCAAAACTCTACACAACTGATCTCAAAGTTGACTTCAAGTCAACATCTATAAACATAAATTCATGTTCAAATATGCATACATTTATCATCATGGACTTATAATCATCAATTAAACATAAATTCATGTAAATAACAGCATATACAATCATTTCAACGTAATAGAATCATAATTTAATCAATAACAAATCAAGATCATAAGACCAACGTAAGGCAAAATCGTTTTGGTGATCGAGAACAGGTTCATCATGCAATTGGAATTAAAAGCAGTTGAAAATAAGTATAATATCATCCATACATTCATATTATTCCTTTGAACCCAGTTTAGGAAAGAACCCATGGTTGATTGAAGAAGAAAGTGTTTGATCATATTTTTCTCTTTTGAAATCTTTGAGAATGGCTCTCTTGATGAAAGGTGATGAAGCTCACCATAATTTTTTCACGTTGAAAACCCAATAGTATTTATGATTCACCCATGAAAAACCCATCTTGAATCTGTTGTTGAGCTTCATCAACAATGGTGGTTTCTAGAGAGAGTATTTTTGAAGGGAAAGGTTTCAATCTTGTAAGAGGATTCTAAAATGGCGTGATCACGTTTAGTATTACTTATATAAACCCAAAATCACTTAAATAACCCCTTAATAATAATTTTAAGATGTGGGGTGAATTTCGCATTCACCCTTTTAATTGGCAGAACGTAGGCTGCACATTACAGTGCACCATCCACGGATGCACCTAGGGATCCATCGTTTGGTAATCAGCCAAATATTAGCTTAAGAACATACCAATGAGATTCCCCATCGATAATACATGCCATAAAGGCTGGTGGTGGAACAACAATCCGTCGTTTGGTCCGTCAATGGACACTTCGTAGGCAGTGTCTTAAGCAACTTTGGGTCCTTCTTCTGGGGCCTCTTGTGGGGCCCTTTAGAAGTCGTACCCAGAAATTTACAATTTTATTCAACACTTAACATTATATATAACTTCCACATAAAGTTCACCCAAAAACAAACACCTACAAGACGTTCAAAAAACCTTAGCCCCAACATCAGATACGATGAACGTCTTAGGGGCTATCTTACCAACGCCTTGGACGTTTGACCTCCAAACTTCATGAAACTTCATATAAATACATTTAACATAATTTTAATAAACTTTAAGACTTATTAGTCTCATTTACTACAGATTTAGGAATACATAGACACATGAGGCACATAAGTGACAGTCGTTGAACGTCATGGTCGTCCCTTGACGTATGATATTCCAAATAACTTCAAAATTTGTAAAATGACTCTAAAACATATAATAAGACATTTAGGACGTTATAAAATCATTAACCACCCATAAACACATATAACCACATATTAGGCATCTAGGCAACTTAGTCATCGAACGTGTTAGTCATCCCTTAGAGTTGAACTTCCAATACCTCTAATATTTTAGATACTTCTTATATACTATATTTTAAGAATATTTAGTACATTATAAATTCAATTAAACATGTTAGTCTATAGACACCTGATCTCATTTTTGGAGTCTTACAAAACATGTTGATGTGTTCATCAATCAGAAGAGTCTACAAGATGTATTCCCTTAAAAATATTTCAATATACGACAAAGAATATTGTTAGAGATTTTAAAGGATTATGACATGAGTGTCCTCTACCATCATGGGATAAACAATGCGGTAGCACACGCACTAAGACGAATGTCCACGGGTAACGTGTCTTTTGTGGATGATGATAGGAAAGAATTGGTGAATGAAGTTGATAGGTTAGCCCGGTTGGGTGTCGAACTAGAAAATCATAAAATGGTGGTTTCATTGTCTGCCAAAATTTCGATTCATCTCTAGTAGTTGATGTGAAGTTGAATAACCATGTTTATCCTATATTGATGGAGTTAAAAGAATCGGTCCGTAACAAGAATAATGAATCTTTCTCCCTATGGGAGATTGGGGTAGTAGGTACCAAGGGAGGGTATGTGTGCTTGCTGTCTATGGTTTAAGGTAGGAAATAATGGAAGAGGCTCATAGTTCCCGATACTCCATCCATTCGGGGGAAACCAAGATGTGTCATGACTTGCTGATATTTATTGGTTGAATGGAATGAAAAGAGAGGTAGATAAGTTTGTGTAGAGGTTCCCTAATTTCAAACAAGTCAAAGACGAGAATCAAAGCATGGGTGGTGTAACAAAAAAATATTGACATTTCCACTTGGAAGTGGGAAGACGTCAACATCGACTTGTGGTAGGATTGCCTCAAACACGTCGACAACATGAGTCCATTTGGTTCATAGTGGATAGGTTGATTAATTCATCCCTTTTCCTTCCCGTAAAAGTTTCTTACTCGGCGAGGAGTATGATAAATTGTTTGTTAAAGAGATCGGGTAGTTATATGGGTCCCCCTTGTCGATCATTTCGGGTAGAATTGCCCAATTCGCTTCCCACTTTTTGAGATATTTCCTAAGTGGTCTTGGAACTCAAGTTAAGCTTAGCACCGCTTTCCACCCTCAAACAGAAGGACATGCGGAGCGCACCATAAAAACTATTGAAGACATGTTGAGGTCTTGTGCTATTAATTTCAAGAAGAATTGGGATTATCACCTTCCTTTCATAGAATTCTCCTACAAAAATTGTTACCATGCGAGTATTGTTATGGATCCCTTTCTTCTACTTTATGGTAGAAGGTTCCGGCCCCCGATTGGGTGGTTTGAAGTGGGTGAGTTTTCTCTCTTTGTTCTCGATATATAGATCCTAACATGATGTATATGGGTTTAGATATTGTTTTCAGAACAAAAATAATGTTTATAAGTCATCTGACAAGTTTTATAGTCAAGGCGTCATGTAACATCCATGACGTTTGTAAACAACCTTAATTTTGAACTAGTTGATGTCGTTGTGTTTGGGGATGGTTTGAGAGGGTAAAATATTTTCTAAAACGTTTAAAATTAATCTTTTTAGGTAGATTGTATTATTGAGGGTGTTAACGTTTGGTAAGGACACCCCAAAAACTCAATGAGAAGGGCCCCAACATGGGTGGTCAAGCTGCCAAAGCAGCCTGTATAAATCCAGATTCAAAGGGTTGTTGTGCGACGCGCACCCCACATGCCCCATACTTCCTCATATTACTTTTTTCAAAAATAAAAATTGAAATTTACCTCGCGACAAGGAGACACTTCCAAGATTCGGTATAATAATATTTTTGGCATTTTGAAGTAACAAAAAGACCATTAAGTGAGGGGTCCTATTTGTAATTTAGGAGGTGAGTATATATTGACTTAGCATATGGTTTAATTCATTTTAACTCACTCCAAACCTAATTCCTATAGAAAACCAAAAAATTTTCACCTTTTCTACTTTCTCTCTTCCCAATTCCTCCATTGAAGAAGGAACAAAGCTTGAAGAAGAAGGTCAATTTCTATAGGATTTCACTTCAATTTCATTGATTTATTCTCATTAAGGTATGGGTTCTTCACTTATTGAATTCCTTCGACTAAAAGGTCCTCTAAAAGTTTATTTCAAAATACCAAATTCTGTGCAATTTTCCCATTCTAATTGGTTTTCTACTAAGCATCAAATTGATGATAAAATGTGATTTTATATGACTAATTGAGTATATATTTTTCATTAATTGATGTTAAATGATGCAATTTTATGTTGATCATGTTTCCTTCCTCAATTTCCCCAATTCTTTCATCTTTTTCAAGAATTGATGGAATTGAAGAATGATTTTATTATTAGACTTGTTTTATCTATTCTAATTCATGTATGAAACAACAAGGGTAATGTGTTGTTGGTATAGAATATAATTCTTGATGAATTCATGATGAACCCTAATTACCCTAACCCTAGGTTTTCAATTGAAGTTAATTGGGATAATGATGATGTAATTGACCTAGCTCTTGTATTATTTAGTATTGATTGATGTTACTACCCCTATTATTGGATGCAATTTTTTGGTTGATGGTATGACCATGATTATGTCTTTTGAAGGATATTTTTTAAGTCATTATGATCCTAAACTTCACTTCAATTATGTTGTCTTCTGATTCAGGATGTAGTTCTATTTAGGTATACCTTGTGAATAGCCTATGTAGGTGTTGGTATGATGTTGAATTGAAATGTCATGACTATGTGATTGTGAGATTATGCTTAATATGAAATTATATAAGGTTGGTGATGACTTGTTTATGTTCCTTATCATGAAATGATGATGATATATGCTAATCTCACATATGAGTGTTCTCCTAAAAGGATATTCTCATGGAATACAGATTAAGATAAATGACAATGAATATATAAGGGATTACACCCTATGACCTAAACTAAGCAATGATTAATAAAGAAAGACATTTTAAAAAAGACTTAGGGTAGCACAGAGAGAACTTGATAATGAGAGGTATTGGCTTCCCTTAGAGGAAGATTCACCCTATAGTTCCACATGAGTTGTTGACTCCCCTTATAATGTACACTCATCAAATGGATTCTCATGAGATGAGGGCTCCAATTCTAGTATCCATGTAGATCTTTCATTTCATATCTCCTTGATCTTGAACTATGTTGTCATCATAGGAATACTAGCTAGTGGATCCACCAAAGTGCAATGTTTATGTTTAGTACTACTTCGGCTGGTAGTATGCCCTCAATCGCTATAAGGTTATACAACACCGTATTCCACACTTAACTCTTTTGGTCTATGTCGGTTAAGTCCATTGTTCGCAAATGTAAAATGAAGTAATGATGTGAACCCTAACTAAGGTGACTTGACAGTTTAGCTAAGTCTAGGTAGGAGTATGGCACTCTACCTAGGCATTGCACTAATTCGATTTGAGGGAAGTCCTATACGGATGTTCTTATGTTATGATTATCTTATAAACTAAATGTTATTATAATGTTGACTTTAGATGTTGATGATCCTTTATGATGTTAGTTTCATTGATGAACAAACTATTAGTCTATATTTCTAAATATGATTATGACTACTATTGATGCTATGTGATGTTGAGTTGTGGACTTAGTTGTGATCCTTTATTTGGTTTACTTGATTGAGTAAAGCTATAGGGCTTTTCTTGTTCATTTAACTTGTAGGATAAATGTTGGGTTTTGAGTAAGGGTCTTGCTTATATTATTATGTCATGAAGTCTTGTATATGTTGACTTGACAATAACTTGTTGATGTTTGTATTATGTTGTACATGGGTTTGACTTACAGATTATGTAATTATTGGCTTATATGGTTTCTTGATTGTGCATACGGATTTTCAATTTAATTTAGCATGGTTTTGAACAAATGTCCTCTTTAGCATGATTTCAATTGTTTATGTGCATATACTCATGCTTAGTAAAAATGTGTACTAACCCATCTATGATATTTAATACAAACGTAGAATCAAGCCATTGAGCATAGTAGAAGGCCATTTTAAGGCTACTTGGATTCTTATCTTCCATGTTTCGTAGATCCTCACTTTCTGAGGACAATGCCATTACCTACCTATTGGATGTTGTTTAGTTTTAAAGACACTTTGTTCATTCTCTTTAATTTTGGTTCTTTAATTGTAATGCCTATATATCGCTATGATTGTTGATGTAAGGGCTATTCGCTAATTTTTATACTCTTTTCTACATGGTTTAATAGGACACAATGTCATACACTTCTTATGAGAGTATCTTATACTATGTTTGTGCAATAAAAATAGAAGACTATGAAATCTTCTTATATGAAGGGTCTATGTATACTCTATTAATATATATATCATGTGTAAGCGATAGATCTAAGTTAACCTCAATGTAGAATAAACAAAAAGTTTTTAATTTTCGCACTTTTAACCCATGATATTTAATGACGATTTCTAAGAAGCTAGTCTTAGTACTTTTCGAGGATGACGATGCTAGGTACATCAAAAGGGTACTGCCCGAATGTGACAAACTTGCTATCAAAGCATGAGGTTCAAAAACATAGGATTTATGTCTTACAAAACCATGTCTACGTAGATTCTTATAAATAATTGTGAAGCGTGCCACACTAATGAATGGGGAACTATGTGATTCTTAGGAAATTCTCATCTTCTTATAATCCTATGTTTTACCTCTAGAGTCTACTTTATGCGTGCTTTTACCCAAAACCTTGTATGGTGGTTATAGGAATGAATACCCGAAGAGAAGACTTAATAAGGGACGAAGAAGGAGTTGCTAATGCGGGAGCACAAGGAAACCAAGTACCTCATCTTGAAAAGGCTGCAATGGGTGATCCAGTTCTGGTTGCTCCTCTTCCCATAGAGGATGGGTACATAAGGGCATTTTTTTCTCCAGATGGCCCAATCCATTACGACCCAAGGGCAAGCCATTACCACACAAGCACAAGATATGACGGCCCAAACTAATCAAGAGGTGGTACCCAAAGGATACAAAAAATTTAGCACAATGGCCTCCTGTTTCAAGGATTAAACTAGGATGACTCCCCCTTCTTTTTATGGGTCAAAAGTGGAGGAAGACCCTGAAGAGTTTATCGATGAAACTTAAAAAATTATCCATGCTATGGGGTTTACTAGTAGAGTGAAAGCCGAGTTACACACTTACCAACTCTAAGATGTGGCCCAATGTTTGTACGCCCAATGGCGAGACAATAGGACTCTAAAGGGTGATCCGTTGACATTGGAGATTTTCAAATAGGCTTTTCTTGATCGTTCCTTTCCTAGAAGAGAAGAGGGAAGCCAAAGTGGAATAATTCAACAACTTTCATAAAGAAGGTATGTGTGTACTTGACTACTATTTCAAACACACTAAATTGTCATGGTGTGAAACATCGTTACTTTCTGACACTAGGGATGAAAGGAGCCGCTTTGTTACAGGAGTGTCAAATATTTTGAAAGAGGAGTGTCATTCGGCTATGCTAAATAATAATATGAATATTTCTCGTCTCAAGATATATGGTCAACAAGTGAAAGAGACAAGGGTTAAGAGAAATAGTAGGGATGGCAATAGGACAAGGTCTTTTGATAGTGGTTCTTCATTGGGTAGGCTTGACATTCGAGACGAGCCTAAGTTCAAGAAGAGGTTCTCCAAAAAAAAAAATTCAAGTTTACTAAGGCTCGTGATGATAAGGTGCCTAAACCTATTTCCCACAAGGTAAACGGTGGAAATTCACCTACTTAGAAGCCTACATGTACCAAGTGTGGTAAGGGTCATGTGGGAGAATGCTTAGTGGGAACGGGTAATTGTGTTGGTTGTGGAAAAAAAAGTCACAAGATGAGAGGTTGCCCTAATTTTTAGGGGGCAATACAAGGTGAATGGACAAGCATGTGGTTTAAAAAATGACACTCAAAAGAAGAATCACTAATATGATCTTCACTCTTGGGGTAAACAAGAGACTTCTTTTGATGTGGTACCGGTATGCTGAAAGTCTTTTCTATTGATGTATATGCTTTCATTGATCCCGGTGCAAATTTTTCATTTCTTACCTTTCTAGTAGCTAAAAAGTTTTATATTTTGCCAGATATATTAAATGAACCTTTTATGGTGACTACCCCGGTGGGTGAGTCGGTTGTAGCTAAGGGAGTACATAGAAAATGTCCTATAATGTTGCACTATAGAGTTCATGTGTTTAACTTGTTGAACTTGATATGGTCGATTTTGATGTTATTTTTGGAATGGATTGGTTGCATGCTTCTTTCGCTTGTACAGAATGTAGAACAAGAGTGGTGAAGTTTAACTTTCCAAATGAGCCCGTTTAGAATGGAAGGGGGAGATTCTATTACTAGAGGTTGTATCATTTCTTGTTTTAAATCTTGTAAGAGGATCTCTAAAAGGTGTTTATACCATATTGTGAGAGTTAAAGATTTAGACTCCGAGGTTCCTCCTATTGAGTCGGTACCCATAGTGATGGACTTTCCGGCTTTCCTGATTATCTTCCCTCTATTCCTCCAGAGCAAAGAAATTGATTTTGGTACAGACTTGCTACCAGATACAAAACCCATTTCAATTCCTCCTTATTGGATGTCTCTTGCTGAATTGAAACAGTTAAAGGCTCAACTCAATGAATTGTTCGATAAGGGTTTTATTCGTCCTAGCATTTCTCCATGGGGTGCTCCTGTATTGTTCATGAAGAAGAATGATGGTTCCCTTCAAATGTGTATTTATTATCGACAACTCAACAATGTTACTATTAGAACAAATACTCTCTCCCTAGGATTGATAATCTATTAGATCAACTCCAAGGTGCAAATTCCTTTTCTAAGATTGACTTAGGTTGGGTTGTCACAAAGTTAGGGTGAGAGGTGAAGACATACCTAAGACGTACTTCCAAACTCGGTATAGTCATTATGAATTTCTAGTGATGTCATGTGGGTTGAACAATACCCCGGCAGCATATATGATTCGTATGAATAGGGTGTTTCGAAGTTACCTGGAGTAATTTTTCATTGTTTTCATTAAAGACATCTCGTTATATGAGGGTGAGAATGTAGGCCATTTGAGAGTGTTTTTGCAAGTACTAAAGGAACACCAACTATTTTCTAAGTAAATCAATTGTGAGTTTTGGTTGAGGTCGATGGTGTTTCTTTGGAAATTCATCTCTAAAGACCAAAGCAGTCAAGAATTGTCCTAGTCCATTGGCTCAATCGATATTAGGAGTTTCTTGTGTCTTGCGGGTTATTATAGACGTTTTGTTGATGGGTTTGCATCTATAGCATCACCTTTGACTACCTTGACCCAAAAGAATGTAAGTTCCAACGGTCGGAGGTGTGTGAGAGAAGTTTCCAATTGTACAAGCATAGGCTTACCTTCGCTCCGGTGTTGACTTTATCAGAGGGAGATGAGTGTTTTGATGTATATTGTGATGCATCTTGAGTATGGTTGAGATTTGGTCTTATGAAACATGGGATGTATATTTCCTATGCCCCCATGAAACTTAAGGTTCATGAGAGAAATTACCAAACTCATGACCTTGAGTTGGCGGCGGTGGTATTTTCTTTGATGATTTTGAGATATTATCTTTATGAGGTCAATGTTGATACATACACGAACTATAAAAGTTCTAGTATGTGTTTACCCAAAAGGAATTAAATCATTGACAACGAAGATGGTTGGAGTTGTTGAAAAATTATGAAAAATTTTTCTCGACCTCCCCGGCAACGCCAATGTGGTTGCGGATATTCTATGTCGTAAGACTATGGGTAGTGTGTTCCATGTAGAAGAATCCAAGAAAGAAGCAGTGAAAGATGTTCATCGGTTGGGTTGTTTGGATGTAATATTGAAAATTCTCCTAACGGTGGATTTGTGGTCAACCATAACTCTGAATCGTTTTTGGTGGTTCAGGTTTAGTCTAAGCAACACCTTGACTTGGCATTAATGGAGTTTAAATAATGAGTTCTTGGTAATCTAAATTAGTCATTCTCCTTGGGAGGGGGGATGGTGTATTGAGGTATCAAGATAGGTTGTCTGTACCCAATGTTGATGATTTGAGAAACTGGATTTTTGTAAAAGCTAATACTTCCAGTTATTCGATTCATCCAGGTTCTACTAAGATGTATCATTACCTTAGAGGATTTTTTGGGTGGGATGACTTGAAAAAGACATAACAGAGTTGGTTGCCAGGAATCGAATTTGCGAACAAGTGAAAGCCAAACTGTTGAAGTCGAGTGGTTTACATCAAGAAATAAAAATTCGTACTTGGAAGTGGAAAGACATTAACATGGATTGTATAGTGTGTTTGATTAAGAATCGAAGGTAACATGACTCAAGGTAACCTGGGATAAGAACTAATCAAACCCTTCAGGATATGCTTAGAGCTTCTGTTATCGACTTCAAGGTAAGTTGGGATAAGAACTTGCCTTTAATTCAGTTTTCTTATAACATTAGTTACCATTCATCCATATCCATAGATCATTTTGAAGCTTTGTAAGGTAGGAGATGTAGATCTCTGGTAGGGTGGTTTGAAGTTGGTGAGTTTTCACTTTTTGGTCCCGCCATGGTTTCCTATGCTTTAAAGAGTACCCATATGATAACGGACAGATTTAAAACAGCCTATAACTGGCAAAAGTCTTTTGATGACAATCGGAGAAGAGAGCTAGAGTTCAAAAAAGGTAATAAAGTGTACTTGAAAATTTCACCCACGAAAGGGTGATGACGTTTGGCAAGAAAGGGAAGTCGAGTCCTCGTTATCTGGATTCCTTTGAAATTTTGCAAAGAGTTGTCAAGGTTTCTTACGAGTTTAGATTACCTCGTGAGATATCTTCGGTTCACTCTATTTTCCATATATCCATGCTTAAGAAGTGCATTAGTGAACACGAGTTCGTTTTTCCTATTGATGTTCTTGTAGTGGATGAGAACCTCTAAATATGAGGAGGTTCCGGTTAAAATCCTTGATCGACAAATGAAGGAGATGAGAAACAAATAGGTGGCCTTCGTAAAAGTTTTATGCAGAAACCACCGAGTTTAAGGTGCAACATGGGAGGCTCTTTAATGATATGTGGAGCTCATGTTTTTGATATAAGAAAGAAATTTCTCATGTTGTGACATAGAGCAATTATGTGTAAAATTGATGTTTTGAGTCATTCTGTAAATGGAATATTGTTATGTTGATTTGAGTTGTAACTCATGATGATGTTGTAGTATATTTTTGTTTGGGCCGGTAGTGTTGAATCTATCCTTTCCCTTTCAAAAGCTTAGTGTCATTCGGGGACAAATTTTCTATGGGGGGGATAATGTAAAACCCCAAAAAGTTGATACTAATATAGGTCCTAACATGAGTGTATAAGGGTTTAGATACTATTTTAAGACATAAATTATCTTTGATAAGTAATCCAAGAAGTTTTAGAGCCAGGACGTCAAGGAACATCCATGATGTCCGGAAACTAACTTAATTGAACTAGTTGACATCGCTATGTTTAGGGATTTATTGACAAGGTCAAATGGAGTCTAAAACTTGTAAAAAGACTTTTGTTAGGTATACTATAGCATAGAGAGTCTAAACATCCAATAATGACTCTCCAAGGACCCCTCAAAGGGTCCTTGAGGAGGACCCCAACATGGGTGGGCAGGGTGCTTTGGCAACCTGCATGAGTCAAGATTCAAAGTTCTTCCGCACGACAGTCCACACGGATATTACTTCATCGGATCATTTTTTTAAAAATAAAAATTTGAATTAGCCTTGCGACGCTGAGCCACTTCTCAGGTTTGGTAAAATCGTATTTTTGGCATTTTGTCTTCACAAAAAGACCAATTTAAGTGAGGGGTGTTTAGGGTAATTTAGGGGGTGACTATATATTGACTTAGGATCAGTTTTAAGAAATTTTAACTCACTCCAAACCCAATTCCCAAAAAAGAACCTGAAATCTCTCACATATGAATACTTTTTCTCTCCCCAATTTCTCCATTGATGAAGGAACTAAGCTTGAAAAACTTTCATGGATTTCACCTAAATTTCATGGATTTATATTCATTAAGATATGGGTTCTTCACCATGGGGTTTTCCAATATTAATGTGTTTTCTTCTAAACATCAAATTGATGATAAATTGTCATTTCCTATGACAAATTTATTATGGATTGTTGATTAATTGATCTTAATTAATGCAATTTCATGTTTATCATTTTCACTTCCCCCATTTCCCCAAATCTTTGATTTTGGTCAAGAACTCATGGGAATTGATGAATTATTTGTTTATTATACTTGTTTATCTGTTATTATTCATTTATATATCAACTATCATAATGCATTGTTGGGATTGTATCAAATTCTTGATGAATTCATGATGAACCCTAATTCCCCTAACCCTAGGTTATGAATTGATGTTAATTGGGATACTAATTAATAACTATTGATTCATGTTAATACACCTATTATTTGACGTAATTGGTTGGATGATGGTAACACCATGATGATTGATTTTGAAGGAGATTTGGTAAGTCTTCATGATCCTAACCTTTAATTCAATTATGATGGCTTATCATTAAGGATTTAAATCAGCTAAAGTATACCTTGTGAATAGCCTATGAAGATGTTGGTATGATTTTGAATTGAAATGTCTTGACTATGTCATTGTGAGATTACGTTTAAGATGAAATGATATAAGGTTGGTGATTACTTACCTATGTATCTTACTACGAAATTATGATGACTTTATACTAATCTCACATATCAGGGTTGTTATGAAAGGATATTCTCATGGAATACCTATTGAGATAAATGACAATGAATATATAAGGGATTATTCCCTATGACCTAAACTAGGTGATGATTATCAAAGAAAGGCATTTCAAAAGGGACTTAGCTTAGAACCTAGTGAACTGGATAACGATAGATGTTGTCTTTCATTAAAGGAAGATTCATCCTATAGTTCCCCATGAGGTGTTGACTCTCCTATTAAGGACACTTACCCAATGGATTTTCATGAAATAAGGGCTCCAATTCTAATAGGACTGTAAAGGGTTCCATTAATATCTCCTAGTTCTTTAAATATGTTTCCACCATTGGCATACTAGATAGTGGATCCACCTAGATGCTATGTTCATGTTTGTTAAAACTTTGGCCTGTAGTCCGCCTTGCAACGGTGTAAGGTTTTATGATAATGCATTCCATACATAGATCTTGTTGTCCATCTCGATTAAGGCAAGTGCCGGAAAGTAAAATGTAGTAATGATGTGAACCCTAACTAGGGTGACTTCATAGGTTGGATTAGTCTAGGTAGGGGTATGGGACTATACCTAGGCATTGCACTAGTTCGCTTTGAGGGAAGTACTAGAAGGATGTCCTTTTGTTATAATGGTCTTATAAAGTAAATGTTCTACTTATGTTGACTTTACATGTTGAAGATCCTATTTGATATTAGTTTCATTTATAAACATGTTATTGGTCTATATTGCTAAATATAATGATGACTACTATTGATGATATGTTATATTGAGTTGGGAATTACTTATGATAGTAAAAGGCATCTCATTTAATACCTCCAATATACAAGTGGAGTACTATGTATCTTTAGCCAACCTCAAAAAAGAACTAAACATATTAGGAACATGTCCCTTACATTACAAAAGGAAACTAAAACTATATTACTTGAATTAAAAGAACTCTTACTACAAATGTTCTCGAATATTTGAGAACATACAAAGGGATTGGGAATAGAAATCAAAGTTCTTCTTTGTAGGAAAGGTCCTTTAGTGACAACCACATACACATGCTGCAAAAAATATGAGGAAATTTTTTATAACATCCTGAAACCACACCATAGAATTTAGGGACAATCAGGATTTCAACCGGCATATTTGACCTCTCGAAGGTCTTGTACATGTGCTTACATATAATTCATATCATAAACATAATGAAAAGTAGTGCGGGATTAAAACTTTTTACAAAACATGTCACATTCTTAAAAAACTCTTTCATATAACGCAATAGGAAATACTAAGTATCAATCTCATCATCTTAAGACACAAGAATACTTGGGACAAGGCCCATACGTCATAATATATAAATCTTGGGCGATTACAAGACTTCAATGAAAACCTAAAAGACCTATGTGCCCTCGAGTAAAATGAGGACATACTTATACTTCTGTTGAACGATGCTACGGTCCAAGTCTTCACTTCCCCAGAGATCCTCATGGACCAACGGCTATAGAGAGAGATAAATTCATGGAGTTAGTACAACCACATGTACTAAATATGACATTTTGCATAAAAGTCATGAAAATAGACATTTAGTGGAAAAAATCATCTTTTCATTAAACTATCATAATTTATTCATAAGATAAACATTTATAAACTTAGAATAAAATAAGGAAACATTTAAACTAAACATCACATTCTAAGAATCAGTTTACAGTGAGTCGATTCACTGTTACAGTGATGTCTCTTCACTGTACAATGAAATTTCATTCCTTCAATTAAGACACCTTATAGCATGTAATAATAAAACTCAAAGGTATCCTAAGATTTACTTACGTCACACAAGAGCGACCACCCATACAAACTCCATAAGAATACCTAAATGAACCAAAAGAATACTTATAATGAGTCACATACACACTTCAAGACATCAAAGCATCAATTAAGATTCTCCTACCAAAGGTGACTCCTAAGTCTCACTTGAGTGTGTTGTGAAGAAACCGACCATACAATTTCATACACACACACTCATGAGACACTTTAGACTACCTAAGATATATTATTTTTCACCAAATGTATCAACATATTTATACTACTAGATTTACTCATCAAACGAAATCAAAAAGACTAACTTATGTAGATTAAGAAGATAAATTCAATGATTAACCTCTTCAAGACTACCAAAATAATCCTTAAGTATCCCTAAATTTGAATCATGTCCACATAATCAACATCTTTCCAAACTAGATTCATTCTTAAGAGTCATCTAGGTAAGATATAAAGTAAACATTCCTATGACCCCTTCACACCTTTACTAGACAATCCTGAACTACTCTAAATAGGTACGTATTCCATTTACATACTTCATAACATAAGTCATTAGTTCATTAGTTCATTAAGATTCATACACCACATAAAGGACATTCAAGTAATGGTCTTAGAAAAGACATAGGGACTCTAACTAACATCTTTAAAGCGTATTGTGCAATGTCTAGATAACATCATATACCACTACCTAAACTTCATCGAAATTCTCTAATGCTAGTAAGTATCCCACTTGATGAGAATATGCAATAACTGACATCGATCATGATAGATAGACATGGAATCCGGCGTTCAGACATACTCTGATGAGGGTGTTCTACTTTTCAAGGGTAGAACTAGGACACATCCTATGTAGGCACATGGTTAAGGGATATGAAGTGCTTTTATGCACTTTAGTCTCATTCTCAAGTAGAGGTACATTATACTCTAGTCTCATTCTCAATTAGAGCTACTTCCCACAACATAATAACTTGGTTCTAGCCTTTATTCTGAAAGAGTAACTGACATTTAAGGCTCACTTGAAGAGGGTTCCTTATCTAGTTCATAACCCTATCACATTCACCCTACCAAAGAGGTCTACCAGTACTACCTTCCAATGGACACTAAGATAGCTCATTATGACATTCCTAAGGGTTAGTATGATTCCGATCCAGCCAATTAACCTTCAGTCCACCATTTCTTTAGATGAAGTATAGCATTACGGCTCTCGACATCTACATTCATAACATAACCTTTAACACGTACATGAACTTCTTAACATCCACTAAGGTCTCTCATGTCTTTCATTTATACATTAAAAGGGTGCATTAAGAGGATATAGTCAAGAAATATCATAATATAATATCGCTCATACATATATTAAGTAAGCAACACAAGTCTACAAAACAAGATACAACATTATTTTCCCTTATCATTCTTTTAAGCACTTAAGAATGACCCTTATCTTCTTAATGTAATCCTATACATTACCATATCATCATCAATATAATCATCATAACTCATATAATCAAGTAGGAACAATCATGCATCAAGTGTAACACTACACATATAAGCATGTAGTCACAGTCTAACATGATCACCTACATAACATCAATAGAACATATATACTTTCACATTGCTTAACATGTAGATCGATATAATCATTCTTCAAATAATCAACTACACAAATAGCCAAATAAATTAAAGTAGTGCCAACAAGGCTATGATAATCATATTACATAAAGTAACGCCGACAAGGCCACACCAATTGCAAGTATAGCACATAACACCGGCACCATAAGTTGACCATACCAATCACAAAATATTGAAGTATATATAACATTAAAATAATGATAATAGTGAAGCTTACCACCACAACATCGTCATCACCTCAATTTAACGGTAAATAGTCTAATTTAACACCATAATGCCCTTACCAATAACCATGATCAGTAATTCAATTTAGAAACTATAATAATCAATGAAACAATGTCAATTCAATAGAGATCCCTAAATCTAATACAACCTAGATATCAATTGAATACAACTATTACATCATTATATACCCCATAGAAATCTACACAAGAATTCAACAACATTAGATCAATATCAAGTAACCCATAGCCTAGTCAAAATGAAGGGTTCATCAAATTCATGGGTTCATAGGTAATTTATGCTAAAATAACCAAAAAAATATCAATTAAATCATTATTCAATGTTTATAAATAATTAATTCAAGAACACATAGTAGAATCATGAAATTGGACAATTCAACTTGAGAACTTTAGAAAAAATCTAAAGAATTAGGTCTCCTTGATGAACATAGTTTCAAGGCTAAATGTCCATGCCTTGAAGAATCTAATTATTCAATTTAATAAAGAATATACATTCAATTCGTCAGTTGAAGCCCTTCCTTGCGTTTGGATTTCAATGGACTCCTAGAGAAATTTCTAAGGAATTTGGTATTTTGAATTCGAAGAATGAAATCTTTTTAGTGTTTTAAGATAAAAAACACATTTAAAATACCCAAAAGACCCATAATAAACCGTAAATACTCTTATTATGATGCGGGGTGAAATTACATGTTCACCCCTCACTTGGCACTGAACTACACGCAGGAATAGACTCCATTGACGGACACCAACCTACAGGTAGTACCTTAACATACAGACCGTCCTTTTGGTCTCTGGTCTTGGACTGAGGCTAGTCCTTGGTTCCTCTCTTTTACAGGCTACGTCCCTATCAATGGAACCCATTGATGGGGCGTCGTAGGCCTACGAGTCATGATGCCTCTGTCATTTTGGCCTGCCTGGGACAGTCTTGAAACACCATTGGGTCCTTCCTCAAGGACCATTGGTTGGTCCTTGGGGATGTTTTCCCAAACATAATCTCATACAATTTTATCACCTCTGACATGATTTTTTGTCCAAAAGAAATAGGTAAAATTCGATGAAATATGCTTAGACATACAAGGTCATTTCAAGGCAAACCTTGTGAACGTCATGGACGTTCTTGGACGTTTGACCTGCAAACTCAAGGAAACTTGAGACACTGCCTATATATACTATAATAACTCAATTAAAGACATTTTAAACTCATTAAAAACACATTAACACTTAAAACCACATATGAGGAAAAGAGGTGACTTAGACATCGAACGTCTTAGTCGTCCCTTGACGTTTGACTTCCAAGCATCTAAACACTTAGACACTGACTCAATACAATATAATAGACCAATTTAGTACCTTACATAATCATTAAAATCATGTTAGGCTCTAATTCACCTAAGCCATTTTCGGGGTCTTACATTCTCCCATACTTGGACAACATTCGTCCTTAAATGACACTTGCCACTCTCTGAACGCTTCCAAGAATAAAGATTCAACTAGAAGATAATGACCATACCATATTTCACATAATCAAAAAGAAAACATCAATTTCACATAGTCAAGAGATTTACAACACAACAACAAGCTAAAAGAAAATTTTATAACTCATCATGCTAGAAAACCCACATGCTTCATTCCAAATAACAAAAACTCATTTTACATTCAATATCAAACTCATATACATCAGATATGACCACATTAAAACAATTTGAGACCAAAGAATCAATAAATCAAATTTCAAAAATTTTAATAGTAAACTGCCAACATTTTTTACGGTGAATTTAGCAACAATTTCAAAAATGCACCTTTTAAGAAATTCACGATATAAACATGATAATATGCAAAGTAACACCATGTAAGCACATCTTACAACACAATCATGGCTTTATAAAATATACAATGCAAGAAGTTAATGAAATTCAGTTTCAACAAAACTCCTAAACATTATGCTCTACAACATGGTTCTATATCATTCTATCACATCTTCTAACAATACTCCCCACATAGAAGCAACTCATATTAGTAAAATAAAATGCAAGGACTTACCCTTATCGTCATTATAATTCTATCCGGCTTTGAACCTCTTGCTCGGAGTGCATAGAAATGCTTATTTATTGGAGCATCATCATTTGGAGTATGAGGAGCAACTTGCTTACTCTGTCTTCCTCTATCTACAATGATAGGACAACCTCTCACGTTATGATCATCCTTGCCACAACCATACCAACCACTAGCACCGGCTAGACAATTCCCATAGCTCCTTTTTCAACAAGTGACACATGTAGGCTTTTGATTTTAAGCACAACCTCCTTTCTCAAATTTCACCTTAGCACTCATAGGTGCTTCCTGAGTTTGAGACCTCTTCTTAACCCTAGTTTTTCCTTTTTCACTAGAACCACCCCTTTTTAAGTTTATAGCCATCCTCTTAAGTTTAGACTCTTCAATTGATTTTTCATACACCATGAGTCTAGATACAGTCATATCATCATGTAGCATTGCCGTACGGTATTGTTCCCTTGCTACGTCAGCTAATCCCGTCACAAAATTACTCATTTCATCCCGTGGATTTTCCACAAGAGAGGGATCATATTTGTATATTTTAGAGAACATCAGAGAGTATTTATAAACTCTCATATTGTTTTGATTTAATTGATAAACTCCTCTACCTTAACTTCCCTCATGTCACGGGGAAAATACATACAAAGAAAAACTTCCTCAAATTCTTCCCACTCAATCAGACCAGACTCGTCCGGCCAATTGCCTTTCCATTGTGTGTACAACAGTTAATCCACACCCTTCATTTGATATGAAGCGAACTCCGTTTTCTCCCTAGATGTCACTCCCATAGCATGTACTATCTTGTACACCTAATCCATAAACACTTGGGTATCCTATCCCACCTTAGATCTAAGAAAGATAGGAGAATTCATCCTCACAAAATTACACAACCGAGTTGTCATAGTTCGCTCCACAACATTCGCCCTAGGCACCATACTTAAATTCACTTGAATAGTCACTGCTCGGGATAATGCAAGCAAAGCCTCCGTAATATACCTATTACTCAATTCCATGAAGTTATTTGATTTAAATGACTAAGGAAATATGATGATGACGATGTAAATTTGGTAATTTGACTTGACCTCTCTATATTTTGTAGAAATATTATGGATTTGTATTCATTGGTATGGTCAACTTTTGTGGCGGTGTTTATCTGCTGAATATGTGATTATCATTCCCTAGTCAGCATTATTATGTAAATTAAAGTAGATTCATATTAAGAAATATATGAAGGTACAACATGAATATGGTTATGTGAAGTAATGTGATCTTGTATAAGATGTAATGGCTTGTATTAACATGTAATTGAAGTATGGTGTGATATAGGTGTGAATCTTGTATAATGTGAAGATATGAAATGAAGTACTCTAGTAATGCCTATGTGATCATGTATGAATATATATGTTATGATTCTTCTTAAAGTGATGGTTTATGATAAGGTTATATATGAAGGTGTTGATGTGGTATCATGTGTAGTAGATTTACTGTCCCAACTTAGTACTCTAATGATATTGAATATGTATTATGAGGAATGATGTGTGTTCATTAGGTAGACCAAAGTCCCTCTTCTAGATGCATAAAAGATATGTGAATATGTAATCTCTTTACTTTGTAACCTTAAGCACCCTTGTCTTGTACGTGTATGAATGAATTAAGATTGAAAGTCTAGGATTGGTAGACATATGATGGTTACCTTCTAAGTATGACTAATATAGGACCTTGAACATGTAAAGAAGGTCATTAATGTTAAACCTTGAATATAAAAGAAGGTTATTATATCCTTGAAAATGAAAGGTTTAATGGTATCCCACTTGTGCGAATGAGGGACTTAGGTATAGGTTGAGTAGAACTTCATGAAAAAATCTTTAATAAAGTCAGATGAGTTAGCTATCCTTATAGACCTTGATTGGAAGCCATCATGTATGCATTCTTTGTAGGGTATTATGAGCTAGTAGGACTAACAAAACGTACATTCTCATATACCTTTATGTAAATGAACTTAGTCTATGAGAAAAAAGGGAATAGCCGATGGATATGCTTATGGTATTCGCTACACTTAAGAATCAAATACAATATAATCAATCCCTTGATATCCTCGAACTATTTCCCAACATGGGATGAGTCATTGTTCTAAATTAACCTTATATTAACCTTAAGTAGGCAGTCTAAATTAAGTAAAGGTTTCTCTTATTTAATATGTATTATGTGATATGTGATGAATTGGAATAAATCAACATTCAGTAGTCTTGAGGATCATCTAGGTGTCTGTGAAGGGGTTGTATGGGCGACCGCTTCATATCTTACTCAGATGTTTCTTAGGGTAACCTTTTGTAGGTTGCCTATGTTAATATGGTCATGTTATTGATATTATATTTATTATGTATTATATGTGATTATCAAACTAACTACATTTCTTAAACTCCTTTTGTTTATTTTTATTGAAATGTCATGAAAGCATGTTCTATACTAAATGTCCCTTTTTCATGTTTTTTCCATGACTTCAATACATAGTGAATTAAATATCCTAATCCCTTCCTTTACCCTTTTGACTAAAGTGTAAGGAATTGGAAGTTTTCATATGGCATTGATGATAAATAGGTTACTACAGGTTGAAGATAAAATATAGCTGTGTCGTAGAATATTCAAGGACAAAACCCACATGTTCCTTTATGTCTTAGTATTTATTTTATGTCTTGTATAGGATTAGTAAAAAATTTCATACAGTCAAACAAATAGATGGTTTAATGAGACATTGTAAAGGTATAATGTTTTAAAAGTCCTCAGCTTGTGTATTAATGAATATGTTATTCGTGGTAAGAAATTTTCAATTCTTACATATTTTTGAGTATATTGTGCAATGAGTAGTACAAGTGGCTTTTGTGAGACTTCTCAGAGCCTCATATTCTGTGTGGCGACATGAAGATGCCATTTCGTCTAGGGTATACTCTCAGGTATCTATAGTTGCACGCGAGGTTGACTTGTAGAGTCATGATCGAGTATTATGTATAATTTTATGGGTTTTGACGTTTTCTTCAATATGTTGCTGTTCATACCTAGAAATTTCCCTATTTGTCCAATTGACTAGAATTTTTGAATAAAATAAATGAAATTAGTCTAAAAATATTTAATAGTGAACCGAATTTTTATTATACCTCTTTGTGACCGGCTTGTGAAAGTTTGAACCTAACTTGACACCATTGGCACCATTTGATGCTAACCTTTTCTTTTGATGAAACCTAAACATATTCGGCATTTCCTCCCCAAACTTGAACATTTTTAAAACCTTGGGTCCATATTATATTAGACTTCTTTTCAGTCAAAGTGGTCAAAGAAGAGGCAATTGAAGAGAATCCCTCAACAAACCTTCTACAACTAAAAACTAAACCAAGAAAACTCTAATATCCTAAGGGGTTAGATGTCTATGAAATTTTTGGTACATCCGTCTTCATAGAATCTATCAAAATTCTCTTAATTGAAACAATGTGACTGAGAAAATCTATGGACCCTAGACAAAACCACACTTGCTAAACTTTTCAAAGAGTTGTTGGTCCTTAAGAATCTGGAACACAATCTTCAAATAATAAATGTTTTCATTCTCACTTCTCAAATAGATAAATATATTATCAATGTAAAAAATCTCAAACATGGTAGTGTTTAGTTTAAACACTCAATTAGTAAAATAAGTAAATGTCACTAGAGCAGTAGTCAATCAAATCAACATTACAAAAACTCATAATGACCATACTGAGATCGAAAAATCAATCTTTGGAATTTTCTCTTCCTTCACCCTCAATTGGGGTTAACCCAATCGAAGATCAATCTTACAAAAGTCGCTCACTCTTTAAAGTTGGTCCTAAAAGTAAGCTATCCTAGGAAGAAAATACTTATTCTAAATTGTAGTCTTGTTCAATCGAGAATAGTCAACACACATACGAAGAAAATAATCTTTTTTTCTAACAAACTAAACTGGAGACCCCCATGGAGAGATACTCATTATGATGAAACCCTTATCTGACAAATCTTGCAATGTTTCTTTCAACTCTTTAAGATCTTCATGAGCCATACAATAAGGAGGACTAGTATTAGGGTGTGTATCTCGGAAAAGGTCAATAAGAAAATATATTTCACTATTGCAAGGAATACATGGTAAATCATTTCAAAATACTTCTAGAAGCTCATTAAAAATGGGGATAGACTTAACATATGATGTTTCAGAATCTACATCTCTCACCCTAATGAGATGGTAAATCCAACCCCTAGAAATCACCGTCTCGATTTAAGACAAGAGATAAACTAACCCTTAGGCACTTAATTTCCCCCTTTCCATGCCAGGACAAGATTATTTATTAGATTAAACATGGCTACATGATTTCTAAAATTGATAGAGCATAAAATAAGTGCAACAAATCCGTACGAAGGATCATCAAAATCTAGCATATCAACCTCTACCAAGCGAACAAGAGTAACTTTACGGGGTACTTGCTATAGACCCTTTTAGCCATAACAGAATCACCTAGTGGGGTGAAGACATAAAAGGATATAAAAAAAACATGCGGAAGAACATCAAACCTCATATACACATATGGCATCACAAAATAAACGTCATCACGGAGATCATGTAAAGCGTAAACTTCAAGTTGGAAAATATTCAAATCAATGTTTACCACATCGGGAGATTCAAGTTTGTTTACCTTAGGATAATTGGGACCCGAACCACTAGAAGGAAATTTATTTTCCTATCTTTATTAATTTGTAGACATTGGGTAATACTGTATCTTATGAACATTTTTACTACATCTAAAGAAACCATCCATTTTGTGAGGCACTTACCCTCGTGCTTCTTTCGATACAGAACACAAATAGTGTAACGACCCTAAAAAAAATAGGATTAACTATAGCCTCACATGACTTTTATAAGTTAATAAATTGTCAAAAGAATGTAGAATAACATTTTAATTTAGTTTTACAGAGTTTGTAAGTCAACCTTCAAGGAAGTAACAAGCATCTGAAAACTAGTATTTTATGTGTTGGTGTGTTCTAGTTTTTTAGTGTTTTTATGTGCTCTTCGGAGTCTATAATCACTGAAGGTTACTCTATTTTATGGTCGAATATTTTGTCTCTGACTCCCCGCGGACAACTCTAAGGGTCCTTCAGGAGGACCCAAACAATAGCCAAGAATGTTGTCCGGGCAACTTGACCAGAACCTAGGGGGAGCCACTCTGCATATCGGACTTGCTTCACGCATGATCAAAAAAGGGGTTGCATTGCGGACCTAGTCTACGAAAATTATGCATCCAAATTAAATTTCCATGGAATGCCGCCGCGTGTCTGACTGGTTCCGCTATGATAGTGTCGTCAATAAGTGAAAAGTTTGACTTTATTTAAAGTTTCAACTAGTTTAGATGTTTTTCGGGTAAATTTTGGAGTTTAATATAAACTGTAATTATACCTATTTTTTTGGGGGATTTTAAGTTGGTTAATACTCCTAAACCTAGAATTAGGCTTCATTTTTCAAATTAGCCTTCCCCTCTCAAAATAGGTTCTCTCTAGAATACCATGGAAGACCTTGATGAAGCTCAAACTTTAGATGAGTATTGAAATAATTTATTGCTCAATTTTGTGGGTCTTCAATCAATAAGGTATGGTGTATCTTGATCATTGATCATTTTTTTTCAAGTCCAAAGGTTTTTAAAAAGGGTGTCAAATATCAAACTTCCTATTTTCAAATCTAAACATAAGTTCCTTATTAAAATGATTTCTATGTCACGATAATGATGAATCAACGTTGAATTATGGGTTGTAAGATAATTTTTGATTAAATTCCTGGAAGAAACCATGATCCTCTTAATTCTCAATTTGTCCGATAGGTGGGTCTTGATGATTATGATTTCATCTTAATGAATTATATTTTAATTGAATTATTTTGTTCGATTTTATTGTTATGTATTTCGACTGTTTATGAATTGTTGAGGATTGATCTATGATAATCATGTCTTTAAGATTTGTTATGTTGACATAACTTCTACTCTATACTATGTGAATTGATGTTGTATGGTTTGATCCACTTATGGTTTAGGTGGTTAATTTGTGTATATCATGTTGTGATTCATGGACTTGAAAGAAATATATGTCAAGTAAAACATAGATATGATGCACATGTGTATGAAGGTGTTCCATGAAGGTCATTTAGGTAGTCCTTAACGTTAGCATGTTGTTTAAGGAGTGTGGATGATGTGAAGTATGATGTGAATGATAATGTTATGGGTATGGTATGTTCTACATGTTGGGTTGTGTTAGAATATATTTTGGAATAACCCTTACCCATAGGACCCTTATACGAATGTATGATCTTATATATGCTATGAATGACCTACATGAATGATGATTGTATCAATGTCTAGTATGATGAAGGTTGTGTCTCTGATATAAAATCCTTAGATATGTGAAGTGTGCATGAGTTGGGATATTATGAATGTGTTGTGACCCCTTTTGAAGGGAAGCTCCTATCATGATGATGTTATTGTTAATCTTCTATTGTAATGAAAATTATGTACACAGACACACCCCATGCATGGATATGAATATTTGTATGTTAATGGTTTCATATGCACCTTTATATGTATATAATGCTTGAAAATTACATGACTAGAAGTTTATGATTATGTCATGTATAAATTTTTTATGTGAAATCCTTTCTCACATATACACACACACACACATAAATAAATAAAGATAGTGATAATATTGTGAAAGTGAGTCTCTTGAAAGGTTGCCTCAATTGTTCTTTAAACAATATCTATATTGTGAATGTTATTATTATGTGAAAGAATATTGTAACATGAAGTTGGTTCTATAATGAAAGGACATTCTCATCTTAGAAACCTTTGAGCTAATTATATAGGAGGTATTAAGACTTTAACGCCTACGTTGTGAATTTATAATAAGGAAAGTCTTAACAATGTTTAAAAAGAGATTTTGAGCTCAGCACGGAGTGAACATGAAATTGAGATGTTCCTTCACAAAGGAAGGAAGGTTCATACTGTGATATCTCATGAGATGGAAACCTTCACATTTAGCATGTCTGGGTTTCTATTACCAATCTCCTTATTACTTAACTATGGTCCCACATATGATGATGGCTTAGTGGATCAACTTGGATGTCTAGTATGAATGGTTCTACCTTAGGCAAGTAGAATCCTGTATGTTCAGTATAGGAGTAAAACACAGGATTCCATAGTATCTCCTATGGTCTATGTCATTTATGGTGATATCTCACAAATGCTTAAGAAATGTACTAAAATTAGAATTCGAACTCTAGTCATAACTTCTTGAGGATTTTGCTTAATATGAGTGAGGGAATGGGACTTCACACATACATTGAACAAGTCGACTTTAAGGAGGTTAGTATTAGGTTCTTATATGTAATAAGCACTATAGTTTATGTATATTAATATGAATGCATTTTAAGGTCAACTTTACTTGTGTAAAGACATGAATACTGATTATTCATGTGAATTACACTTCTGACTTCTTTATAGGTTTGCTTACTATATGTGGTAGTATGGGACTTTATGTGTACATTGCACGAGTGAACTCATGAATGGGTTGCGACAGTAGTTTACCTATAAATGGACTATATGTATTATGACAAATATGTAATGAATGAATGATTTCTTTTATGATGTTAATGATGTATGAATGGTCTTATGTCTATTGATTAAATGAAGATGATATGACTTGATTCAATGTGATGTTCTTAGTCTAGTTTACTTCAAAGGCACATTTGGTGTGAGTATTATTATGGAATAATACTTGCGAATTACACTACTGTGTCTTGCTGTTGTCTTAGGTGAGGTTTCTTATGTAAGGTTTATGTCTTATGATGTAATTATGTCTTTATGAATATATGTGGTTGGATTTATGAATGTTGGATGAGACTTCACTTTCAAATAATCCTAAGGTGGTGATCTGGAATGGTGGTGTAAGACCTTGTCCATATGTTGCACTTGGGTCATCTAAGATTACTTAGGATTAAGGGCTAAGGTGAAAAAGAAAGTGTGGTATAATATGAATTGGTTACAACCTAAGTGTTGTAATTGGCTTATGTGTTCATATGAATCATTTTCATCTGTATTCTGATATATGTGATGTAAATTATGCCTATTGTGTCAATGTTTTTTTACATTTTTTAAAATGACATGTTGCGTTGTTTTTAAATGAATTGTCCATTATAAAGCCTTACTTTTCATGGTCATCATACTTCATGCACTTTTATACTTACACAATTTGTAAGACACGGAAAATGACTTAGGTGAACTAGAATCGAACATGTTGATCATGATGGTCTAAGGTCATAAATATGTTTATTATATTTTATTGAGGCAGTGTCTAAGAGTTTAGAGCATTGGAAGTCAAACGTCAAGGGACGACTAAGTCGTTTGTTGACTAAGTTACCTATTTTTCTCATATATGGTGTTATGTGTTTATGTGTAATTCATGAGGTTATAAGGTCCTTATATGTATTACTATAATGTATATAGTCAGTGTGTCAATTTTCCTGGAGTTGGAGGTCAAACGTCCAAGAACGTTCATGATGTTCAAAAGGTTTGCTTTGAAATGACATTGTGTGTCTAAGAATAATTCATCTAGTTTTACGTGATAGTTTTGGCCAAAAAATCATGTTAGAGGTTCTAAAATTGTATGCAATCATTTTTGGGTTTGAAACGTCGTGGCAAACATCCCCAAAGACCAACCAAGGGTCCCTCAGGAAGGACCCAAGAGTAGTGTCAGGACTGTCCCAAGCAGCACCAAACGATGGAGGCTCAACAGCTCGTGGGACTATAGACGCCCCGTCGCTGGGTGCTGTTGATAGGGACCTATCCTGGAGTGGAGAGGGATCTAGGAAAAGCCTAGGTCCTAGACAACAGAACAAAAGGATGGTCCGCAGGTCAAGGGACGGCGCGTAGGTTGGTGTCCGTCGATGCAGTCTCTTCCTACGTGTCGTTCAATGCAAATTGAAATTCCAAATAAGAGTATTAGAGGTTTATTTGGGGTCTTTTGGATATTTTAAATGTTCTTATAATCCTGAAACACTAAGAAGATTTCATTCTTTTAAATCAAAATACCAAATTTCTTAGAATTCTTTCTAGGACTCAACTGAAGTCCAAACTCAAGGAAGGGCTTAAAGTGACGAATTAAGTGGAGATTCTACATCATAGTTAAAAATTATATTCATCATGGTATGGATATTTATCCATGAATTTCTCTTCATCAAGGAGCCCCAATTCTCAAGATGTTTTCTAAAGTTTTCAAGTTAAATTGTCCAATTTCATGATTCTACCATGGGTTCTTGCATTAATGATTTCTAATCATTGAATAATGATATAATTGATATTGTATTGGTGATGTTCACCTCAATTACCTATGAACCCATGAATTGATGAACCCTAGATATTGACTATGTTATGAGCTACTTGATATTGATCTAATGTTGTTGAATTCTAGTGTAGATTTCTATGGGTTATTGAATGATGTAATAATTGTATTCAATTTATAACTAGGTTGTAATATATTGATGAATCTATATTCAATTGACCAAGTTTCATTGATTATCATAATTTCTACACTGAAATATTTTTCATGGCCATTCGTAAGAACCTTATGGTGTTGAATAAGATGATTTAGCATCAAATTAAAGTCTTGAGGAAGTTGTGGTGATAAGCTGCCCTATATCCATTATTTTGATTTTATTTAACTCTAATTATGTTGTGATTGGTATGGTCCACTTGTGGTGGCGGTGGTATGTGCTTTACCTGCAATTGACGTGGCCTTGTTGGCGTTAGGTTATGCAATATTTTAATCATGGCTTTGTCGGCACAACTTGAAGTTATTTGGCTATTTGTTTAGTCGATTATGTGAAGTATGATGATATATATATATACATTTTAAGAAATGTTAAAGTATATGTGTTCTATTGATGTTATGTAGGTTATCATGTTACTACGACTATGTGCTTATATGTGTAGTCTTAGAATAGATACATGATTGTTCCAACTTTACTATACGAGTTATGATGGTTATATTTGTGATGATATAGTTATATATAGGATGACATTAAGAAGATAAGGGTAATTACGAAGTGCTGAAAAGTATGATATGCTATATGTGATTACGGAAAAGAATGTTTTGTCATTTTTGTTTGACTTGTGTCCCTTACATTATATATGTATAAATGATATGATATTATGATATGTCTTGACTAGGTAGGCTTAATGCAACCTTCACATGTATTAATGAAATATATGTGAGACCATAGAGGTTGTTAAGAAGGTCATGTACGTGGTAAATGTTATGTTTTGAATGTTGAAGTCGAGAGTCGTAAGGATATCCTTCAAGTAAAAATATATAGTGGATTAAGGTTAATTGTCTTGAATGACATTATATTAATCCTTAGGAAAGTCATAATGATCTATATTAGTCGTCATTGGAAGGTAGCCCTAGTGGACCAATTTGGTAGGGTGAATGTGATTGGGTTATGAACTAGATAAGGAACCCTCTTCAGGTGATCCTTTAATGTCAATTAAACAATAAGAACCAAGGCTAAAATCGACTGATTATGTCTTGGGAAGTAAATCTACTTTAGAATTAGACTAGAGTACAATGTGCCTCTACTACAGATGAGACTAGAGTCCATAAAAGCCCTTCACATCCCTTAACCATGTGCCCAAATGGGATCTGCCCTAGTTTTACCCTTGGCAAGTAGAACACTCTCATCGGAGTAGGTTATAACTCCAGATTCCATGTCTAGATATCATGGTCTATGTATGTTATTGTATATTCTCATAATGTGGGATAATTACTAGCATTATAGAAGTTCTCTAGAGTTTAGGTAGTGGTATGGGACGCTATCTAGACATTGCACAATAGGATTTGAGATGATACTTAGAGTCCGTAGGTCTTTTCTATTACAATTACTTGAATGTCATTTATGTGATGTATGAGTATTAATGAACTAATGAACTAATGACTTATGTTATGAAGTATGTAAATGGAATAAGTACCTATGTAGAGTAGTTAAGGGTTGTCTAGTTAAGGTGTGAAGGGGGCATAGGAATGGTCACTTCGAATCTTACCTAGATGAGTCTTAAGAATGACCATAGTTAGGGAAGATGTTGATTATGTGGACATGATCCGAACTTAGGGAGTCTTAAGGATTATTTAGGTAGTCTTGAAGAGGTCAATCATGGATGTTATCTTCTTGATCTACTTAAGTATGTCTTTTTGATTGCCTGTGATGAGGAAATATCATAGTATCTATATGTTGATACATTTGTTAAGAATGATTCTATCCTAGCTAGTCTAAAGGATCTATTGAGTGTGTGTGTAAGGGTTTGTATGGGCGGTCGCTTCACAACTCACTCAAGCGAGACTTAGAGTCACCTTTGAGTGTTTACGTGACTCATTATATGCGTTCTTGAGGGTCATTTATGTATACATAGGGAGGTCGTATGGGTGGTCACTTTTTATGTTACTTAAGTGAATCTTGGGATAACATTGAGTGGGATAATTACATGTTATAAAGTGTCTTAATTGAATCGACTCACTGAAAAGTGTTTCTTAAACTTTGATATTTAGTTTTAATGTTTCCTTATGTTATTCTAAGTTGATAAATGTTGTTCTTCTTATTATGTTATGATATTTTGAATAAAAGATACTTATTTTCAATAAATGTCCGTTTTCATCATTTTTATGCATAATGTCCTACTTAGTATATTTGGTTGTACTAACTCCATGCTTTTATCTATCTCTATAGTCATTGATAGGTGAGGAGCATTTGGGAAGCGAAGACTTTGACCGTAGCATCTTTCAAGAGAAGTCGAACAATGTTTTAATTTGATTCGAGGCATATATGTCTTTTACGTTTTCATTGAAGAATTGAAATATACTAAGTATTTCTGTATTTTGAAGTATGGACCATGTCCCAAGTATTCTTGTGTCTTAAGATGATGAGATTGAGACTTAGTATTTCCTATTGTTTCATATGAAAGAGTTTTTAAAGACTATGATATAATTTGTGAAAAGATTTAATTTTGCACGACTTTTCAATGATGAATGATATGTAAGGGATTGTACAAGACCTCCTAGAGGTCACGTACGCCGGTTGCATTGCGATATTCCCTCTAACTTATAGGGTGTCGTTTCGGGATGTGACAAGCTTTGTATCAGAGCATAGGTTTGTGAAAGTAGTATTTGGAATTGAAAATTCTTATCAAGTCACGTCTCATAGAGTCTTGATTTTTGGTGTGAGTTGCGAAACATGTATGGGCGAGAGGCTATAGGACGATAGAGTTTCCTTTCTTTTCTACTCCCATGTTGTGCCGTAGAGTCAAACTTATGAATACTCATTACTTATTGTTTTCGTTGTGTGTCTAGGAAGATTAATACGAGGAGTACACCGGCTAAGAGAGTTGAGGAGAATGCGCTGCAAGAGGAGATTCCTCCTCAAGTTGAGGAAGTTGAGCAAGTTAAGCAAGGTGAACAAGGTGATCAACTACCTAATGTTGGAGGAGGTGATGATCCCCCAAAGGATCTGATAAATACCCATCATAATAATTCTAAACAAAAAATTCAACAATGTACAATATTAATATATGAAGGCAACCCATATACAATTCTAGCATGATCAACACTTAAATTAATAGCCCAAAGCATTTTACAAATGAATACACTACTATAAAGTTATAATCACTTCACCCACAATATAGTCAAATATAGAGATTTGAGAAAGTCAAGATTTATTGAGATTTTCATCGGAAAACATAAAGATACATCAGTAATATCATATCTTAACATTTTAAAGAAAGCCTTAAATGAAGAGCTCGCATGTTATTAGAATCAACAAAAAGAAACTTGAATAAGAAATCCTTTAAAATCCATCATCCAAGCTCAAACTTGACCTTGAGCTCTCATGGAGGTTTTTGGAGAAAACTTTGTCGGGGAAGGATTTTGATTTAGGTTCTAGGGTATAAATTAAACTTTAATGACTTAAATACTCTAAAAATATTCAAATACACCTAAAACAACCGTCCTCATAATTTATAAGACTTGCGGTGAATTTCCCAAAACACCCCAAGCTTGGCAGCAAATTGCAGGCAATGCAGGTGCCTATTGAAGCCCACCCAATGATGGACTGTAGTCTGACTAACGCCAAATAAAAGAGGTCCATCGTTTGGTTATTCAACTCAAAAAATTGCAGGTCTTGGAGGCCCTGCGTTCTTCAACACCCAAGGTTGACGTGCCATCGTTCGAGTGATTGGCCTTCCCTTGGGGCCATCATTTGGACACTGCCTTGCAGCTTTGCCCCTTTGAGTTGGGGTCCTTTTGTAGGGACCCTTGTGGGTCATATATGTAGTATTATCCAGACTTTAAACCTCTAAATATGATAATCTTTGTCTTAGGAACATTTCTAATCTATTTTAACTCTAATGTACTCGTAAAACATGCAAAGGCACACTAGAGCTCGCAAGTACGTCTGAATGCTAGCTATCGAACATCATTGACGTTCTTGGACATTGGACTTACAAACTCAACATACTGAGTCAAACAGTACAATTACCAATTTTAAGACCTTTTAAACTCATGAAACGCATATGAGCACATAGATTACTAGTCGTCAAACGCCTGTGTTGTTCCCTGACATTAGACTTCAAATTTAACTGGATTGCCTTCAAAACTCATAAACAAATCAATTAACCTATTTAATAACCCTTATATTACTAGTTAACCTCTATATAATACTATTTATCTTTATGGTCACTACATTCTCCCCACTTGAAAACATTCGTCCTCGAATGACACTTAAAAATTTAAAAAGAGAACAACCAAAGCAAAGAAGACACTTCAAGCATACCAAATTATAAAGAAAACACATAGCTAGGAGGAACGTCACTCAACATAAAATACATCAAACAATTTCATGCAATTCATGCAAATAGAACTACATCCATGAAGTCCTTATGCATCATTCTTACCATTTCTCGTATTATTGGAGGAACTTCTTTATCCAAGATACATCATGACCATTTAGATATCATATATCACATCATGAATGTTATTATCAAGGCAAAATTATGAACCATTTTCAATTAGGAATATTCAAGAAATTTTCACATAAAGGCTCAACATGCAACTTCTAAATAACGCATTAGGAATGCTAAAAAAATCACTCTCATATAAAAATTAAGACATGCTCATTATTAAACCTCATGAAAAAGATAGTCAACCTACACTAGAGATGCAAATGAACATGAGGAAATATCACGCATGAAGCTCACTTTCTCATTTAACAAGAATTCAAATAAAACATGCATATCAGGGGAGAATATTTTGATACCCAGTTTTTCACGAAAGACTCCAATATAAACAAAGATGCTAGGAACACTTTCTTTTAGGCTTGAATAAACATATAACGAAAAGATAAGGATATCTCACTCCCCACACAATTACTATTTACCATACTCCCCCAGCTAGGAGAAACCCAATCGAAGGTTAACATAAGCATACTATAACTCCCTAATGGAACCCTAAACTTTACTAAAACCATTTCTCCAACACTTCAACATACTAGAACTTCTTGAACAACAACATCAAGTTTATCTCACTAAAACTAATTACTTTCAAAAGTATTACCATCTAGATAAATAACTGTCACGACCCAAATCGGGGACGCGACTGGCACCCACATTTACCCTCCTATGTGAGCGAACCAACCCATATAACCTTAACATTTCAAGATATATCAAAAGAAAATAATGCGGAAGACTTAAACTCATTAATAAAAACAATCCAAAACTATTATTATTATCCCCAAAATCTGGAAGTCATTATCACAAGAACATCTATCTCAAATTACTAAACTAGGAATGTCTAAGAAGCTAAAAATACATAAAAGCTAGTCCATGCCGGAAGTTCAAGGCATCAAGACTTGAAGAAGAAGATCCAGTCCAAGCTAGAAGCGTTAGCTCACCCTGAAGATCCTGTGACGAAGATCGGCTTGATTTATTCTTGAGTTGAAGTTGACTAACGCTTGTCGTGCACTCCACAAATAACAATGAAGAAAACATAAAAGTAGGGGGGTCAGTACAACCACAAGTACTGAGTAGATATCATCGGCCAACTCAAAATAGAAGATAATATATATATCAAGTAATATTATAAATCAACTATAAACTCAACATATAGCAACAACAAGTACCATCAAATTCATCCATGAGGACTCAAGCCTCAATACCATACTCTTTTGGGAAAAGTAAGTTCATTATGTTGAGTAAATTATCATCTTTCAGGATTCATTATCTTTCTTCCTCTTGTGTCGGTACGTGACACTCCGATCCCCTACAACTATGTGTCGGTACGTGACACTCCGATCCACTAATTCTATGTGTCGGTTCGTGACACCCGATCCCCTATATGTGTCGGTACGTGACACTCCGATCCCCTATATGTGTCGGAACGTGACACTCCGATCCCCTATATGTGTCGGAACGTGACACTCCGATCCACTAATACTATGTGTCGGAACGTGACACTCCGATCCACTAATACTATGTGTCGGAACGTGACACTCCGATCCACTAATCTCATTCTATCCGTTCATCAAGCCTTCTCTATACCAAGGCATCATCAATCCCATTACTTTAATTCATCAAGCCTTATTTTATACCAAGGCATCATTATTAATAACATAGATTAAAGTTTCTTTCAAGATTTGGGATTCAATATGTTTTCATCATGCTTGTTTTATCAAAATCACATAATCATATCCATGCAAGCATACAATTAAGCATATAGACAGGATTACAATACTACCCATACATATCATTCACTATTAAGAGTTCACTACGAATATCGTAAAAGAAACCATAACCTACCTCCACTGAAGAATTGGAATCAACAAGCAATTTCCCAAGCTTTGATATTCTTCTTCCTCGTTCGACTCTCTCTCTCAATCGATCAATCTATCTCTCTCTTTTCTTTTCTCTTTTTCTTATTCAAACCCTCGTTCTTTTACCCTAATTATTCTATAATTAAGAATGAAAGATGGTAATAATGACCCACTAATTAACTTAAGGTTACCTATTTTAACCCCCAAGTAATTAGATTAATTAATATTAACCCTCAAACTTTATAATTAAGGAAAGAATAGTCCAAAACGTCCCTTAAAACGTGGAAAGAAATCCGATTCTGACTGGGATTACGCAACCTGTGACGGGCCGTCGTGACTGCGACGGTCCGTCACGCAGGTCGTCGTGAGGGCCATGACT
This sequence comes from Solanum arcanum, assembly GCA_027789145.1. Lineage (NCBI taxonomy): Eukaryota > Viridiplantae > Streptophyta > Magnoliopsida > Solanales > Solanaceae > Solanum > Solanum arcanum. Next base: position 31,957,046 of record CM050943.1, read on the forward strand.
TAATTTGAGTGAATGGCCTGTGACGGGCCGTCGTGACTGCGACGGTCCGTCCTGCCATTTCGTCACGAAGTTCAGAGAGTCGATTTTCAGTACCCAATTTCAGAATTTCTAAGTGTATTGAAACGAGACACCCTGCGACGGTCCGTCGTGCCTGTGACGGTCCGTCGTGGGGTCCGTGGTTTCAGCCAGTTTTTCAGAAATAAAATCTGCTGCTCAAAACGACTAAACAGGTCGTTACAATATATACCAATTTACCCATCGTTCGTCCCCGAACGATCAAAAGAAGAAAAACAAGGGCGGAAGAAAGTACCTGAATCTGTAAACAGATGTGGGTATTTTTCTTGCATGTCTGCCTCCTTCTCCCAAGTAGCCTCTTCAACCGGTCGATTCTTCCATTGAACCTTGATGGATGCAATTTCTCTCGACCTCAACTTGCGAACCTCTCTATCTAATATAGCAACTGGTTCCTCTTCATAAGTCAAGTTCTCATCAAACAAAACTGAATCCCAATGGATGATGTAGTTTCCATCTCCATGGTACATTTTCAACATGGACACATGAAATACCGGATGTACTCCGGACAGCCCTGGAGGTAAGGCTAATTCATAAGCCACCTCCCCTACTCGCTTAAGTACTTCGAAGGGACCAATATACCTTGGGCTTAATTTAGCTCTTTTACCAAACCGCATCACCCCTTTCATTGGCGAAACCTTCAGCAAGACTTGTTCACCCTCCATGAACTCTAAGTCTCTAACCTTTCGATCCGCATATTCTTTTTGTCTACTTTGCGCCGCTAGAAGCTTTTCTTGAATAGACTTCACTTTTTCTATCGAATCCCTCAAAAGATCAGTACCCCAAGGTCTAACCTCAAATGCATCAAACCACCCAATGGGAGATCTACACCTCCTCCCATACAATGCTTCAAATGGGGCCATATCAATGCTTGAGTGATAACTATTATTGTATGAAAACTCCGCTAAGGGTAGGAAGTTATCCCAATGACCACCAAATTCTATCACACAAGCACGGAGCATATCCTCTAATACTTGAATCGTTCGCTCAGACTGACCATCGGTCTGAGGATGGAACGCAGTACTAAGGTCTACCCTAGTATCCAATTCCGCATGCAATGTTTTCCAAAACTTAGAGGTAAACTGCGTACCTCTATCTGATATGATGGATAGTGGAACCCCATGCAATTGAACGATTTCTGAGATATAGATCTTGGCCAACTTCTCTGCATTATAAGTCACCTTTACCGGAATGAAATGGGCAGATTTCGTTAGCCTATCAACAATCACCCAAATAGAGTCGTACTTACCCAATTCTTCACTGTCTCAATCTTAGAAGGATCTACCATCACCCCCTCCTTCGAAACCACGTGCCCCAAGAAGGACACTGCATCTAGCCAAAACTCATACTTAGAGAACTTGGCGTAAAGCTTTTTCTCCCTCAACAACTCTAACACCATTCTCAAATGCTCCTCATGTACCTTCTTTCTCTTTGAGTATACCAATATATCATCAATAAATACGATCACGAAGAGGTCCAAATATGGCTTAAAAATCCCGTTCATCAAGCTCATGAACGCAGCAGGGGCATTCGTAAGACCAAAAGACATCACCACAAATTCGTAATGTCCATACCTCGTTCGAAAAGCAGTCTTTGGCACATCCGCTGCACGTATTTTCAATTGGTGATAACCGGATCTCAAGTCAATTTTTGAGAAGACACAAGCACCTTGTAACTGATCGAACAAGTCATCAATGCGAGGAAGAGGATACTTGTTCTTGATAGTTACCTTATTCAGTTGTCTGTAGTCTATACACATCCAAAAACTCCCATCCTTCTTCTTCACAAACAAAACCGGAGCACCCCAAGGAGATGCACTTGGTCTAATGAAGCCTTTGCTCAACAACTCTTGAAGTTGTGCCTTTAACTCTCTTAACTCATGGAGCCATTCTATAAGGGGGTATAGAAATGGGCGAGTACCCGCTTCAAGATCAATGCGAAGTCAATATCCCTATCCGTGGCATACCAGGAAGATCTGCAGGAACACATCCAAAAATTCTCGAGCTACCGAAACCGATTCAATTGAGGGTACTTGAGTAGTGTCATCCCTAAGATGTGCTAAGAAAGCTAAACAACCCTTACTAACCATCTTCCGAGAACAAAGAAAGGACACGATACGAATCGGATTGGAAGTGTAGTCGCCCTCCCACACTAACGGATCTGCCCCAGGCTTGGCTAACGTCACAGTTTTAGCATTACAATCCAAAATCGCAAAATTCGGAGAGATCCAAGTCATACCCAGAATTACATCAAAGTCACCCATTTCTAAAATAACCAAATCTACATAAGTGTTGCTCCCCACAAAATTCACCAAACAAGACCTATACACTTTTTCAACTACCACAGACTCACCCACCGGAGTAGAAACATGAATAGGCATATCAAGTAATTCACAATGTAGATTTAGACCATTAGCAAATGATGAAGATACATAAGAAAATGTGGATCCAGGATCAAACAATACGGAAGCCATACAATCACAAACCAAAAGATTACCTGTGATAACAGCATCAGACGCCTCCGCTTCGGATCTCCTAGGGAAAGCGTAACAATGGGCCCTATCACCAGTCTGTCCGTTGCCCCTACCATGTTGTGTCGTAGTGGCTCCAATGTGCCCATATCCTCTGCCGTTGTTGTGACCACCATTACCTCGACCACCACGTCCTCTAGAAAAACGGCCCCTACCATGACCACCTCTACCTCTAGCTATTGGGGGTCTGTAACTCTGTTTTGGACAATTCTTTCTAACATGTCCAATCTCCCCACATCCATAACACTCTCTGGAGTCAGGCATAGGTCTCTCGGAGTAGTGTTGACCGTTCTGAGGTGGACCCCCAACTACAGTCTGTAGTGAAGACTGAATTGGTCGACTTGAGTAACCTCCGGAGCTCTGTCCTCTAGAGTAAGAACCATTAAACTCACCTCCCCTTCGAAACGTTTTTGATGTCGATGTCGTGGTGAAGTCATCTGGCCTCACTCCTTCCACTTCTATCACAAAGTCTACCACCTCTTGGAAGGATGTTGCCGTAGCCGCTACCTGTAGGGCTGAAATCCGCAATTCTGACCTCAACCCCTTCACAAAACGGCGAATCCGCTCTTGTGGACTGAAACAAAGTTGGGTGTCATACCTTGATAAAGCACGAAACTTAGCCTCATATGCATTAACCGTCATCCTACCTTGCTCGAGACTCAAGAACTCATCCCTTTTTCTATCTCTCAAAGTCCTTGGGATATACTTTTCCATAAACAGGGTAGAGAAGGATGCCCAAGTCTTGGGTGTGGCCTCTGTCGGTTGACACTCGACATGTGATCGCCACCACATTTTGGCGTTCCCTTGAAACTGATAGCTTACGAACTCAACGCCAAATCGTTCTACTATCCCCATCTTGTGTAGTAGCTCATGAAAATCAACCAGAAAATCATAAGCATCTTCAGATTCTGCACCTTTGAAGACTGGAGGTTACAATTTCAAGAACTTACTGAAAAGTTCGTGCTGATCGTTTGTCATTATCGGTCCAGTAGTCAGACGTGGAAATGTGCCTATCTCCAATGAGGCATCCATGCGGGGAGCCATAGTAGCCGCATGTCGTACCTCTGAAACCGGAGGTGTTGGTGCATAAACCACTGGAGGTGCCTGACCGTGATCAGATAACCCGCTAAGATAAGCGAGAACCTGATTGATCATCTCTGGGGTAGGTTGGGGTGGCAATTCCTCATTCTGCTCTTGTTCATTCTCCCCATCCTCCCCTTCTCTTACCACTTCCTCAGTCGGTGGAGGAGTCACTACCCTAGCATCAGATGGGCTAGGTGCTCGTCCTCTTCCTCTAGAGGACGTCCTCCCACGACCTCTACCACGGCCTCTTGCCGCTACTCTTCCTCGAGCCCACGGCCCGATGGTGGCTCGGATGTTTCTTCTTTGTCTGCCGTTGTTCTTTCTTTGGTGCAGTCGTTGCTCTAGTTCTAACCATCTGCGAAATAGAGTGAAGATGGTCAGATACCAATTCGTATCGCCTAGATACCAATTGGACTCAAGTAGTAGCACGAAAGAAAGAATGAAAGAGTGAAATTTTCCTAAAGTCTTATAGCCTCTCAAAGAAAAGTAAAGGCGTCCCCCTACCGTTCCTTAAGACTCTACTAGACTCGTTCTTGTGTGATGAGACCAACGAACCTAATGCTCTGATACCAAGTTTGTCACGACCCAAATCGGGGACGCGACTGGCACCCACATTTACCCTCCTATGTGAGCGAACCGACCCATATAACCTTAACATTTCAAGATATATCAAAAGAAAATAATGCGGAAGACTTAAACTCATTAATAAAAACAATCCAAAACTATTATTATTATCCCCAAAATCTGGAAGTCATCATCACAAGAACATCTATCTCAAATTACTAAACTAGGAATGTCTAAGAAGCTAAAAATACATAAAAGCTAGTCCATGCCGGAAGTTCAAGGCATCAAGACTTGAAGAAGAAGATCCAGTCCAAGCTAGAAGCGTTAGCTCACCCTGAAGATCCGGTGTGACGAAGACTGGCTTTATTTATTGATGAGTTGAAGTTGACGGAACGTTTGCTGCACTCCACAAATAACAAAGAAGAAAACATAAAAGTAGGGGGGGTCAGTACAACCACAAGTACTGAGTAGATATCATCGTCCAACTCAAAATAGAAGATAATATATATATCAAGTAATATTATAAATCAACTATAAACTCAACATATAGCAACAACAAGTACCATCAAATTCATCCATGAGGACTCAAGCCTCAATACCATACTCTTTTGGGAAAAGTAAGTTCATTATGTTGAGTAAATTATCATCTTTCAGGATTCATTATCTTTCTTCCTCTTGTGTAGGTACGTGACACTCCGATCCCCTACCACTATGTGTCGGTACGTGACACTCCGATCCACTAATTCTATGTGTCGGTTCGTGAGACCCGATCCCCTATATGTGTCGGTACGTGACACTCCGATCCCCTATATGTGTCGGAACGTGACACTCCGATCCCCTATATGTGTCGGAACGTGACACTCCGATCCACTAATACTATGTGTCGGAACGTGACACTCCGATCCACTAATACTATGTGTCGGAACGTGACACTCCGATCCACTAATCTCATTCTATCCGTTCATCAAGCCTTCTCTATACCAAGGCATCATCAATCCCATTACTTTAATTCATCAAGCCTTCTTTTATACCAAGGCATCATTATTAATAACATAGATAAAAGTTTCTTTCAAGATTTGGGATTCAATATGTTTTCATCATGCTTGTTTTATCAAAATCACATAATCATATCCATGCAAGCATACAATTAAACATATAGACAGGTTTACAATACTACCCATACATATCATTTACTATTAAGAGTTCACTACGAATATAGTAAAAGAAACCATAACCTACCTCCACCGAAGAATTGGAATCAACAAGCAATTTCCTAAGCTTTGATATTCTTGTTCCTCGTTCGACTCTCTCTCTCAATCGATCAATCTATCTCTCTCTTTTCTTTTCTCTTTTTCTTATTCAAACCCTCTTTCTTTTACCCTAGTTATTCTATAATTAAGAATGAAAGATGGTAATAATGACCCACTAATTAACTTAAGGTTACCTATTTTAACCCCCAAGTAATTAGATTTATTAATATTAACCCTCAAACTTTATAATTAAGGAAAGAATAGTCCAAAATGTCCCTTAAAACGTGGAAAGAAATCCGATTCTGACTGGGATTACGCAACCTGTGACGGGCCGTCGTGACTGCGACGGTCCGTCACGCAGGTCGTCGTGAGGGCCATGACTTAATTGAGTGAATGGCCTGTGACGGGCCGTCGTGACTGCGACGGTCCGTCCTGCCATTTCGTCACGAAGTTCAGAGAGTCGATTTTCAGTACCCAATTTTAGAATTTCTAAGTGTATTGAAACGAGACACCCTGCGACGGTCCGTCGTGCCTGTGACGGTCCGTCGTGGGGTCCGTGGTTTCAGCCAGTTTTTCAGACATAAAATCTGCTGCTCAAAACGACTAAACAGGTCGTTACAATAACCCCCCTACTATGACAAGCTCACCTTTTCTCTTACAAACATCACCTCCTTCCTTACTAAAGTCGAATTTAAACAACATTAAATCATTTCAAATATCAATCCTTCCCGTTTCTAATTTCACTATACATCATTTCTTTCAACCCACCTCAAACACCTCTTATTCAATCTGTGTTCTATCAAAAATAATCATTAGGTAACTCAACCATCCTAAGGTCGTCAACATAACCATCAAAATCCCATCTAGCAAATCACACCCAACTTTTTCTCTCCCTTAACCTTCACTCCTCAAAGGACACAGTATAAGGAACATCACGTAAAGAACAAGGTAAAGACATCATAACAAAGTTCTTAGGCATGATTTGAAGAATGTAGAAGTGAAATTTTCATAGCACCCAATAGCCTCTTAATTAAAAATATGGCGCATTTCACATTATAAACAAGACTCTACTAGATGTGGTTTTTGAGACAGTCTAAGACACTCCCTTACCTGGCTCTGATACCCAGTTTGAAACGACCTAAGGGTATACCCTAGAATAAATGGCATCCTCAAGTCGTCACGGGAATATGAGACTCGAAGAAATCTCATACAAGTAACTCGCACCATTCATCGCACAATATACTCAAAAATAAGTAAGAATTTAGAAGTTTCTTTACACACAAATAATACTTTCATTAATACGCAAGAGGAAGAGTTTTAAAACAATTATCATTTCCAATGTCTCATTAAGCCATCTAATACTTTGAATGTACAACATTTGAGACTAAGTCCACACAAGATATAAAAAAGACTAAGACATAAAGGAACATGTGGGTCTTGTTCTTGAGTCTTTGAGGACTTACCAATCCTTCCTCTTCAACCCTTAGAAACATATCCATTATTCATGGCATATCAAGACTTCAAATTCCCGAAACTTTAGTTGAAACTGGAAAAGTAGGTATTAGCACATTGAATGCACTAAGTATGGAATCCATGACAAAACCATGAAAAAAGGACTTTAAGAATATAACATGCTTTCAAGACATTTTGATTAAACCCTTCATATAAAATCATAAGACACATGATGTTATTCCATAATCACATATAAGACATAATCCATATTATATAAATAACATGAACATATTCACATAGACCCCCTAATAAAGGTTATCCTAAGACCTCCCTAAGTAAGATATGAAATGGTCGCTCATACAAACCCTTAACACACCGCTACATGATCCTTAATACAACTTAAAGTGGAGTTATTCCAATTCATCACATATAAGATAATCCATATCAAATAATATAGACCTTGACCTACTTTAAACTCTCTAACTAAAGTTATAAGACTAACCTAAGAATGACATAAAGAGACCGCCCATACACCTTCTTCAAGCTTACCTAAGCAATCCTCTAAGACATCCTACATAAGTACCCTATTCATTAAAACCATTTTGAGAGAAAACAATATATTTATAGGACTTCATTTAATGGTATAGGAAAATACAAAGGGAACATACATCCTAGCATGTTCAAAGACAACTGGTGTTATGTGTAGATAGCATCTCATGCCACTACATAAACATTGTAGAACTTTTCAAATACTAGGATGTATCCCACCTGTTGAGATTAGGCATTAACCGACATAGACCATACTAGCTTCGTATGGAATTTGGTGTCATACGAACTCACACCGTGGAAGGTGTTCTACTTTCCAAAGGTAAAACTACGACTCATCCCATGTTTGCACATGGTTCTAGGATATTAAGGGCTTCTTTGTACTCTAGTCTTATTCTCACGTAGAGATACTACCACAAGCTATCCATTGGTGCTTTGCCTTATTTCTCATAGATTAAGTTCATTCACATAAAGGTATATTAGTTCTCATAGATTAAGTTCATTCACATAGAGGTATATTAGAAGGTACCTTTGAGTCGTACCAACTCATAATACCCTACAAAGAATGGGTCAACAAGGGCTGTTGCTCAACGTCTATAAGGATAGCTCATTCTTATGTCTTTCTTATAGATGGTTTCATGTCATTCCAGTCAACCTATTCACTCAAGAAGGATATCATTACGACTTTCATCTTCAAGGATAGCATAACGTTCTTTTAGTATTCAAGGTTTCACATTCATGACCTTCTTTACATGTTCAAGGTCCTATATTAGTCACACTTATATGGGCCCCATCTTAGGTCTACCAATCCTAGACATTCATTCATCATTCAGTCATACACGTACAAGACAAGGGTGCTTAAGCCTAGCAAGTCAAGAGATCACATATTAACATTATTTTTATGCATTAAGAAGATAGGTTTGGTCTACCTAATCAAGTCACAGCATTCCTCATATCATATATTTAATATCATTCAAATAACATGTAGGTAAACTAAGCCTACCACACAAGATACCACATCTACCCCTTCATATAAAACTTTATCATATGCCATAACATTAAGAAAAATTATAACATAATCATTTATACATGAGCATATACGCATTACTATAGTACTTCACTTCATATCTTCACATTCTAAAAGATTCACACTTATATCACCTCATACTACAATTCACATGTTCATACAAGCCATAACATATTATACAAGATCACATTAGTTCACATAATCATCTTCATGTTTTACCTTCATAGACGCCTTAAAATGAAACTACTATAATTTACGTAATAATGTCGACAAGGCCATGATCATCACATATTCAACACATAAACAGCGCTACCATATGTGGGACATTACAACAATACATTGCAATTCTATAACAATTCTACTTAATATAGAGAGATCAAGTCAACTCAACGCCTTTCCATCATCATCATCAACATTCCTTATCCATTTCAATCAATCACTTCACGAGGGCTCTAACCAATAACCGTCAACATAATTCCAAACCACAATCCAACAATATACAATAGGAATATTATCAACTGAAAGCATCCTATATGAAATTCTAGCATGATTAATACATAAATCAATATCCCTAAGCAATCTATACATGAATTCACTACTACCAAGCAATAATCAAATCGCCCACATTATTGTCAAATTTAGATATTTCAGACGGTCAAGGGTTCATGATTATTTTCATTGGAAAACAATAATTATACATCAATTACATCATATCTTAACATTTGAAAATGTTTCAGGGAAGAACTCATGACTTAGAGTAGAAATCGAACTTTTTCATAAATTTGAAGATTTTTTAAATAACTTTGAAATTGACTCTAAGGTGATATAAATCCTTAGATGAAGAACTCTCATACCTTATTAGAAGCAATCAAAAGAAACATGCATAAGAACTCCATTGAAATCCACCATCCAAGTTCCAACATGACTTGAGATCTAATGGAGGTTTTTGGTGAAAACTTTGGAGGGAAGTGTTTTTATTTAGTTGCTAGCATCAAAATTAGAGTTTAATGACTTAAATACTCTTAAAATACCCAAATACACCTAGAACAACCGTCCTCCTTATGTATAATACTTGGGGTAAATTTTGCAAAACACGATAAGTTTTGCAGAATATTGTAAGCAGTGCAGGTGCCCATCGACACCAACCCAATAAAGGACAGTTGTCTGAGTGATTCCCCATCAACAGGGTCCGTTGTTTAGATCTGTAACTCAAAAACAATCACATCCCAAAACTACACCATAAAAGTTAGCGGAAATCCGGGACTGCAACCGGCGTACTTGACCTCTCAAAGTTCTTACACATGCCCTTATATATATCATTCATCTCATATGCATAGTAAAAACTAGTGCGGAATTAAAACTATTATGCAATGTCTAGATAGCGTCTCATACCACCACTTAAACTTCATAGAACTTCTCAAATGCTAATAGGTGTTCCATATGAGGAGAATAAGCCATAATCGACATAGACCATGACAGAAAAGCATGGAATCTGAAGTTCTAACCTATGCCAATGAGGGTGTTCTACTTGCCAATGGTAAAACTTAGACACATTCCATGTTGGCACATGGTTAAGTAATATGAAGGGTGTGCTTTGTAATCTAGTCTCATTCATGAACTAGAACTACTTCACTTACCATACTCACTCGTTGCTAGCCTTCGTTCTCATAGAGTAATTTACACTTAAGGTTCATATAAAAGGGTTCCATATCAACTTCATAACCCAATCATATTTACCCTACCACAGAAAGGTCCACAAGGCCAACCTCCCAATGGGGACAAGAAGATCATAATGAATTTCAATAGGAAACAAAAAATACATCTATTCCATCGAATCAAATGAGGACACACTTCGACTCCACTTGAACGATGCAACGGTCTAAGTATTCCTTCCCAAATGCTCTTCACCTACCAATAACGATAGAGATAGATAAAAGCATGAATTAGTACAACCACATGTACTAAGTATAGCATGATGCATGAAATGCATGAAAATGGACATTTTTTACAAATATGCATCTTTTCATTTAAAAATCTTATTAAAATAAAATAAAAATGACATTTATTAATTTAGGAACATGTAAGATAACAATTAAGAAATTAATCACATTCTTTAGCAAATTTAAGAGTGAGCTTAGCTCAACTTACTGTACAGAGAAGGATTTCACTATTACAATGAAGTTGTCTACTTCTTCCTAACACACTTTATATCATGTAATCATCCCATTAAAAGGTATCTTAAGACTCACTTAAGTAACATAAAGAGAGTCTTCCCATACAACCCCCCTAATCATACCTAAATGATCCTCAAGAATACTTATAATAAGGCATATGCGATATTAAAAGACATCAAACAAATAACCATATGGTTACTATGAAAATCTTTTACCAAAGGCTATTAAAGACTTACTTAAGTAAATAAAGAAGGTAAGGTTCATGATTGACATCTTCAAGACTACTAAATAATCCTTAAGACAACCTAAGTTTAGATCATGTCCACATAATAAACATCTTCCCTAACTAGAGTCATTCTTAAGACTCATCTAGGTAAGATACGAAGTGACCATTCCTATGCCCCCTTCACACCTTAACTAGATATCTCTTAACTACTATAGATAAGTAATTATTAAATTAACAGAATTTCTTAACTCAAGTCATTATATTAATTAGCTTTTTAGAAGACAATCAACACATAAAGGACAATGAAGTAATGGTCTTGGACAAGACCTAAGAATTCCAACTAACACCTTCAAATAATATTGTGCAATGTCTAGATAGTGTCCCTCACCACCACCTAAACTTCATAGAACTTCTCAAATGCTAATAAGTATTCCATATGGTGAGAATAGGTAATAACCATTACACACCATGAGAGAAAACCATGGAATTAAAAGATCTAACCTACTCCAATGAGGGTGCTCTACTTGCCAACGGTAGACTTAGACACATTCCATGTAGGCACATGGTTAAGGAATATGAAGGGCATGCTTTGTAATCTAGTCTCACTGTTTAACTAGAACTACATCCCTTACTATACTCACTAGGTGCTAGCCTTAGTTCTAAATAGATTAATTTACACTTAAGGTTCGTATAAAAGGGTTCCATATCAAGTTCATAAACCAATCACATTACCCTACAAAAGAAAAGTCCACTATGGCTACCTCCGAATGGAGACAAGAAGCTCATGATGACTTACCTAAGGAATAATATGATCCCATTGCATCCAATTAACCTTAAGTATATCATTCCTTTACTTTGAAGGATACCATTACGACTAACGACTTCAACATTCATAACCTTACCACTACTTTAAAGACTTCACATAAGAGACCCTCTTATCTTCATTTAAGGTTACATATCATTCATACATTCAAGACTAAGAGAATTTATCATACTAAGTTAAGACATCACATATTCACTTGCATACATTTATCAAGCAAGGGACACAAGTCAACCAAGAAAAGACATCATATACTTCATTTTAACTCATAACACATGTAGTTATAGAAGAACATAGAAATAACCATTATCATCTTCAATTAATCCTATATTCTATCACATCAACATAATATGACCATCATAGATTTATATAGTCAAATAGGAATAACGTACATCAACACAAAGACTATACACACAAAGCCATGATTTCCTAAATAATATCAACAAAAGAACACATATACTTTCACTTTACTTATGATGCAGTTAGATGGTATAATACTTCACATAATAAATCACAAAAATAGCAACATTACTTCAAGTAGTTTTGCGACAAGTCCATGATCATAATATTACATAAAATAACGTCGACAAGGTCACATCAATTGCAAGTAAAGCATATAAGCCGCCACCATAACTGGACCCTACCAATCACAACATAATTGAAATATAATAATCATAAAAATAAAGGAAATAGGGAATATTAACACCACATAATCCTCAACACCTTAATCCAATGCCAAATCAACACATTTGATATCACAAGGCCCTTACCCATGGCCATAAAAAACAATTAAACATAATTATAAGAATATTCATGAAACTAGGTCAAATTACTACATCTTCATCAATCTAATGCAACCTAGATATAAATTTACTATAATTATTACATTAATCAATAGCCTACATAAAACTACATTACAATACATCAACATTAGATTAACATCATGTAACCCATGTATTAGTCAAAAACTAGGGTTTAACCAATTAATGGTTTCATGGGTTATTTTAGGTTAAAATCATCAATACAATCTTAATTCGATCAGTATTCAATGTTAGAAAAAATTTATGCAAGAACCCATGTAATAGATCATAAAATTTGACAATTCTACTTGAAAACTTTAGAAAACTTCTTGAGAGTTGGGATCCTTGATGAAGAGAGTTTCAAGGATAAAAATACATACGTTCATGAATTTAATTCTTCAATTTGATGAAGAATATGCACTAATTTATTCCATATAATAAGAATAGGCAAGAACCGATATAAACCATGATAGAAAAGCATGGAATCCGAAGTTCTAACCTTTTCCGATGGAGGCGTTCTACTTGCCAATGGTAGAACATAGACAAATCCCATTTAGGCACATCGTTAAGGAATATGTAGGGCATGCTTTATAATCTAGTATCATTCTTTAACTAGAACTATTTCCCTAACCATAGTCATTCGGTTCTAGCCTTCGTTCTCATTGAGTAATTTACACATAAGGTTCATATAAAAGGGTTCCATATCAAGTTCATAACCCAATCACATTTACCCTAACAAAGAAAGGTCCACTGTGGCTACCTCTAAATGGTGACAAGAAGCTCATGATGACTTTCCTAAGGAATAATATGATTTTGTTCCATCTAATTAACCTTAAGTTTATTATTCCCTTACTTTTAAGGATACGATTACGGCTAACAACTTAAACATTCATAACTTTATCACTAGGTTTACGGTTTCACATAAGAGAACCTCTTATCTTCATTTATAGTCACATATCATTCATACATTTGAGACTAAGAGACTTTAGAATCCTAAGTCAAGGCATCACATATTGACCTTTAATATATACATAAAGAAAGGGACACTACTCAACCAAGACAAGACTCTATATACTTCACTTTAACTTAAAACACATGTAGAAGCACATAGAAATACCCCTTATCATCTTCATGTAATCCTATATAATATCACATCAACATAAATATGACCTTTATAGATATATATAGTTAAATAGGAATACCATACATCAACCCTAAGACTATACACACAAAGCCATAGTCATAGTCTAACATGATTTCTAAATAATATCAATAGAAGAACATATATACTCTCATCTTACTTATAACATAGCTAAATGGTGTCATACTTGGCATAAGAAATTACAAAAATAGCCACATTGCTTCAAGTATTTTGGAGACAAGGCCATGATCATAATATTACATAAAATAACGTCGACAAAGCCACATCAATTGCAAGTAAAGCATATAAACCACCACCATAACTTGATCATTCCAATCACAACATAATTAAAGTATAATAATAATATAAATAAAGGAAATAGGGCATTTTAACACGGCATAATCCTCAACACCTCAATCCAATGCCAAATCACCACATTTCATATCACAAAGCACTTACCCATGGCCATAACAAACAATTAAACATAATTATATGAATATTCATGAAACTAGGTCAAATTAATACACATTAATCAATCTAATGCAACCTAAATAGCAATTTACTATAATTATTACATGAATAAATAGCCTACATAAAACTACATTAGAATTCATCAACATTAGATTAATATCAAGTAACCAATAACTTAGTCAAAACTAGGGTTCATTCAGTTCATTGGTTTATGGGATATTTTAGGTTTAAATCATCAATACAATAATAATTCGATCATTATTTAATTTTAAGAAACCATTTATGCAAGAACCCATGGAATAGATCATAAAATTTCACAATTCAAGTTGAATACATTAGAAAACTTCTTGAGAGTTGGGCTCCTTGATGAAGAGAGTTTCAAGGAGAAAAATCCATACCTTGATGAAGCTAACGTATAATTAAGAATCTCCACTAAGTTCTTCAAACCAAGACCTTCCTTGAGTTTTGACTCCATTGGCGTTCTAGGGAATTTCTAAGGGATTTGGGGTTTTGATTTGGAAGAATAAAATATTCTAAGTGTTAAAGACTTATATATATGTTTAAAATAACGAAAATACCCCGTAGGAACCTCCAATCCTGTTATTTTAAAGTGGGGTGAAATTTCAAGTTCACCCCTCACTTAGCTCTGAACTTGCGCAGGACACAGACTCTATCGACGGTAGGTAGCAGACGAACTATTTGTCCACAAACGGATCGTCTTGTCCTTCCATCGTTGGGTTCGGAGACTCAACATGGTTCTTTTAACTCCCAAGACTAAGTATCCACCAATGGATCCCATCGACGGGGCGTCTGTTGTCTAATGAGACATCGATTGCCTCATTCGTTTGGGGCTGCCTTTGGCAGTCTTGGCACCAACTTTTGGGTGCTTCCCCAAGGACCCTTGGATTCCCCTTGTGGATGTTTGCCCGGACGTTTCAAACCCAAACATGATCGTATATGATTTTAGCATCTCTCAAAATAATTTTACCCTAAAAGAACGTGTAAAACTCGATGAAACATGCCTACATACACAAGGTCATTTCAAGGCAACACTTTCGAAAGCCATGGACTTTTTTGGACGTTTAACCTCCAAATTTTACGAGACTTGACACACTGCCTATATATGATATTAAAAATCATTTAATGGAAATATAACTTCATTAATCACAAATAAACACATATAACCACATATGAGGAAAATAGGTGATTTAGTCGTCGAACGTCATAGTCGTCCCTTAACGTTTCACTTCCAAATCACATAAACTCTACCACATTGCCTTAATACAATATTATAGATTATTCTAGGACCTTTGACCATCATGAAAAACATTTTAGGATCTATTTCACCTAATTCAATTTAGACTTCTTGCAAAAATCTTCATATCTTGGATACCCTGCAGTCCCAATCGATGGGACGTCGTTTGATGGACTGGCCGTCCCTTAGGTTCGTTTTTTGGACACTGCCTAGCAGTTTTACCCCTTTGAGTTGGGGTCCTCCTCTAGGTCCACTTGTGTGTCCTACATGGAATATTTACCGGCATTAAACCCCCTATACATGATTAGATAGGTCTTTGGAACATCTCCAATAAATTTGAACTAACACAAACACGTAAAATATGCATAGGCACACTAGAACACGCAGGAACGTCCAAAGGGTAAATTTTGAACCTCGCGGACGTTCTTGGACTTTTGACTTCTACAATCTTCAAAAGTTAACGTACTGACTTCAAACACTACACATAACCATTTTAAAATCTTATAAACTCATGACACACACATAAGCACATAGTTGACTAGTGTCGAACGTCTTGGTCGTTGCTTGATGTTAGACTTTATAGGATTTACTTCAAAACTCATAGAAACATTAATTAAGCTATTTAACAACTCTTATATAACTAGTGAATCTCTATATAAGCCGAGTTCATTTAAGGTTGATATAAAATTGATCATTACAAGACTCACTTTGACAATCCACTAGCCACAATGAGGTGCTAAGAGTTCAATCATGACTTATGCAACTCAAATTTAACTCATTAGACTTGCACAAACATATTGTTCTATCAAGAGCACTATTTAATTCATACATATTGATCTCAACCAATAATAAAATGTGGAAGAGAACGTAACCAGCATTCAACAATAAAAATTCCCCTTAAAGCAATACAAGGAGATAATTCATACCTACAAGAAATTATAGAATCATTAAATAACTAATATTGTAACACTGAATAAAATAAAAATAAAACAAAATAAATACATCCAAGAGGATAGGTATCAAGATGGTGGCATCCATGCAATTTTTGATAACGCTCAATTACACTTCATCCAATTCTATGTGTAGGCAATCGCTACAAATTTGAACTTAAGTAAGAGTTGTTGTCAATCCCATAGGGACTGATACATTAGAAAATTTGACAAACAAATAAAACTGTGTCCTAATTTTTAGTAGAAGTATAGGTTTGACAATATTTAAGTAAATCACAAAGTTATGATGATAAATACCAAAAAGGGAGGATTTGGGTAACCAAAAATATAAGATAGATAAAATGGGAAGTAAACAAGTAAAGATTTGTCTTTAGGAGTGTGATAAGTTTAATGTAAAATTTGTGTAATGGGTGACAGTTATTTACTCAAAGATATTGAATCTCAAGAAGTAGGCTAGTTTCGTATTCCAATAGTGATTTCTCAATCAACTATTACATTTCAAGCGAGTTCTTTAGAACCTTAACAAGAAAAAATATAATAAAACAAATTAATTAATTAATCAATTTTTTAAAGTTAGATTTTTTAGAATGCAACCAAACCCACTTTAACAAGCTATATGCTTAAAAATGAATTAAATGCAACTATAAACTAATAATTCGAGTCTAATACATCTTTGCCAAGCAAGTATAGAGTTCAAAGCTAGAATTTCATTTCAAACTACAGTTCCTTCATTAAAACTTGAACATTCAATGAAACCGACTTCAAAACCACAAGAAAATTAGTAACTAACAATACTCAATACAATAAATATGATTTATAGATATGACATCAAATTCGTTACTAATTTTTTACTTTTAGTGACAAAAATTACGTTTCGTGCTTAAATATATGAGGCACATAGTTTTAGTGTTAGTGAAAAATTTAATGTTATAGGTGACACATTATTTCATCACTACGCGTATGGAATTCATCACAAACTATGACATCAAATTTGTCACTAATTATTCGCTTTTAGTGACAAAACTTACTTTTGGTGCTTAATATATGAGACACATACTTTTAGTGACGAAACATAAAAAATTCATAGCATGGTTTTGTTCACTAATGTTTCCCACCAAAAAAATTAATTGGTGTCATTTGTTAAGTAGTATCAGTCACAAATTTAAAGTTATCAGTGACACATTATTTCGTCACTAATAATGTATCTAATTCATGAAAAAAAATTCTTATAATTTATTAAATTTTGGACAAAAAAATCATCTTAAAAAATATGTTGTTACAATATCCACAAATTACAGTTCCTAATTAAATATTGTCAATTTTAGCTATGAAAATGTATATTTAATTATGAAATTTATCTCATCGCTGATAATATAAATAATTGGTGACAAATATTTTGTGGTCTCTAATAAAAATATGATTTAGTGACAAAAAAATAATTATAAAATATGTAAGGTTATAAATAGTGACGACTTAAAATTTATAGTGAATAATTAAAATATTTGCTACAAAAAAATTAATTGGTAAATATAGTTTTTTTGTTACAATTGTTCATAATTACATGTGACGACTTACAAAAATAATAAAAAAAGTGTTTCATAAGAAGTAGAGAGAGACATTCGTTAACTAGCAGGTGAAAATATTAAAAATCTATGAACTCGATCAATTTTTTAAAAACGAAACAGTACAATACATTTATTTTCTTATATTACGCAATTATAAATTGCATAACTTGAAAAATACAACAGTGTTATAACTATTGTGATTGGGCACAGTTCTACCACTATATCACTAATATTTGTTGGTGTAGCACTTTTTGTTTTTCATTTGATACACTTCCATTGCTTAGCACGATAAAAAAATGATTTGTCAAATCTTATTGCTAATTTTTGTGCATGCCTATTGATTTTTGAGTGGTGAACTACATAGATTAGGTCGATATATTTGCTTATGTCTATAAATATGTATATAGTTAATCGTAGTTAATTTACGTAGAGTAACTATATAGAAATAACATCAACTTACAGACTTATATTTTGCAAAAGGGCAATATGTTTCATGAATTTCGATTAAATTTTCCCATCAGTGTGAAAATTGAAATAAACTAAAAAATGAAAGAACAAATAAAATAAATGAACTAATGAGAATCCAAATATATTATGATGAAGTACTATAGTTATTTGTATCGACGTTCAACTTAAACCGATTTTTCATTTTTTTAAATAAAATCAAAAGTTTAATTTTAACTAAATTTATTATTATACTGAATAATTTTTAAAATTTACTGAAATAAATAAAAAATTGACAAAATCGTATTGAATATATTGAAAGATAAGTAAAATGTAAACATTTAATTAAAATGTAATTTAAATTTGAACGAATTGTGGGTGGTACGTTTCATTCATTTTTGTAGTAATAATCATATAATATATTGTTTCTATAAAAGTTAAGTTTGAAAGAAGTGAATGAATTCTAAAATAAAACAAAATGAACGATTGAAAGAAGTGAATTAATTCTAAAATAAAACAAAATGAACGATAAGAGAGAGTTGGTTTGATGGTAAACACTGTCCAGTTACAACCTTAAGGTTGTCAGTTCCATTTCGCAAGGCATCATAATGTGCGAGCTCCTGGCCAGGATTGAAAAAAATTGAGATACTAGACATACAATATACATTATATATAAACCATTTTTATAATTATAAATTTTATTATATGTCCACCTAAGGGGTTGTTGACAAATATCCATCTGTGTGCCACACGCTCGACTTCCACAAATTTGAGCAGTTCACAAAGACCTGAGTCTTTACGTTCCTACATGGGTCTGAGCGTTTTATGATAAATAATATCGGTTACTCCCGAAAAGGCAGAACAAGGATGATCAGCACCACCACAGAAGTTTTTCACTTAAATGGAAAGAAAGTCAAGTGAAGGAAAACAAATATTAATGAGTTGCTAGCTTGCACAGTCCAAGTAACCCACACCTTGACCACTATGCTCAACACCAAGTTATTAGACTACTTTAAGGGGTGGTTGAACCCATTAGTGTCTGAGGTGTCACCTCCAAGAACAGAGGGAGGGTCCTAATTTATAAGAGGGTCATTCATGTTATTGTTTGGTACTGGTAATGTTTTATTAGCAACATCTTTATGTCGTTCCAGAGTGAATCCGTACTTTAGCACCCAAAGTTTGTACTTATAGGGTCCATTGTTTATTGGGAGAGACTTAATTGGGTTCAATTATTGTAAAGGAGAAGGCGATTAGGTCTAAAAAGAGTTAGACCTCATTATCTTTTCAAGTCCTCATCTGTTATATATGTAATCCCGTTTGACTTCTATTCGTTTACAATATCAATGTCGAGGTAATCGTACCTCTTCTACTAAAAATTGAAGGACAAGGTAAAGTATATGAACGACATGTCGAAAGAAGGAGGGAAACACTGGTGGATACATCCCCAACTGCCTACGTAGAAACCACGGAGATGACCACTACTACCCCTACCATGACCAATGATAGGACATATATTCCTAACAACTTTTCCCTTACAAATTCTACTATTGTTACTACTACCTCCCATCCTCCAGTGAGTCAGGCAATTATTTATAAAATCGAACATCTCGCCCACTCGGTTGTTGTTCATGATTTGAGAGTTGAGGTAGTTATCCCCTCCATGGTTGTGCGATGTATTGAGGCCGCACTTGTACATGATGTTTATTATGTCCTATGACCGAGCTTTAGATGCACTGACTGCTAGGGTGGAGACATGTGAGCGAAGTGATTGCCAGATAGCTAATAAGATAACCTTGTACATTTATATTGTTAGACTCCAATGTGATGTAGACGAGCTGAATTCCATTGACATTTCTATTCTAGTGGTGGAGTTTTTGTTCCTGAGGGTCCAGTTCAGATGTACCTAATATTTTTGAGATCCATCTATCTAGTGCATGAGACTAATGAGAAAAAGTTAGGCATTTGCAAAGGGTTTGTGTGTTAGGACTTGGATGTCGTGGAAGGTAATTTGGTACAACCGTCTACAAAGGCTGACAATTCAATGATTTGTCCTAGTAAATTACTACCCACTGTTTTAGGAGATCTTGAGAAAGATGCCTGGATTGGGAGCATCTCGGATGCGCAACATTCGCCTCAGGCATAGTGTGATAGGGCGATCTTGACTCATTTCATGTCTTTCTTTATTTTTGACGCATGATGTTTTTCATCTACATTAATGGCATTTTTTCACATTTTTGGTGGGTTGACGGTATCTTTATATCCTTTTGGTTGCATTTATTTTATTTTATTATATGTCAGATTTTCTATAAGTTTTTTTTAATGAATCATATTCTTGAGTTTTATAAATGGGAATCATGATTGGTGAATGTTATCGATGTTTTCTTGCACATTTATGTGTCGGTTGTGATCATACTGCTTTCTTTAATAGTAAACTTAATTGAAAGATATATTTCTGCAATTCCATTGAGGCGAATTTGAGTTGTATAACTCATAAGTAAACTCATAGGATCTCACTGTGACTAGTCGATTGTCGAAGTGAGTCTTTTAATGATCGTTGCATGCGAGCTTAGCTTATAGAGTCATGACTGATGATTGTGTTATATGCCTTGTCTGGTGAGGTTTTCTTGAAATATGTGTTCGGTTATTCCTAGAAATTACCCTGTTTGTCGAATTGACTAGCATTGGTGAATGAAAGAAATGATCTCATGCATTTTAGAGTTAAAACAAATTGTTATTATACATCTTTGTGAACACCTTGTAAGAGTGTGAATCTAGATTGGCACCAACGAGCCTAAACTTTTTTTCGGATTAAAAATGAAAAACATTGGCCATTTTCTCCCCCACCAGAAACCTTCATGAAGCCTTGATTTTTTTGAGTAGCCAACTTAGGACAAAAATCATTGTTAAGGGTGTGGTAAAATAATGAATGAAATTGAGCAAGAACTTTGTCAAATTCACCGTTACATATTTGTCTTGAAAAAGAGGAAAACGACGGAATGCCTATATATGAATGATAGAAAGAATAAATGTCAAGAGAATATGATTGAAAATGAAAATTCCATAATTTCTGCACTGATGGAAAGAATAGGGTATCTTATAAGCTATACAATATTTTTTAATTAAAGGTTGGGTTGAATAGATGAGTATAAGGAAAGAAAAGGAGAACAAGTGAAATTCAAGAAATGCCTCATGAAGGTAAAAGTCACTAATTAAAAATGATCATACCGTTACCCTCAACCCATTTTCAAACCTTGAAAGACCTTGCTGATTTTGTATAAGCCGGATGATGAGTTTATCAAAAAATACGGGCAATCCTATGGATAAAATCATGCAAGTTTTTATCATTGAGAGTGTGAGAGTTTATTTTGATTCGTTGATTTATAATTATTTTATGGGCTTATTGAATGCAATCATTCATGATGTTAGGGTATATAAATTCTCTCGCGAAATATGGATTTGCATTTGAAGTTATAATCATGAGCATGAAATCTATTTGATGATAGATAGTGATAGTTTAAGACTCCTAGTGAACAATTGTACACTGCATGTGTAGATTGAACCTCACTTGCATACATGTTAAGTCTTAAGTAGCATTATTTGTAGACATCCCTTTTCTCCTTTACGATCTTGTGCTTTGCTTGAGGACAATAAAAATTTTAAGTTAGGGGTGTTTTCAACTCATTTAGCACTTATTATTCAAGGATTTAGTGTCCTCAATGCCTATTTTTTACTCATACCTGATTTTAAAATGTTGATATGCAGCAATGAAAAATCAAGAGTAAGGCAAGGACATCATCAGGCAACATGGAGAAAAAAAGCTGAAAAAGTTGAAGCAAACAAAACTTGGAACTCGCCAAAGCCACTCAGTGAGTCGCCGAGTTGACCTTCAGCTCTCCTAAACTTCCAACATGCCATCCCATGCACAAAAATCGTTGCGAGCAAACAAGAAATTTGACAACTCGATGCTGACATTGGCTATGATGATCTTTCTCGTGAATGTTACAGAACTATTTTTTGAAAGGCTCAGCCAAAAAGTTAAGAACATGAGCAACTCGGAACATTGCCGAATTATGCGGAATTGGTCGGCAAAGCTAACTTACTTTCTCCGAGTTGATTTTGTGCTAAAATTCTAGGAAAACATACAAGCAGTTTTAAAATAACAAAAGGAATTCCCACAATGTTTACCTCTGGGTTATTGAATGTTTACATTTTAGAACATTGTCTTTACAATATTAGTAGAGAATTATAGAAGGTGAGGTTTTTATCTTAAATTCTAGTATTTGGGAATCACAGATCGTTAGCAAATCAGATGAAAAACTTTTTTGGTGATGATTTCTTATTTTTACGATGCTTGGCTAAAACCCCTTCACATTGGGTGTGATTATGTAGTTGAATGCACTTATTAGCTAATGGATGTTGTTATTACTTATTTTATTGTTTACTTAAAGTTGCTTCGATTAATTGTTCATGTTTTTATTGAGGTTTAGTAGTTGCAAATGCAATCTAGCTTAGTTCTCTATGCTTTCTTGATAAAAATGCAATAGTTGATTGGTTATTGTTTTGATTGTGTCTTTAAGAACCTAGCTTAAGAAATTGGGTTTCATTCCGTCTTTGATAATCCAGCTTGAAAAATTTGATTTATTGAGGAATTGAGTTGTTTGGTTATGTTTTCCTCATCACGGTTTGAAATAACTCACTTGATATGCTATAGTTGCTTGAGAAATGACTATTGCACTCAAAACATAGCCTACCCACTGAGATTCAACACCACTAAGTAACTAGCATACACCCATTACACAAAATTAACATTCAACTAATAACACTCCTAAGATCAAATGTCAACTTCTTCACTTCCTATGTTAGTTGTTTTAAATTGAATACCTAAATCTCCCCCTACCGCCATTTGAAATTCATTTTTTAAACATTGTGATTTACTTTAATGTTTTGTATGATACATTATTACGTCTTGGGAAAAGGGTCTGATATACCCCTCAACTTTTTTCATTTGGAGCTGATATACCCCTCGTTATAAAAGTGACTCATATATGCCCTTACAAGATGGCTCACATATACCCCTGCCGTTACAAATTGGCTCACATATACCCTTCATATAACGGATGTTAAAAAAATAGTTTTAAATTTATATTTATTACTTCTATTTTTTTATAAAAAGGATTTAGGGGTATACATGATTCTTCTATCAAAGATCAAGATATATTTTAATTTTTTTCATACTTAAATTATTTTTTGACTTCTTTTATTATAATTATTTGAGTTTTTTGTTCTTATTTTGTTTTTTTCTTTCAATCCTTCGTTTAAAGAAAAAAATTAAATTATTTTTTTTGTATTGTAATTTAATTTCGTATTCGAAGAAAAAATTTGATCATCTACAATAAGTTTTACAAGAATATTAATGAAACATAAATAAATTTTATTATCAAAATAATAATTATAAATTAGCCATTGAAAAAAAAAAGTCAAAAAAAATGTGTGACGAGGATTAAATTTACTCATATGGTATATATTTTTTAGAAAAAAATAATAAAAATTTAGATTAAAATTAATTTATTTTTCATTTCCGTTAGAGTAAAAGGGTATATGTGAGCCATTTGTTTACAAGCAGGGGTATATATGTGCCACTTTCATAACAAGGGGTATATCAGTTCTAAATGACAATGTTGAGTGGTATATCAGACCCTATTCCCTTACTTCTAAATGACAATGTTGAGTGGTATATCAGACACTCTGAGTTCGGTTTATACTTTTTAGAGACCACCTACGCCTAGAATTTTATGATGTGTAGTTGAGCATTATCAAAAAACTTCCTCTATGATTGGATCATGTTCAGTCCTAGATTCTTACCTAGTCTAGACATTCTTTGCAGATTTCTTATTAATTGAGGATCATAAAGGGTCACGGGATAGACTTGAACCTACGTACTTGGCATACACTAAGAATAAGACATGTAGAAAAAAAACATAAATTAAGAAATAACAGACCAAAGTGCAATATTAAAATAATCTAATCTAAAAGTTTCATTCCCTTACATTAGAACCAAAATTTGATATGCCCAATATACATTTCCCTGAAGAATTATAACAACTCATTGTCAAAGAAAGAACCTAATAGAGGTTAGGGTCACCCATGAATAATATAGTCTAGGTTTAGACCAACTTACTGATGATTGTACTTTTTGTCGGATTACCACCATAAAATAGGGGGTTTTGTTCAAACAAATATTAATTGATTGATTTTAATAACAAATAACCAAGTAAACAAGATTCACAGTTTTTTAACATCAATAAAAGATGAAACTGGGGAATATGTGTTACCAACAAGTTGTTACTATATTAAACCTTCTAATGGTAACCCTTATGTAGCATTTTACATGCATAGTACAAAAAACCTAGGTATATCCTAAGTGATTGGTCATCCTCGACACCAAATTATCCCACACATGTTAAGGTTAGGCTATAAGATAGTGAATTATCAATGTTAGATCTATGTTGTGTAATCTATTTTCTTATTCATTGATTCCTTGGTCGGGAACTAAGAATTAGGTTATTTGTAACGTTTCACACTATTTAATAGTAATAAAAAAAAAGAAATCACCAGTACATGCATAAACACTATTGAATAATTACTTAGTTATTAGGACTACTTTGTTAATAACTCATGGTCCCCACAACACTATTTGTGGATTTACCTACACATGTGTAGCTACCTTAAAAATTAACTAGTTATACTAGAGCCTCGTATGTTAGAATATTGTAGTTAATCTAGTATAAATGCTTTAAAATAAGTTTAAACATCAGTTTCTTTATGTTTGAATTCAAACGGAAAGGGACAACCAAAATGTTCAGAGACGAGTCTTTTAAGTTCATGAGTTCTAGTGTGGCGTGTTGAAGATTTTTTGATGGTTTGTTTTGTACCAACCAGCGGTTAAGGTGTGTACGGTATATACATCAAGGTACTAATCACCAAGGACAAACCTAAGTTGTCCTTGAGGAGGACCCTAAGTCAAAACCCCAAGAAACCAAGACCCCAACAGAAAACGACCAAGCTGCCTGTGTAGCATGAAACATGACACAAAACCACGACACGTCAAACAACCAACGGCTTGTCAATTTTGGGCGTGAACTATTCCTGTCAAGGCCTTCAAGTTTTGACCCTATGTCCCAAACCATGGACACCAATGACGTGGCGTGAAATAGACTACGGCCCGTGCTCTGTTGGGTGTGGAATGAACATGCAAACCTGAAATTAGTTCGGCAAATGTGCCAAATTTTAGCAATATAGGGTTTATTATTTGATGTTAATTTAGGTATTTTATGTGTTTTAAAACATTTATACCATTAATTATATTCATTGTTAACTTTTCCCTATATAAAAACTATATTCATTGTTCAATTTTCCCTATATAAAAACCCTTCCCTCCCTTAAGTTCTCACAAAAACCCCATCGAAGCACAATATCATGATGGAGATAAGGTTGTTGATTTCAATGGAGTCTTCAATTGTCAAGGAATTTCATATATTAAGGCATGGGAGTTTTTATATAGGGTTATACATCACCCTACAACCAATTTTACAATGCCTTTTAAAGATTTCAAAGTTTATGAGAAAGTATATTTTTCTACATTTTCTCTAGGGTTCCTGCATGAAACAATTTCAAATGATTATATATGATATTAGTGATGTTAAATTAATGTTTTATAATGGTAATCTCCATGAACCCTTAATTTTCACAAAAAATACCTAAATTTTGCTTATGAAGTGGGTTTATTGCTTATTATGTAATATTGATGGGATTGCGATAACAATGAGTAGTAAAATTGATTTATATTATGAATTGTTTGAAAAGTAAGGGATGGTAATTTTGCCTTTTGGAAGAGGGTACGTTGACCGAATTTCCTTAGTAAGGTAGAATTGATATTAGAATGGTTCTTGTGTTGTATCTTCCACTTAGGGTTGCAGTGTTACCAATTATATGTGTGTGTGTGTATACATATATATATTCATACAATACAAACACATAAATATATCTATGTGTGTGTATTGTGTTCATTGCCTTGTACGCATTATTACTTGAATTATGGTATTATCATCTTATGGAATATATGAAGGTATAATGTGAAGTAAGTTATATGAAGTTATTGTGATCTTTTATAGGGTGATGGTACATCATAAAGGATAAGGTAAAACTCTTATGTGATGTCCATGTAATTTAGTGTAATGATGATGGATTGTGAGTGGTCTTTATAAGGTGTTGAATGTCTTGGATTGGTAGACTTAGCTGCCTCTTCTTGATACATGAAGGATTCTTGATTATGAACTCTTTTGCTTGGTAGACTTAGGTGCCTTCTCCTTGATGCATGTAAGTTAGTCTTAGGCCTCCTTTCTTTACAGTGAACGAATGAATGAATGTCTAGTATAGGTAGAACTAAGGCTGGTTCCCTCCCATGAATGATAAAAGAGGTATTCTAAAGTAGGTCTTGAACAGGTAGACCTAATAATAGTACCCCTTCTTGAAGAGTATAGAATCCTAAAAAACTGTTAAACATTAAATATGAAAAGAAGGTTAATAATGAGTCTTAAATTGGATAATCCTATCATAGTACCCATTTCATGAATGAATTATCCTAATGATCCTTGACCAGTAGACCCTTATGGATCCCTTATTGGTAATGGTATTACGATTTGGTAGGCTTAGTAATGGTACCTTATCTGATACACATATATGAATGAATTTACTCTATGAGAACCATCGCAATGCACCGAGTGGATATGCTTAAGGTGGGAGCTATACTTGAAGTATGATATTACAGTAAGACTTTTGATATTCTCTATATCATGTACCTACTTGGGACGTGTACTAGTTATGCCCTTGGAAAAAAGAACAACCTCCTCGACATGGGGCTTTATGATATCGGATTCCACACCTATCTAGTATGGTCTATGTCAATTAATGCATATTGTCATTATGTGGGATGTGAACTCTAGTTATTGGATAGGTTCTATGATATGAGTTCCTTAGCTCTTCAAAGACCATTATGTGAAGGTCACTAATTCTAAGATTGAGTTCAAAAGGACTTAAGTAATGCATGTCCTCTTAACAATGATATGTTGAATACAAATTTTGTTATATAGAGTGGCTTTCAAGAACAGTTAATTGTGCTTGAAAATATTTTATGGGAGGCATTCATTTATTACTTGTGTGGGTCTTAGAGTAGCCTTAGCAAAGAGTCTAAATGCTGAAAGGCTGACTTGATGAATATGGAAATAACTTATATATGTTTATGCTAGTTGATTATATCTACCATGTGAATATTGAATCATTGGGTTGTCTTTGAAAGGAAATATCCTTACCTTGGGTAGTCTTGAGGATCACCTAGGTGTGTATGAAAGGGTTTTATGGGTGACTGCTTCATGTCTTACTTAGATGGATCTTAGGATAACTTTATGTAGATGATCTAAATGCTAAAATGGGTTCTTAATGGCTATGGTTTTATCTTTTGAATTATTGGGGACCTATATTGTAAGTTGGTATTGACTTCTATTATGTCTATTTAACTCTTATGATGAATGTTCTTATCAATATGTCATGAAACATCTTTCTATGCTAAATGTCCCTTTTTGCATGGTTTAGATAGTCCATATTTAATTTTGCTAAAACCCCTTGTTTTCCCCTTCTGACTAATGTGTGGGGAATAGAGGTTTGGTACGCTATGCGTAATGGAGAGGTTCCTAAGATGATTGAGGATGATGTTTTTGTGAGTCCTACTATATTCGAGGACAAGACTCCACGTGTTCCTTTTATGGTCTTTTTAGTCTTTATTTAAAAGTCTTGTATGGGCTTAGTCTGTATTTTCTTCTCTAAAAATTTTAGATGGTTATGACACATATTCTATTAAGTTTAAAAGTCTTCTACTCGTTTATTTAATGAATGTATTCTTCGTGTGTGAAGAAAGATTTAAATTTTTCTATATTATAAGTTTATTATGCAATGAATGATTCATGAGGCTTGTACAAGATCTCTTTGAGTTGGATTACACCGGTTACGACGAGGGGGTGCTCTCTGGTAGTGACATCATGTGTTATTGTTCACAATTATTTTTGGTAGCTAATGTGAATATTACCATAACCAACGAATACAAGTAACAAATACACCTAAAAACAGCACCTAATCACATAACCACCTTAAATAATCAGTTTACAATTAGAGTAGATGAAAATTAGAATCCGTAATTGATGAACACGAAGCTATTTTATAAATCAACACCTCAAGAATAAAATGCACAAAATATTTCGGAAGTTAATTACCAAAGCCAAAAGTAAAAGTCTAAAATTTTTCAAAAACCCCAAAACAATAAATTATAACTAATGCTTATATACATCAAATCTAAAATAAAGCAGGAAAAAGAAATCTAGTAATAATTAATTTGGGCAGCCATTCGTATGTATTGATCCTAGGATTTGTAAGAATTCCTACTGTTCGTCGGAACTCCTATGGCTCATAGAAACTCCTATTGTTTGTAGTAACTAACCTTCAAACAACTGCTACAACTTTTCTTCTGAACTTTTCTATTGTTTATGTTCTTCGGTTCGTAATAGTTAGTGTGAACATCATGATATCGCATCAACGAAGTACTGGATCTCAAGTTTTAGAAAATTTCTACGACTTAATTGTACAACTCGTAAAACTTACTACAGATTATCATTAGTTTTCGGCATTTTGCATTTAGCCCAATATGCACCAGTTCATTCTATAAATCAATCTTATGGCTCGTGGGAATATTTTTGGATCGTTAGGTGACTCGTCAAACAACAAAACTTTTATTGCTTCAACTCTTTTTATCCCAACTACTCCAAAATTGATTTTCCAACAAATTATAGTCAAACGACCATCACATCTACTAAAAAATCCTTAATACACATACAAACTCAATGTTTAAATCATTAAAGGTACCACAAATCCACGGTAAATCATAATTTATATGAATGATTGTTTACAACTATTGTGAAATACAATTACCCCTATGTGACATCAATTTAAAACCCGTATCCCTATATATTTCTTAATTGAATGAATTTATGAATTTTAGTGTAATTGTAGCTTTTGATACTCCAAATAATTTAGTAAATTTGGTGGAATCATCAACTTGTTCGTCTTATTATGCTACAATAAGAAGTTCGTACTATTAAATTCAAGTTGAGTTCTTAGCATTATACAATTTCTTCTGATCTTCAACCTGACTCTTATGAGCCCATTAGGCCATAGTTTTCCCAAATAATATTTGGAAAAAAAAGTTGGCAAATAATGTTTGTTCATACAATTTATCATCATTTGGTAAATATTTTTGGCAAATATCCCAAATGCCAATACTAGTTTTTTCTAGTATTTGGAAAAATTTTATTATTTGGAATCTTTTGTAATTTTAAATTTTATCCCAAACTTCTATCTTTAACAAAAACACCCTTTATAGTGGTTTTTGTGTTGTATTACATAATTTTTTTACGTTAACACCAAACTAGTGATGATATGGTTATTGATGAACGTAGTGGTGATGATATGGTTGTTGATGAAAATGATGAAAAATTGATGATATGGTTATTGATGAAAATGATTAAAAATTGATATTATAGTTATTGATTAAATAATGATATGATTATTGATAAAAATGATGAAAAATTGGATCAAGGTAACAAAGTCATGTGCTTTATCTACTTCACGATGTATATAATGATGCTTGTTGTAATCACTCCAATCTACCACATCGCTCTAGTGTGATGAACATTGTTTTTTATTGTTGCAACGAACATCCAATTAACCTGTAACACTTTTAGTTTTTAAATCTTATTGGTATAAATTAAATTTCTCTAAAAAGGTTAAAATATTAGACAAAGACTATGGCCAAACACACGGTGAAATTTCACCCACATTTTAACTCAAATAATATTTGCCAAGTATTTTTTAAAATCGATAGCCAAACTCTAAATTAGTTGGGTATTTTTATTGATGACGATCACTTAGTCTTCAAATTGTTTTAGGCTTATATGAGTGTTATAATTGAACATGTTAAAAAATATGTTTTATGGAAATTGATAACTCAAAGTAAGGATAAAACTTAGGCTACTTTTCAAAAAATGTAAACATGTTATGAATCATTAAATTGTGACACGCTCAAACTTACTTTTTAAATAAGAAGTAAAGCGGTCGTGTCAAGTAAATAACCCAACTAGTGAGGTTGGGATCATTCCCACGAGGAAAATAGTCTAGACTTAACTTCAATCTATTATTACTATTGTTCAGTCAATGACTTCCTTGGAAAGTAAAATCAATAAAAGGGGGGTTTCTATTTCAAAATGAATGAAAATAACTAACGCAATTGAAAGAGACACTTAACAGCTTTGAATGTTAGATTTTAATCAATTATTCAAAGTAACTAGGGTTTACGTGTTCCCCACAGGTTCATAACTTTATAATTCTAACTATAACAATTCTTTCCTAGTATCTTGCATGCAAAGTGATAAGTTATGTATTTCTAATCCTTTGTCCGGCATCTAGAAAATCTCACTCCGCACCTTGGTCCGTCTACGTGTGTTGTTATCCTAACCCTTATCTTTACCTCATATTAAGCATCATATTCAATATTTGACTAAGTTATTACCTCGTACCAATCAATACTATTCTATTAGATAGTATACACTAAATCTATGTTGATAATTCTTTTCCTATTATCTACCTCCTTGGTCCGGCAAGTAGCATTAAGGCGAGTTCTAACGTTGGCCATCTGTTTAAAAGACTTCTAAACGAAAGAATTATTAATACATGCAAGACACTATTCTACAATCGTTATTTTAGTTAGGTTCTATCTCATTATTTTCCTATGGTTCCCATAACCCTAGTTATGGAGTTTAGTTACTCATAGTCATAATCACAGTATTCAAATATATTAAATAAGAATTCATGTACTTACTTCAATGAGAAAGAGTAAAATCCGAAAGTTTGCTTGATTAATCACCAATAATCACTTGCAAGAATCTCAAAGTAATCAACAATCCCACAAAAAGTCAAATTATTCTCAAAACTCTAACAATACAGTGTCTACTAATATGATGTCTAACATTACGGAGTCTAACCTCAAAAATGAGGTTTTTCGAACTATTTATAAAAAATAAAAAGCTAATTAAACAAGGACATTATTTGCTGGAAATCTGCCAAAATGCAGTTGGGTCGACGGAACTCGCGACGGATCGTCGTGGTCACGACGGACCATCATGGACTCCGTCGTCCCATACATATGCAATTTCTTCTACTGCTCTCTTGATTACCCTCGACGGAAGGTATGACGGACCGTCATAGGCACAACGGTTCGCCGAAGGTCTTCGTTTCAAAACACTTGAACTCTTGGAATATGGGTACTTGGAATACTTCTCTGAACTTCATGACGAACCTGCAGGAAGGACAGTCATAGAGACGACGGACCGGCATAAACTCCGTAGCCCCACACTTGGTTAGACATCCCCATCTTCCTTCAGCAACTGCACTACGCTGCCACCTACGGACCGTCACAAGCACGACGGACCATCATAAGCTCCGTAGGTGGTCTCTTCTGCATTTCATTGCTCAAAATCTCCGCAGTCATCTTTGGACAGATTTCCTACAATATAAAGAGAAACTTATATAAAACTTAGCACAAAAAGGCTTTTGGACACGCTAAACTTAAGGAAAGAGTATTAATAATACCGTGAAACCACGGTATATCAAGAAAAGGGGGTGGAACAAGACATTTACATAATCATTGGATGGGATGTTGCAAAAATGAACGTTTGCAAGCCACAACTATAGCCAAAGCTATCAAACATAATACTCCCTTCAAGGTACATTTTTAGGAGTAGGGGACTCTACCATTGTCCAATCACACCTAAATCCTTCTAATATTTCAGGACCTATTACAGATTACACATATAGTAGAGAAAGATATCTTAAAGAATTAGCTAAAATAACTGTTGTTAGTGTCTTGCAATTTAGTTTTGCTGAAAATCCCTATCATTTGCATTATATTAAAATAATGCATAGTCTATCTTTTTAATTTATTTAAAAAACACAATTTAAAAGTTTATTTTCTTATTATCATGGTCAACATTCCCATTATCTTCATTGTTTATTTTACGATAATACTTGTCAAATGGCAATGATGTGTCATATTTTCACTCTTCGAGCCTACACCTAGATGTGGTCAGACACAAGAGCCATCGCTAGCTCCCAAGTTAACCCTCGGTTTGAGTAACTGTTTAGTAGAAGATTTGCATCAAGAAAATAAAAATCTTTATAAATCTAAAACTTATGGATCTTTATAGTGTTCCACACTTCTGGATATCTTTCTACTATTTCATCGATAGACACTTTATTCTCCTCAAGATGGTTCTCAACCCCGTAACCTTCATTATGTTTAATGACCTGGGAAGACGTACCTAAAGTTGCGACATCGATGGTGCCTGCTAAATAATGATCTTAAGTTTTGGAATCATTTAGGACTTACTTATATAGATTTAGTATCGTCAAATGCTTATTTTGTGCAAATAACTTATATAAAACCCTTGATTTCTAGGTATATGGATTGAGGAATAAATAAGGGACACTAATTTGATTGAAAAGGAACAAAGCGATCTCAAAGAATAAAAAACGAGCCTAATGTTCACAAAGTTCAATTGACAAGTTTCCGAATGGACACTTGACCACCTAAAATTCATGTGTGCCAGCCCTGAAGAAAAAAATCAATATTTGTTTGAGAAAAGAGTTTTTGAAGGATCATCGAGTAGTTCTGTTATGTGGTTGGAGATCTCCCAATGTTACAAAATTTAAGGATGATGAATGTCAACGTAGAAGAGCGATGAAAATAACCTAAGGGTGGCTTGCCTTTTGGTTTGGCAAGCTAGACTTTCTTCACTAAGTGACTCTTTGCAACACATTCTCGATCACTATAAATGTGGTTTTGAAAGTTTAATTTAGACATCACAATTTTATTAACTGGTAATATTCGTTGAGATTTATTCCTTAACTCTAGAGACAGTTTTCTCTAACATTTCCTATGTTTTGATAAATTGAAATATTTCCCTTTTTATTAATTTAAAGTGGGTATTTGAGACTCTTCAACTTGGAGAATTGTAAGGATGAGTCTACACTTACCCAATTGATGGACAATAAATTTGGTAACTGTTTTTACTTATATGATGTCTATCTAAAACCCTAGTTAATGCGATGTAATTATGTGATTATGCACTTATTTAGTTTTTCGTTATTGGTAATTTTTAGCTTAAATGCTATTTATAAGTGATTTTAATTATTAATTGTGGTTTAATTTAAGCATTGTAGTATAAAATGCAAGTTCTAGCTTTTTGTTCTTGGGTCGCTCTAGAGAGTGGTTATAGAACTAAGGTTCTTAATTAATAGTCAGTGGGCATTGGCTTGACTTGGGTTGATCTCGAGAGTGTGAATAGTAAACTCAATACCACACATTTAGCTCTAGAGAGTTAATGGACTAAGTTGTGGGTTGTTCTTATTTGTCATGATTGTTGATGTTCGAGAAAAATCGACTTTATTCGATTGTTTGAAATAAAGCTTACCTCCTCCATAACCTAGCTTACTCCCTAATATCTAGCTTATTATAATTGTTTTAAATGCACATTTGTCTGTATAAGCGTATAATTGAATCACATCCTAGGAACTCGTCTTATTAGAGTTGTTCTTTATATATTTTTCATTGTTTTTACTTGATAATTCAAACACACCAACCCCCCCCCCCCCATTTATGATTTATTTTACTTCTGATTTGAATGATGTTCATATTCGATAATTATTGTTCATATGACTGATTTGAGCATGTTCATACTTCCCTATTGAATATTAAACACGAACCGGTCCCTGTGGAATTCGACTCTACTCATTTAGTAGTGTTTTATACTGATTAATGAGCGTTGGTGCATACAACTAGATGAAATGTCTTTATAACATTATCCAATAAAAATGACACTATTGTCGAGGAGTGGTTTGAGATTCTTCTGATGAAGTTGAGTTTTGTTCTTGTTAGTTGTAGTTGAATCTACTTACTTTTAGTTTTGGTTATTGTGTTGGTTTTTAGAACAGAAAAGTTAAGTGTCAATTGTTGTAAAGGTACCCGAGTGGGTCATCAAAATGACATCAAAAAATTAAAATAATATATGTGACATAAACATCAATGACCCAGTCAAAATGTGTGATGTTGGGGAGATTCGTTTACCTACTACCGAAGGAAATGTTGTGTTTCATATCACAAGTACCATGTTGCAGTTCATTTAGCTTAGTTTTTTGTTTGGTGGGCTTGCTCATGTAGACCGTCATCAGCACACTAAGTTTTATTGGATTTTTGTAGCCCGTTTGCTTTCAAAAACATCTCCTAATAATCAGTCTGGTTGCGGTTGATCACATTCTCTCTAATAAGATAAGCGTGTAAGTGGTTGGCAGATTTACCGATAAATTTTTTCACTTCATAGGAGATCTTTTCACCATATTCAAGTGTAATTTTTCCCTCCCTCGAAGATTATGGTCCTTTAGGAGAATATTCTAAGCTTCAAGCGTTAGGAGGGTGAGTTGATTCATAAGACTTGGGTGAGGTACAAGAAGATAGTGTTGTAATTCCCAAATCATGGATTGTCCGACAACATTCTTCTGCAATATTTTTTATAAGTGCCTTGATTTAATGAACAAGGGAGTGGCTGATAAACTTTCTCCGGGAAGTTTAATGCAAAAACCTTACATTATAGCAGACCAACTCTTGCATTGTATGACCAAAATTAACAGTGCGTGTTACACTTGTGAATAATTATATCCCGTATCACTTTTAAATCCACAAAGAAGCACCTTGACAAATACTAATATAGGGAACAAAACATGAAAAAGATAATGACCCTCAATATATTGTCCACAAATGTCATCGAGTGTTGGTACTAGGAATGTTAACCCTATCAATGTTGATTCTGTAAATCCCAATAAAGAAAAAATTAAAGGTACAATGAGGAAGTGAAATACCTAGACAATCAAGGAGGTGGTTATCGTGCAAACTACCCAAAGTCAAGTGGTAACAAAGGTTGGTCTAGAGATTATGACTCGAGAGATCGCAATAGAGAGTGACGGGATTAAAATTCCACTCAGAAGGAAATAGTTCGGGCTCAGGATATGCTTTATCGTATTCTCAAGAAGGTTGAATGGTTTGATAAATTTTTATAAGGATATGAAGGAAGACATATCCAACCTTAACTAGATGGTGACCTCTCATTTCGTGTCTATAAAGCACTTGGAGACCGAAAAGGGTAAAATTTCTTCTCATTTAAACTTGAAATATTAAGGCAGATCACCTTCTTATTCTATGGAAAACCCCAAGAATAATGTTTAAGGAGGGACTTGTGTCGTGCCACGACGTTAACTAAGGAACTTTATGAGAGAAAACTGAAGTTTTATTGCTTTGCTTTTTTAATTTAGGAATAATGTGTGGTGA
Organism: Solanum arcanum; assembly: GCA_027789145.1. Lineage (NCBI taxonomy): Eukaryota > Viridiplantae > Streptophyta > Magnoliopsida > Solanales > Solanaceae > Solanum > Solanum arcanum. Next base: position 31,992,952 of record CM050943.1, read on the forward strand.
TTGTGCATGTGAAAAACTGGGATGTGTTTGAAATACGTATGTTGGTGAGCTTAAAATCCAGTCAGCGAGCCTGACGTGGGCCACCATTGGATTCAAGAAATCATGAGGAAGAAGTGTGTAAGACTTAGTGGCTCATGAAAAATTTAGAGATTTGTCAAATAAGTTGATGAGCCTGACACCGTCTATTGTTATGACCCCATATTAACTAAAGGTTCTGCAACACTAACCAAGGGAAGTAGCTACTCAGCATGTCGCCGAGTTGTTCTGCATGAAAAAAAGTACCCCATAAAGTGTAGAGACTAAATGGTTTTGAAAAGCCCATGGTTTAAACATTAAAATTCTTTCACATTTCCTAACTTTTTAACTTCATACCATCAAACCCGCACTATATCTTACATATATTTTTGAATTATTTTTCTTTACGGTAGTTTATTATGTATTCGAAGTTTAATACGATGCAGCCTAGCTTTGAAGATTCATATATTAGTCTTTGAAGGTTAATTTTTTGATCCCGAACCTCTAAATTAGCAATTAATATCAAATGCAATGAGTAAAAATTGTGTTGATGTGTTTTGAGCCTCTCTGAAACCGTAAATGTTTGACTACATTAGTTTTTATATCATGCCTCGATTGCATGAACTGTTAATTTCCCTATTTTGTGCTTTAAAATTGATCATAAATTGTGGACTTGTGTTATTTTTCTATTAGGTCTAGTCGGGTGAAGTATAAGAAATATAATATTGTGCTAAATGATGTGCTTCGCCAGATGATGGACCTTTTGATGTAATTCCTAAGGAACAAAGTCGTTATATGGCAAATATTGGACAAATTAGGGGAAGTCTAAGTAGCGTGGTGGCATGATTCTAGTAGGTCTGAGCTTAATTGAGAATATGTTTTGTTTGATTTAGTTTCCAGGGATGCATGGTTGATTTCAAAGGGGGGGGGGGGGTTGGAAATGGCACGTTGGGCAGTTTGCGTTGTAGGTCAATCTCGTCGAACAACTCGGTGCTTCACTAAGCCCCATACATCGCCTTTAGTTTGATGCTTTAAGTGATTTTGGTTCTTTTGGCGAGAATCTTGAGCTCGCCGAGTGAACTTAGCGATTGGCGGAAAATATTCCTTGATTACCCTTTATGTGCTCCTAACCCCTAAAACACACTCTAATTTTTGTCGGGCTAATCTTTTCCCGCCGAATGATTTTGGAGATTCGCCGAGAGTTCCTTCCCATCGGCGATATGCCAATTTTTTGGGAATTTATTTAGCCAATCCTTTTGGTAAGCCTTATTTAGGTTGCCTAAGTTATCTAATGACTCCTTGACCGGGTTGACGAGGCAGTCTGCAACTAGTTATTTTTAACTATTCTTGACCAGATTCTAAAAAATTTTCAATTCGTTTTACAAATATGGCTAGAACAAACTTCAATATACCGCCCTGCATGTTAAAACCATCAAAATAAACTAGGTTAAAATTAGAGCCTATCATGTATGTTATGATTAAAGAAGGCTTTAAAAATATGAACAATAGATTTAGAAGTCAGTTTGAAAAGTTTGGAAGTGAAACGTTCAAGGATAACCAAGAAGTCCGGAAACTAGTCTATTTGAACTAGTGTGTATTAGGGTTTTGTAATGGAGTTTTGGGGTATGGTGTGAGGGTGAAAAAGAGTATCTATGGTTCCTACACATATACTGATATGTTAAGGGTAAAAATTTCCCAGTACGACTCCTTGGGAATAACCCTAAGGGTCCCAAAAGAGGACTCAAATGTTGGCAAAGAAAGCTTCGAAGAATCCTATTTGTGGAGGTGGTGGTGCGTCGCACAACCCACACTTAAAGGGAAACAAGTTTTCCCTGTGACGCGGGGCCAACACGAATCATTCTGTCTCCAAATTAATTGAGATCCACGAATTGAAATTGTCCCTGCGACACGCAACCATGTATCAGATTTGGTCGGTTGTTTTTTCAATTAAATTTGACTTAATTAGAAGGTCCAATAAGTGTAGGGGTATTTTGGCTACTTTGTGGATTATTTAAAACCGGGAATAGAGTAAATTTAACCCCTAATTCTAAAAACAAAACAAAACCATTAACTTAAAACACTTGCTCTCAAATTTTATCTCTCCAAAACATCCATTTTTCAAGCTTTGAAGCTCCATGGAAGAAGACCAAATTCTCCAAGTTTTTCATCCCAATTTGGTGGTTTTCTTAATTTAGGGAATGATGATTTTATCCTTGATTCTTATCTCATCCAAGGAGCCAATTCCAAGGCTTTTTAAGATGTTAAAAAATATTGTAATTCGATTTTAATTCAAAGGATGGTTTCTTGCATGAAAAGGTTTAAATCAATGCATTATGAAGTAATTGATGTTAATTGATGGTTTTAAGATCAAAACTTCCATTAACCTATGCATTCCTTGTATTCTTAATTTTGGCTGTAAATTGGGTGAATTGATCATGGCTTGATGTTATAGAATTCATCTATAGATCGTATTGGGAGATTGAATTATATATAGATCATGATAGAATTATTTGTAGACTTCCTTATAATAATGATACCTATATTGTATATTGTTAGATCATTGATATTAATTTGTTCAAGAAGCTAAGGAATTGTGTTGATGATGAATAGAAGGTGGAGTGTTGACTTTATTCCTTTATTTTGTAAAGAATTGATATTTAATTGTATTGATTGGTATTTTCCACTAATGGTGGAGGTTTTTAATTGTTATACTTTCTATGAACATGGCCTTGTCGTCACTATTATGTGAATTTTTCTATTATTAACTTACAGCTTGTATAGATGATCAATGTGAAGGATGACATTGTGTATGTTCATGTGTAGGGTGAATGTATGTTTCCTCTAAATGGTTATAAGTGAATATGATAGACTATGATGATTCTCTATGTGTTGATAGGTTATCTAGTTAGGTAGACTAAGTTTTCCCTGCATGGTACTTGAATGTTATTTTATACATGATATGATGATACTTTTCTTGATTGGTAGACTTAGGTCCCTATACTTGATACATGAAAGATATGTGAATGTTAATTCTTACTTAGTAGGCTTAGGCCTCTTTGTCATGTATGTGTATGTGTATGAATGAATGATGAATAAAAGTCTAGGATTGGTAGCCATAAAATGGTGCCCTTCTAAATATGAAAAATATAGGAACTTGAATATTAAAAGAAGGTTAAAAATCAGGACCTTTAATATGAAAAGAAGGTCAAGAACGTGTTACCTTAAATAAGGAAAATAAGGTTAATATAAGCCTTGAAGTATGAAACTGTAATGGTGCCTTCTTGAGTAGAATGATGGACGTAGAGGTAGTTGGCTTGACCGGCAGGAATCCAACTCTAAGGAAGTAATAAGTGCTATCCTAATAGTCCTTGGTTGGCATCCTAATGGACCAATTCTTGGGAAGAAAATACTATAATTGTTTAAGGCCAACTGATGGTACCTTATCTAATAAGCGAGTGTGTCACATCCTAGGAGCAACACTTAGACGTAAACGGCGTCCTCGTCCTCGGAGAGGACTAAGTCTAGCCTCTTATTTTACATTATTGCATTCAGATGTTAAAATGTTGAAAATTTAAAATTTTCTATCTATCATAAGGTTTACATCTAGACCTCTCGCATACACATAATTTATTCATATCGATTATACATTGACCCTTCGTATAACAAGATTACATAGTCTTCTACTCTTATTGCATATACATACATAAAGATATAAGTTGTTCTCAAGAAGGATGTCTCATCTCGTAACCACATCAACAATAGCATAGTAACGGAGCATAGCCCATACATCAATGTAATTAAGAAACATATAGGTTATATAATATTTAGTAATCAAATGAAAGGGAAAGAACTAAAAGTTTTATAACTAGAACAACATCAATAGCTTGATAGTGGTACTAACCTTGGAATGTGAGGACCTACCCAACTTGGATGAGTGAGAATTCCAAGTCTTCTTCAAAAGTCTTCACACGCCCTTCAACGACTGAAACGTAAAATGTTGGAAAAGGGGAGAAATGAGGTTAGCACATCATATGTACTAAGTATGAGACCACATGCACATATTATATAATATCATGCTTAAAAGGAACATTTCAATAAAGCATGCTTTTTTTCTTTAAAATATTTATGCACATTCAAGAACCAATACAAGTCAATAATACATATTTATAAAGTCAATACCATGTATTCTAGTAGACCAAAAACGTTAACTATAATCAAGCCACATGCATATCAATATACTTGAATCCATTATCAAATAAAACTCTATCATCAAGTCATAACATCAACAAACATGAATAAAAGTTCATCACATTATAACAAAGCAAGATCATAACTTATGAATCCTCATTAAGTCCACTGATGTAATGACTAAGCAAAGCCCCATAACATTACTTAATCAAGTAAACCTAAAAATAACCATAACCAATGTCCAACTTCATATGGCATATAATTAAGAGTACATAATATGATACTTTAGCAATAGAGACCAAACACATGTTCGTAAGAGTAACTAACATCACAGTGTCATTAACATGTTAGATCACCATATGCATATCATTTACATTTTATAAGCAAGCACATACATAATAATATCCTTCAAAGAATTCTCTCAAGTCTATCTAGTGCAATGTATAGCTAGAGTCACATACCCTACCAAGACTAGGATAAACCCTTTAAGTCATCTTAGTTAGAGTTCATTCCATTACTTCATTTTATCTTTCATGAACATCTTGCCTTAACATACATCTACCACAGGAGCTAATGTGGAATCCGATGTCATGAAACCCTACATCGAAAGAAGGCGGATTACTTGTCAAGGTAGAACCATAACATGAACATAGACATTACGTGGATTCCACTAGCTAGCACTATGGGGTAACATTGTTCAAGAACTAGGAGATATAGTATGGACCCTCTTTATCTTATATGCATTATAGTCTGAAATCTAATGAGTACATTAGTGAACCTACCTTCGCTATATGGGAAGGGACACTCCTCACTCTAGTTCACCCCGTGCTAAGATAAAGGTCCCGTTTAGAAATGTCTTTTAAGCCTTTATTAACAATCATAGCTTAATTTAGGTCATAGGGTACATCCGTTATATAATCATAATAGCTCAATAAGAATTTCATGAGTACTTTCCTTTCATTACAATTCATACATGTGAGGTGAGAACATTTACATATCACATCATAATAAGACACATTGATAACTTATCACTATCTTTATAACATTTACATCTTAGCCAACACCTCACATACCATAAAAAAACATTTCAATTAAACATCATACCAACCCTATCAATCGTAACATAAGGCATACTTCAATTCAGCACCATGACTTAATCAGAAGTAACCATTATTGAACTAAAGAGTTATGAGCACAACACTTACCCCAATCTCCTTCACAAGTAACCTTCATGGTTTTACCATCAACCATCTAATTCATGCCAACAATGAAGTAAGTAATCATATAATAGTAACCAATATGACAATGAATTCAATTGATACACTACACAACAATTCATCACGAGTTCATAGCCCAAGGGTAAAGAATTAGGTCGAATTCATGATGTACTTCACCACCTAGGTCAACTACTGAAGAACTTGCATGATAGGATTACAACATATCTCAATATATTCATAAATTGACATAATAACATCATAGGATAGTAATTCACACATTACTTAGCCAATTACATCAATACTAGATAGTTCAATTTAAGATCACAACCTACGACTAAGCAAAATAGGGGATGTTCTACAATTTAAACGAATAAATCAAGAAGTAACACAACAGATTTATAATACATGATAATATAATCATAATATCCATAAGAAATCATAAACAAATCAATTCAAAAGATCAATTTCATATTGGAATAAAACGCACTTGAATTTCATCTTTTTGAAATCAATTAAAGGAACACTTTGGGAAAACAGATCTAAAAGACAAAAGAAATCACAAACCTTGTTAATTGATGAAGTTTGATGGATAAAATTTGATGTTTAGAAGCCCCATAACCACTTGAATTTGACCTTCGGTGGTTTTCTTCTACTTGGGAGAGAGAAAGAAGAGAGAAGGAACAGCAATTTGGTTTAGGAAATTATGAGGGTTTTGGTTATGTTAATGAGGTTAGAGTCTTTATATAGAGTGTTAACTAACTTATTTAGACCTTGCTTAACCCATAAATAATTAATTAACACCTAATTAATTAATTTTTCTAACTTAAAAATGTGCAGCTAAAGAGAATCTTCTCATACGAGACCACGATCGATGCTCCGTTTGTCAAACGATGGCCAAGGGACTAACCGTCCTGTTGGTCAGTCGTTTGTGACTGAGGCTATCAAAAATAGGCCCTTCTCAAATTTTTCTGAGTTACCATCTACGGTGGCTATCGACGTCCCAGCGATTGGAAAATGAATGTTGCCTGCAACCGTCATTGGACACTGCCTTTTGGCAGCTTTTGCCTAATTGTAAGGGTCCTCCTCAAGGGCCTTTGGCTGGTCCTTGGGAATTCGTACCCAGGTGTTTCGACTATGAACTAACTCTAATATTTTTATACACCTTTGAATTTAATTTAATCAATTTCCAACTACTAAAATTTTGTCAAATAGGTTATGGAACACTAGCACCTCTTGAGCTAGTTTTCTGACGTCATAGACGTTCTTTGACGTTTTTATTTCCAAACTCCCTAAATTATCAGTTTTCAATATTTATGACATTAATAGTGTCTAAATCTTTTGACACCTATGTTAGGCTCTGCAACACGTCTTAGACTGTACGAGTGATACATTATCCCCCATTTAGGAACATTCGTCCCCGAATGACACAAAAAAAAATTGGAAGGAAGGAATAGACTCAAGACTAGTAGCCCAACCAAAAACAATACATTATAACAAGATTTAAAACATCTATCATCTTATTTACTCATAGTCATTCAAAACTTCAATAACCACACATAAGGCTCAAAATCATATTATGAGGAATTTCCTTCTAACAACAACATGAGCTCAACATACCATATATGAGTCAATTATGCCATAAACTACTTACCAACATGATCAATATCATTTTATAGAGACTCACCGTGTCAAAATGCACCACATAACTCAAAACAAGAAGAATGTCAAATTTGCAACCCTATATGCACAACTTCGTTGTAATTCACTGTAACATAACTAATTTTCGCAAAACTTCACCAAAGATAAAAGAAAATTAAAATTTAGTCATTGATTTCATTATTAGTAAGAACAACTAATCTTCATTAGGAAATTATGAGGATAACGGTACTTCATGTTGGCCTCGGCCTCCCATGTTGCTCCCTCAACTTGGTTGTTTCTCGATAACACTTTTACGTAGGCGACCTCTTTGTTCCTCAACCTTCTCACTTAATAATCAAGGATTTCAACCAGAAACTCCTAATATAAGAGTTTCTCTTTTACACTAACACCCTCAATAGGAAGAATAGACTCGGGATCACCGATACACTTCTTAAGCATAGAAACATGGAAATCGAATGAGCTGAAGATAGTTCACTAGGGATCTTCAGCTCATAAGCAGCGTTACCAACCCTTAGCAAGACTTCATAGTGAATAACATAACGAGGACTCAACTTACCTTTCTTGCAAAATCTAACCACTCCTTTCATTGGTGAACTTTTAAAGTACACTTTATCACCTTCCTTAAACTCCACATTTCTTCTTGTATGATCGATATAAGGCCTTTGCTAACTATAGTCTGTTTGTAACCGGTTTCTTATTATTTATAATTTTTCTAAAGTCTTCTAGATTAAATGGGACTAAGAAACAATGACTCGCCTACTTCAAACCACCCAATAGGAGACTTACACCTCCTACCATACAAAGCTTCATAAGGACCCAAAAATATGGATGAATTGAAAACTATTATTATACGAGAACTCAACCAAAGGAAAATGTTGATCGCAATTTCCCTTTAATTCAATGATGCAAGCTATAAGCATATTTTCAAAAGTTTGAATATTATGCTCCACTTGACCATCCATTTGAGGATAAAAAGTGGTTCTTAGATTTACTTTAGTACCCAAACCTTTTTCAAAAGATCTCCAAAACGTAGATGTAAATTGAGCACCCCTATGCGATATGACGGAAAAAGGAAACCCTTGAAGACTAACTATCTTGTCAATACATATTATTGCATAATCTTCCGCCGAATAAGTAGACTTAACGGGAATAAAATGAGCAGATTTGATCATTCTATCCACTACCACACATATAGAGTCATATTGCTTCGTACTTCGAGGTAAACCAACTACGAAATCCATGTTGACATCTACCCACTTCCAAGTAGGAATTTAGATTTCTTTTAGTAGACCACTCGGCTTTTAGTGCTCGGCTTTAACTGTAGACAATTGGAACACTTTGCAACAAACTTCGTAATATCCTCTTGTTAGTCCATCCCACCAAAACACATCGTTAAGATCATGATACATCTTTGTTGAACCAGGATGAATAAAGTAACGGGCTCCATAAGCTTGCTCAAGGATCCAAATCCTCAAATCATCGACATTAGGCACACATAATATCCCTTCATACCTAAGAATACCATATCCCCTTGGGAGAATGACTCATTCATCTTTCCAAGAACCAATTCTTTCAACTACGTCAATAATGGATCAAGGTGATGCTTAGAATTCAGCTCAACCACCAAAGAGGACTCGGAGTTATGATGTACCACAACGGGAGAATCTTCAATCTTAACACCTAAACGAGCCAACCTACTAACATCTTTCACTAGGTTTCTCTTGGCTTATTCAAAATGAGACACACTTCCCATGGACAAACAACTTTGAGCGTACGCTACCGAATTAGCCTTGCCATGGTGATAGAGAACACTTATGTTATTGTCTTTCAACAACTGTAAGCCTCTCCTTCTCCAAAGATTCAACTCCTTCTGAGTGAATACATATTGAAGACTTTTATGGTCCGTATAAACATCAACATGAACACTATAGAGATAATGCCTCCATATTTTGAAGGCAAACACCACGCCCGCTAAATCAAGGTCATGAGTTGGATTATTCTTCTCATGAACTTTGAGTTTCCTAGAAGCATAGGCTATAAGTTTGTCGTGTTACATAAGAACAAACCCTAACCCGACTCGGGATGCATAATTAATAAACCATGAAACCCTTTGTACACGCCGATTGGGTCAATATCTGAGTAGAGGTAAGCCTATTCTTCAACCCTTGGAAGCTCTTTTCAAATGCCTCCGACCATTCAAATTTCACATTTTTTTGGGTCAAGGTTTTCATTGGGGAAGCAAGTTAAGTAAATCAATAAGACAACGTCCATGGTTGACCTTATTCAGATTACCTAAATATTCCTTAAGACTACCTAAAGCTTAGATCATGTCTACACAATCAACCATCTTCCCTAATTAAAGTAATTCATAGGACAAATCTAGGTAAGATACGAAGTGACTATTCTTGTTCCCCCTTCACACTTTAAATAGACAACACATAACTACTCTAGATAAGTACTTATTCATTTACTTGTTTTATTAACTAATGTCATTACATTCATTAATTCATGTAAGACTCATTCATCATATAAGGCCATTCTAGTAATGGTGTTGAACATGACCTAGGGACTCTAACTAACACCTTAAAACCCTATTATAGTGTCTCATAGCACTGCCTAAAATTTATAGAACATCACTAATGCTAGTAGGAATACCATATGATGAGAATAGGCAATACCCGACACATACCATGATAGATAAACATGGAATCCGGAGTTCTAACCTACTTTGATGAGGGTGTTTTACTTGCTAAGGATATAACTAGAACACATCCCATGTAGGCACATTGTTAAGGAATATGAAGGGATTTTATGCACTCTAGTCTCATTCTCATGTAGAGCTACATTGTACTCTACTCTCCTTCTCATGTAGAACTACTTCCCATAACACACTCACACAATGCTGGCCTTTTCTTTCATATATTAATTGACACTAAAGGATCACATGAAGAAGTTCAATACCTAGTTCATAACCCAATCACATTCACCCTACAAAAGAGGTCCACTAGGTCTATCTTTCAATGGCAACTAACATATCTCATCATAACTTTCCTAAGAATGATGTGATGTCGTTCCAGTCAATCAACCCTAAGTCCATCATTCAATACATGAATAATACAATTAGGCCTCTCTACTTGAAGTTCATAACATAACCTTAGAATTAGGCTTAAGGTTCCACGTACATGACCTTCTTATCATCATTTAAGGTCTCACATATCATTCATTCATACATGACAAGGGTTCACTAATCTTACCTAGTCAAGAAATCGCATATTCACATATCATTCATACATGTATCAAGTAAGGGACACAAGTCTATCAAAACAAGACACAATACACTTTACTTTCTTTCAAATAGCATATCAGTCTGAAAGCACTTAGGAATAAACCTTACCATCCTTATTGTATCCTATACATTAGTATAACATCATCAATATAACAATCATACACTCATATTCAAGTAGGAACAATAATGCATCAAATCTAAGATTACACATAAAAAGACATAGTCATAGTCTAACATGATCACCTAATATCAATAGAAGAACACATATTTTAAAATTGATCATATGTAGATATATATGCTCATACTTCACATAAATCACCTGCAAAAATCATCATAATACTTCAAGTGTTGCCGACAAGGCCATGATCATCATAATACATAAAGTAACGTCGACAAGACCATATCATTCACATAGAACTGCCACCATAAGTGTACCATATCAAAAATAATTTCAATAAAAAAGCTATACATAGTATTAAGAGAATTAGGGTCGCATACCACCCATTAATTCTCACCACTTCAATCGGAAGCTAAATCATCCAATTCAATACCATAAGGTTCTTACCCATTGCCATGAATCTCAATTCAATACATAAATGATAATACTCAATTATCTAGGTAAATACAATATAAATTTATCAGTCTAAGTCAAATTAGACATCAGTTGAATACAACTCTTACATCATGAGTAGTCGATAGAAAACTACACTAGAATTCATATAAAATATGTCAATATCAATTCAATAAGCTTAATATTCAATCGATCTATGAATATAAAATACTGAATTGATCAAATTGAAACATCCTATAAACCATACAATCATCAACTATACATAAATCTAGAGCCATAACAATCTACACATGAACTCATTAATATCAAAGCATGATAACACAACCCATATTTTAGTCAAATTGAGAGATTTAAGAAGGTAAAGGTTTTGTGGAGAATTTCTTTGGAAAAAATCTTTTATACGTCAATAATATCATATCTTAAGGTTTGAAAACGTTTCATGCAAGAACCCAAGACTTAGATTAGAAATTGGACTTTTCCATCTTTTTTAAATTTTTGAAAATAATCTTTGAAATTGAATCTAAGGTTATAGCAAGCTTTAGATGAATAAATACCGTATCTTATTATCAAATCTAATGATAATTGTAGATAAACTCCATTGAAGATCCATCTTCAAGCTCTATCTTCACTTTGAACTCTCATGGAGGCGTTTGAAGAAAGTTTGGGAGGAAAGGAGTTTTGATCAAGGTGCTACGGTTTAAATGAATTTTTGATGACTTAAATACTCTTAAAATACACAAAAACTCCTAAAATAACCGTCCTCCAATTTTATAAGACTTGGGGTGAATTTCGGAAAACCCCCAAAGTCGTAATACAAAGCATCCATATTTTTCAGCATCATCGACGCCCTAGCATTGACGGTCCGTGGGTGAGACATGCCCCATCGATGGGGCTCGTTTGTAGATTATGAAGATCCTAAATTTTAATAATACATGGCTCCATCAACTCCACCCATCCAAGGGCCGCCTTAATGTCGACTGGCCGTCGTTTGGGCCAATCGATTGCCACTGCCTCGTAGTGTTTTGCTCCAAGATGGGGTCCTCCCTCTAGGGTCCCTTGTGGATTCTAAGTGAAGTCTTACCCGAACATTAAACATCTAATCACTTACGTTTAAGTATTAGGAACATCTCAAAACAAGTTCAACATCAAACAAGCCACGTATCATGCTAAAACACATCCAAACACACAAGGACGTCTAAAGGCTATCTTTCGAACATCGCCGGAAGTTCTTGGACGTTTGACCTCCAAAACTTACCAAACCTAATATTCTGACTCTAAACACTATTAATAAACATATAATTCACTTATATAATCATTACTCACACATAAGCACATGAAATTATTTGAGGCACATAGGTGACTAGTCGTCGAACGTCTTGGTCCTCCCTTGACGTTTGACTTCTAACTTAACCAAAATCATGAAACACTGCCTCAAACATCATTTTTAACCATCTTAGGACTTCAAGACTTCATGTCACACACATTAGGCCCTAGTTTCACCTAATTAATTTTTGGAGGTGTTATACGCTTACTATATGGTATCGAAACCCTTTAGAGATCATCTGACAAGCTTCAAACAAGAAATTATACGACCTCTAGGAATAGAATTTCACCCTTTAAATCTAAAATTGTCTCATTGGGAATGTTAAACTTCACCACCCTCGTTCTACGATCTATTGAAGCAAAATAAACATGCAACCAATCCTTACCCAAAATGACATCCAAATCAAACATATCAAGTTCTACTAGTTCAACTTGAGTAACTCTATAGGGAAACATTATAGGATAATTTCTATATACTCTTTTTTCAACAACTAAATCACCACCCGAATAGACACCAACAAAGGTTCTCTCAAGATATCGGGTAAAATGTCAAACATTTTAGCTACTAAAGGTGTAACAAATGACAAAGTAGCACCGGGATCAAGTAAAGCACATATATCATTGGAAAAGACTTTCGACATACCGGTCATTAAATAAGGATATTTCTCTTGCTCACCTTCAGAGCGGAGAGCATAAAAGCGGTTCTTCTTTGAAGCATCAACATTAGAACCACTTGCTTGAGATTGGCCACTACCTTTTTCTTGACCCTTCAAATTTGGTAAATCCTTCACCTTTGTGTCCATCTTTCCACAACCAAAGCAATTTTCCATCCCAACGAGGCAATGTCATATTGCTTCTTGCCACATTTTCCACAAGTTGGCTTTTATGGTTGGTTAACTAGTACCCCTTCCCTTTTGAGACTTAGAGTTTGAAACTCTGTCATCACAAGTCATAGGGAACCTGGAAGGAACTTGATTATATAACATCTTCTTGAACCTAGACTTATCTTGGACATCAATCCTAACCTTTGAAGATTCACAATCAAAAGACTTTGCTCTCTCAACATCTCTACTGTTTCTCTTAACCATTGTCTCTTACACTTGTTGAACATGAACCATGAGACGATCAATGTTCATATTATCATGTTGCATAAACGAACGACATTTTTATTTCAATTCATCTGACACACATGTCACAAAGCGGCTCATTTCATCCTTAGGGTTGGAAACAAAAGAATGATCATACTTTGAGAATTTAGTAAGTTTGAAAGAGTAGTCAAGTACACTCATAGATCATTTTTGATAAAGGTTTATTACTTATTCAACTATGACATCCCTCTTCTACATAGGAAAGAACCAATCACGAAAAGCCTTCTTGAAAATGTCCTATGGCACTGGTCCACCCCTTTAAGTCCTATTGTCTCTCCATTGAACGCATCAAGTTTGGGCCATATATTTGAGTTGGTAAATGGATAAATCGTATTTCTCACTAGTATTCAAACCTATAGAATATAGAATCTTGTAGATTTCATTAATGAACTCTTGGTGGTCTTCCTCAACTTTGGCCCCATAAAAAGTAGGGGGATTCATCCTAGTGAAATTCCTCAAATGGGAGGCCATCACTACACTATTTTAGGCCTACGGCCACCCCAGTAAAGTATAGCCTAAATGAACAAAAAGTGTGAACTTTTATATATGGCTACACTTTTGGACTTTAAGAAACACTTTTTAAGGGGTTGCCTAAAGAAACGTAACCTTTGACATTAGGCAACACTTTTTAAATTTCTCTGTCTTTGGCTACACTTATAAATCGTATCCAAAGACGTATAAGGGCACGCTCTATTGTGATGCATAAGCAACACCTGTTTTTTACTATACTACACTTAAAAGCATTGCCTCTGCAGTGGTCACACTTCAAAATTGATGCCTTTGATATGTCATCTAGAGCAACAATTACAATGTGTAACTTTATATCTCATGAAGAGCAACACTTATAAAATGTGACTTTATATCTCATCTAGAGAAACACTTATAAAGTGTAATGCTAACATAGGACGTCCCACAACAACACTTTTGAATTGTATATATTACATATATGATCACACCATCAAATATGCAAGTGACCTAAAGCACAAAATAATAGAGTAATTAAATCGAAGTTATATATTTCAAAAAACTTCAAGAAACATACAATATGTAAAAAAATATGTAGATTTTCAATAAATTTCAAAATATAGTATGTCTTGTATACTTACACATATTTATAAAGAAATATGTTATGTATGTGTATAATTCACAAAGTACTCGAACAATAGTTCTATATACTTTAGCAATGAATATATTTCACAAAATCAAGCATAATGTATTGAAACTTCTGCAAAATTTCAAAACATCTTCATCATCCACTTCAATAATATCAAATTGCCTTGAGCATAATATTCTTCAACAATAGACTGACTACTACTCACCTAGAACTTGTTTCGTCATCCATTTCAAAGAAATCAAATTGACTTGAGCACATATTCTTCAACAATAGACTAACTGCTACTCACCCAGAATTGGTCGCATTGTATAGAAGATATCTAAGTTTCATGCAACATACCAATCATATCTTAGATGAGAACTATATATCCAAAATGTAAAATGAAACGATTAAGTATTTTAAGGGATGTACTCTCTAGTTATAGGATAAGTTCTACAACGTGTGGGTAGTCCAATGGGATACTATCTATACATTGCACAATTAGGCCTATGAAGATACTAGGTGATTTCCCTAGCACTCCAAGACAATTATGTGAAGTCCTTTACTTGATTATTTGTGTCTTAAATGAATTTAAATGAATATTGTTGACTTATGGAAAATGTTGAAAGGAAAATATATGTCTTGCATAAGTGGAGAGTCTAAATGATGAAAATGAGTTATTTAAGGATTAAGGAACAATGTGTTATTGTGATGTAACGAAGATTCTTACTTTAGTTAGTCACAAGGATTACTTGGTGTGCTTAAAGAGGACTATGTCTAGTATCTTCTTGTCTTACTAATGTGAGTCTTAGGATAACCTTTAGTAGTGGGTCTAGATGCTTGAATAGGTTCTAGATTATTATGGTCCTATTGTGGATTACTTGGGTATGTTTATGTGTGATATTTACTTGATGATTTTCTTACACATGTTTCTTGAAATTTATATCATAAGAGCATGAAAAAAGTATATTAATGTAATTGTCCTTTTTAGCATGATTTTTTTGCATGTTCACCTACTTTGTACATTTAATGTTCTCGTTCCATATGTTTTTATGTTTCAGCAAGTTTAGGTGGAAAATGAGGACCCTAGTAGATGTGAAGCTTGGGATTAGCATTCTCTCATGAAGACTTGGAATGCCCTAACAGATTTGAGGACAAGGTTTATGTTTAGATTCCTTTTTCAAAAGACATTGTAATAGACTATATCAAACTTTCAAATTGATGTAAGGACTGTTACCCAATGATATTTTATTTTTCAAATATGGCTTATGAAAGAGACTTACACTTTTCTATATTTCTTTACAGATTTTGACTATTGTGATGAAAAGTTGTAATTTCTCACTACTCTTCATATCTACGCCATTAAAGATATCTAATGGATTGTAGAAGACCTCTGAAAGGGAGAAGACTCCGTGTAGATTCTAGGGTATACCCTTAGTTCATTGCATACATTGTATTAGAGCAAAAAATTATGAAGTAGTCCATAGAATTCAAAGTCACGTCTAGTAGAGTCTTGTTCATTGGTGTGAGTTGCAACACTAGGCAATAGAGTTTCCCTTTCTTCATTACTTTTGTGTCATGCCATAGAGTTGAGGTCATAAGTACCCTTTCCAAATCTATTCTTTTGTGTTTATAGGAAATGAATACGAGAAGGACACCTGCAAGAAGAGTTGATGAGGAAGTGGTAATTGAGGGAGTTCCTCCCTGAGGTGTTCAAGTTCCCCAAGATTGACAAGCTCCACGAAGTAAACAAGATCCTAAATATTAACAAGTCCCTATAGTTTATCAAGGTAATGAGATTCCAGTAGATCCCCTGGATATACCTAATGGGGAGATTAGAAGAGCTCTTCTTATCATATCCCGAGCCATGACAGCTAAAGTGAATATAGATGTTGGTATAGGATGATATCTCTTGAGATCACTATGACCTCTAGATTGAGGGACTTTGTGAGGATTAATACTGCTATACTCGTTGGTTCTAAGGTGGGAGATAATCCTTAAGTATTCTAGATGTTGTGTATAAGGTGTTAAGTTCTATAGGGGGGAATCTAGAGAAACGGCAGTTTTAGCTTCATACAAATTGAAGGAATTTTCTCAAGTGTTGTACAAACAATGGAAAAAAATAGACCGGTTGAATAGGTCCTATAGAATGGGAAGAGTTTAAGGAAGCCTTCTTAGGAAAGTCCTTTCTTTGTGAGAAGAGAGAGCTGAAAGTTTAGGGTTTTATTAACCTTAGGAAAGGTAAAATGAGTGTTGAGGAGTATTCCTTGAAATTACCCTATTGTCTAAGTATACCCCTTTTTTGGTGTCTAACCCTAAGGATGAGATTAGTAGGTTTATTACCGGTGTTTTCGACCATGTGAAAGAAGGGTGTCGTACAGAGATGATCTATAATGACATGAACCTATCTAGACTTGTAATTTATGCTTAGTTGAAGAGTCCAATCTTAGTACGATTTCAAGAAATTTGAAGACAGGTAGATTCGATGAGCAAGACCAACCTAGCTTTAAGAAGAGGGCTCCAAATAAAGATGGTCTTAGCGCTCTTAAGGTGAAGCACGCAATAGGTGGTGGTCCTCAAAGTGTTAAGCCTACTTGTTTCCTTTGTGGGAAGAAACAGTCTTGAAAGTGCCAAGCCGATACTAGTGGCTGCTAATATTGTGGAAAGGATTATCACAAGGTAATAGATTGTCCTACAATTGCGGCTAGAATAAGAGAGGCCAAGGAAGCTCCTTCTTATACCCCCGGATGTTGGTGCACTAAGAAGAATCACTTTTATCACTTCCAAAATATTAAGGGAAGAAATATGAATCCGGATTAAGGTACCGGTAAGTTATAGTATTCTCTTTTGAGTTATATGGGTTCCTTATAATTGGGGGAGTATGATGAATAGTTTGTTTATGGATTGTTGTCTCTTCACTTCTATTATATTCAACCTTTAGAGTCAGAACTTTTAGTAGCATGTTGCATGTGTTTAGGAGTTTAAGTGAAAATGACTTACGTTGATCTCCTTACATTGTGAAATTATTTCATGAGTTTGTGGTTATATGGTAAAATGATCTTACATGATTTTGTTTCTTGTATTGTCCTACCTTGATGATGAATTGCTTAAATATTACAAATGTGAACTTGTAACTATGCTTTACATTCAAGTACTTGAAAATGTTGCATAATTCTTCTTTCATGAAAAGTTGGCATTTTGTGCATGAAAATGTTGTAGATAAGCATGATGACATGTGTATAATGAAGTTCCTCATATTTGATATGAAAATGTAGAGTCTTATTGCATCATAAGTTTATGATGATGATATTCCTACTTTCTTTTTGTGTTTTGAGTCTATTTTTTAGGTGGAGTGATGTTCCTCCTAACTATGTGTATTGTATATGATGTGGTATGGTTATGAGCTGCTAGTCTTGAGTCCTTATCTCTTAAAAGTGTTGTAAGTGTTTAAAGTGCTTGAAATGCCATTCGAGCATGAATGGTGTCAAAGTGGGGGAGATTGTTACAACCCTCAAAAAGAACTATGTTAAAATTAGAGCATATGATGTGTTTTATGAGTTAATAAGGTGTTAAATACATGATTAATTTCTTTTGAAGTCAGTTTGAAAAGTTTGGAAGTGAACCATCCAAGGAAGACCAAGACGTCCGAAAATTAGACTGATATGTAAAGGGTTATTTTAAAAGGGTCAGATTGAGTATCGATGGTTCCTACACATAGACTGATATGTAAAGGGTTAAAATATCCGAGTATGACTCCTCGAGGACCATCCTAAGGGTTCCTAAGGAGGACCCAAACGTTGGCCAAGAAAGCTGTCGGGCAGCCTATTTGTGGAGATGGTGGTGCATTGTGTGATGCACATTTAAAGTTCAAAAATTTTGCCCTGCGACCCCGATCAAACATGAACCATTCTGTCTTTAAAATAATAATAGAACCAAGAACTTGAAGTGTCCCCGCAAAGAGCATCCATGTCCTAGATTTTGGTCGCATTGCTTTTAAGTTAAATTAGACTTTGCTAAAAGGTGCAATAAGTGTAGGGGTCTTTTTGGTACATTGGAGATAATTTATAAACGGTTATCGAGTCACTTTAACCCCAAATTCACCAATAAAAACAAAACCCTTAACCCAAAACAAAATCTCTCAAATTCCTTCTATCCAAAACATCCATTGTTGAAGATTTGAATCTCAAAGTAACAAGACCAAATTCTCGACGTTTTTCAACACAATTTCATGGATTTTCTTAAATTAAGGTATTGTTATTTCATCCTTGATTCTTTTTTTATTCAAGAAGCCAAATCCAAAGTCTTTTCAAATATATTCAAAAACATAGAAATCATATTTTGAATTCTAAGCATGGGTTCTTGCATGAAAAAGTTTAAATCAATGATTCATGAAATAATTGATGTTAATTGGTAGTTTTCAAATCAAAACTTCCATGAACGCATGAATTCCTTGAATTTCCAATTAAAGCTCTAAAGTGGGTGAATAAATCATGACTTAATATTAAAGAATTCATGTGTAGATTGTATTAGTCTATTGAGTTATGTATTGATCATGATAAAATTGTTTATAGGTTGCCTTATAATGATGATATCCATCTTGTATATTGTTGGATAACTTATATGGATTGATTGTTGTTTTTAGAATTGCGTACATTTCTATTGGTAAAAGCTTTTGTAATATGAATTTGTTGAAACTGCTAAGGAATGGGGATGATGTATATGGAAGGTGGTGAGTTTACCTAATTCATCTATTTTGTATAGAATTGATATTGAATAGCATTGATTGGTATTATCCACTTATGGTTGAGGTGCGTAATTTTTATACTTGTTATGAGCATGGCCTTGTCGGCATTATTATGTGAATTGTTCTATTATTATGTAATAAGTTGTATAGATGATCAATGTGAAGGATTACATTGTGTATGTGCACGTGTGGGGTGAAAGAATGATTCCTCTAAATGGTTATTTGTGAGTATGATAGACTATGATTAGTCTCTATGTGGTAATAGGTATCTTTTTACGAAAAATATGTTGTCCCTATATGGTACATGAATGTCATTGTATTTATGATATTATAATATGTGTCTTGATTGGTATACTTAGGTCCCTCTACTTGATACATGAAAGATATGTGAATGTTAACTCTTGACATAATGGGCTTAGGCGTCTTTGTCATCTATGTGTATGAATGAATATTGAATTAAAGTCTAGAATCAGCAGGCCTAAGATGGTGACCTTGTAAGGATGACTTATATTGGACCTTGAATATGAACCAAGGTTAAGAATTAGTACATTGAATATGAAAATAAGGTCAAGAATGGGTAACCATGAATAAGGAAAAGAAGGTTAATCGAAGCCTTGAAGTGCAAAACTGTAATGGTGCCTTCTGGAGTTGAATGATGGACTTAGTTGTAGGTTGTCTTGAATGCCATGAAACCATTTCTAAGGAATTCATAAGCTCTATCCTAATAGTCCTTGGTTTTCAGCCCTAGTGGACCCATCCTTGGGAAGAAAATGTATTATGAGTTGGTATGTCTTAGTGATGGTACATTTTCTATTACACCTAAGGAATGTTTAGTCTACGAGAATAGAGGCTAAGAACCGAGTGAAAAATATTATGGTAGTATCTCTAGTTAAGATGAGACTAGAGTTAAAAGGAACCCTTGATATTCCTTAACCAAGTGCAAACATGGGATGTGTACTAGCTCTAACTTTCCAAGTAGAACACCCTCTTTCGAGTAGGGTTGACTTCGGATTTCATACCTTTCTAGTACGGTCTATGTCGATTAATGTCTATTCTCATCATATGGTATGTACACTTTAGTTATTAGATAAGTTCTACAACGTTTGTGTGGTGGAATGGGATGCTATCTATACATTGAATGAGTAGGCTTGGAATATCCTAAGTTGGTTTCCTAGGACCTCCAAGACAATTAGGTGAAGGCTTTTACTTGATTACTTTTTGATTAAATGGCTTTAAATGAATATTGTTGACTTTATTGAATGTGTTGAAAAGGAAAGTTCATGTCTTGCATATGTGGAGAGGCTAAATGATGAAAAATGGTTGCTTAAGGAATATGGAAATATTTGTTATTGTGATGTATAGAATATTTTTACTTTAGGTAGTCACAAGTATTAGTTAGGTGTGCTTGCAGAAGGTGTATGAGCGCTCTCTTCTTGTCTTACATAAATGAGTCTTAGGATAGCCTTAAGTAGGGGGTCTAGATGCTTTAATGGGTTCTAAATAATTATGGTTGTATTATGGTTTACTTGGGCATGTATTATATGTGATATTGACTTTATGATGTCCTTACACTTGTTTTATCACAGTCATATCAAAAGAGCATGAAAGAATATCTTAAAATAAATGTCTATTTTAGCATGGGTTTCTTGCATGTTCACCTACTTAGTACATTCAATGTGCAAATTCCATGTTTTGTTCTATTTCTACAAGTGTAGGTGACAAGAGTGGATTCTAGTAGAGGTGAAGCTTGGGATTAGAATTCTCTCAAGAATACTTGGTATGTCCGCATAGGGTCAAGGACATAGATTATAATTAGTTTCCTTTTTCAATGGACATTGTAATAGACTATAGCTATCTTTTAATATTTATATATGGGTCGTGACCCTAAGATATTATGTTTGTCTTAGATGACTTATGAAAGAGCCTTAGTCTTTCCTATATTTCTATAATGAATTTGACAATTGAGTTGAAAAGTTTTAATTCCCCCTACTTTTCATATATATGCGATGAAAGATGTCTAAGATCTTGTATAAGGCCTCCGAGAGGTCTAATATGCCGTGTAACTTATTTGGTATACTCTTGGGTTATTCCACTGCAAAAGAGCATGGGGCATAACTATAAATTAGGGGAATCTAACCCTCCTGAAAATGGGAAGAGAACACTTCATAAGGGAGGAAAAGGCATGGGAAGGGCGCCTAAAGATGAAAGACCAAAGCACGATTCCGAAAGTTATGGGGATTCATTTGGATCCTAGATTGTATTCTACAAGCTCGATGACAAGTATCTACAGTACTAGTAAGAAAAAAATTGTGCTAGCTCTCGCCAGGATTCGGATAGTGTTTTAGAGGCCACTCCTCATAATGCTCATACAGTGCCCTCTTCTACACTAACTTTGGTTCCTACTGCACAAGTTTAGGGTCCTCTTTTCGACTAATAACTACACTAAAATCCAAGGGATTGAGGATTATTCTAGACGAGAAATTGTGTCCACAGAGGGGTTAGAGGGAAGATACCCTCTAGTGTAGGACACATTCTGATATCATTGATTTGCTATTTTCACAATGCCTTAAGGTCCATATATCGCCAATTGTGTCCATGAGTTCTATTTTGCTTATGGTATTCCAATTCCTTAGGCGAAGAAGAAGGCCAGTACGTTCAGGCTGTTGAAGTCGATAGTTGCACGGGAAAGGGAATGGGCTGCAACAATGAACACATAAATGCATTGCTTGACAGAGCCACGTGAATTGATCAGGAGTAGAAGGTTTTCAAGACATCTTAATATCTAGATGACCTAAAGGGTTGGCTTGACCCCTTTATTTTTGTACCACCCTTAAGTTGATTAATACGAGAACCCAGATGGAGAAGAATTTTTTTAATGTAACTGCAGGGTGCTGGTTCATATTCATCCCCAACTCCACCATATTTCCATGATCTGTCATGCAAATGCAGTCGGTCTATAACCAACCATAGAAAAGAACTGGCTCAACAGGGAATCATTATTAAGCAAGAGATGGTCATGTGGGCCAAATCGTGACAAACGCCCATTCATTTCTTAATCCTGGCTATAGAGTTGTGTCAGCGTGCAGTGGTCCCTTGTGAAAAGAAGAGGGAAATTGAGGTCACTGCTCCATCATCCAAATATATACGGCGTATAGAAGAAGAGAACACTTGGGTGGAGGAAGACTTGACGAGAGCAATTGCGCTGGGTGAATCCATAGATATTGATTATGAGATGATACCTGTAGTACCTTTTCCTACTCCGGCCTCCAGATGGTGGACACTGTTCGTGAGTTAAGATGAAATGCTTAGTAGGAACCTCACTATTCCCTAAGAGCTTTCAAAAGAACGGTTGGAGGCTGGATATTCTTTGTGAGTTGAGTTGTAGTATTAAAATGTAACCCCTAAAGATAGGTAATCACTGTGATTTAAGATGTAGTTCTTAGTAAAAATCTTTTAACCTATACCCAATGATTGTAATGAATTTGTAAGAATCCATGAGGGAGTTATGCTTAGCACCGAGAGTATTTGAATAAGGGTTTGATGCTCTTTGTGCGTAAAGATGTTGTATCCAATGTACCTCTTGACATAAGTGCTCTTCATCAGTTGAGTTGGGGTTCTTGGAAACAATGGCCTTATCACTTAACTATGCGCCCTCATAGGACTAGATATTGGAGATCAATGAAAAGGCGAAAAGAATGACCCTACCTTAGGCATGTAGGGATCCCTCATCCGGTAGGGGTTCATACCGGGATACCAGGTTAAGCTCTAATGGTCTATGTCGGTTAAAGCAAACCCCCAAAAATGAAGGTAATGAACTAATTCTACTTAAGGGTGTACTACTTAGGGTAGGTGGTTGAATGGTATGTAATCTAAACATTGCACAAACAGACATTTGTATGGAGGCTTGGTGTGTCCTTATATAAAAATGTATGAATGGGTTTCTATACAATGTTAATGAAGTAAGTCGATTTTAAGTCTAATTTCAATTAAGCATGTTGATCTTATGTCTAACGTTATGAATGAAATTAAAGTGATTGAATATGATGTTCCTAGCCTATGTAATTCCTAAGGAGCACTAAGGTGGGAGTAGTAGTATGTGATGCTACTTTCATATTGCACGATTCAGACTTGGGGGTTGTTTTAGAAGATGGTCTTTATGTGAAGTTCAGAAATTCATGTATGGTTCCTCTAGTATCTTTTGTAAGGAATGTTTACTTGTTGAGTTGGAATGAAGTATGGTTATCTTTAGTAGTTTGAAGGGTCACTTAGGTGTGTATTGAAGAGGTTGTATAGGCAGTCTGTTCATATTTTCCCTAGGTAAGTCTTATCATAGCTTTGTATAGGAAAATCTAAATTATAAATGGATTACTTCATAAATGTGACTAAATATTGAAGATCACGGAAGTTTTACCTTGTATAATAAAAGATGACATGTGTACTATCTTGTAAACTTGATTCATGATTATTATATAAAACTAGCATGAAAAGTATGTTTCCACTAAAATGTCCTCTTTAAGCATGTTTTTTCATATTGTCATACTTAGTATAATATTTATACTAACTCGTATTCTTCTATATTTCTAAAAATATAGCTGGGAAGCAAGTGAATTTGTACTCATTATTAGGTAAAATCCCTTCACTTCAAAACAATCAATCAGGACTCGGGTCATCCGCGCTTCTTCTGACTATTGAATGTTCTTAGAAGGTGAAGCTTCGAATATAGATTTCTCCCAAGATTTGTATATCCTCATATGTTCGAAGACATTAAATATGTTTCTTTTAGTTTATTTCATTATGGACTTATATAAGACTTAGTATATGTCTCTCAAAGTAAAGGTCTGTGACGATATATTTTAAGGCGTGCCTAAGGTTGCTTGTGATAATGAGACTTCGTTCCTTTTGTTGTATGAAAGAGTTTTATTTAGATATGTTTTAAAAAGCTTTAATTCTGCGATACTTTTCATACCTAAATAATTAATAATAGCTAAGAGGCACGTACGCCATGTAACTTCTAGGGTGTACCCTTGGGGCGTTACAAACTTTATATTAGAGAATAAAGTTTTGTGACAAAGTTTAGTGTTCAAAGACTCACAAGACATGTCTAGTAGAGTCTTTTTCATCGGTGTGAGTCACGACACATCTATTAGCAATAGGCTATTGGACGATAGAAGTTTTCCTTTCTTCATTACTACTGTGTCGTGACATAGAGCTTAACTCCATGAGATATGTTTCTTATTTCCCCTGTCCGGTGGTCTTCAAGATATAATTGCTTGGATGGGATCATGTCTCAAGAATTGAGGGATAAAAAGTGAGTCTTGATGATTATTTTGGTTTTGTGACAAGATGTGCATATGTGAAGGTGGATTTGGAAGAATTTTTGAGTTGACACCATTTTGGACTATGTGAGATCTATGAGATAGGAGGTACTACATTAGGAAGTTTTGTTATAAAGTAGTTCTAGCTTGATAAGATTTATAATGGTTGAATGAAGTCTTTTTGGGGGACAATGAGTTACAATATAGTTATGTGTAATGACAGTATAAAGTTATGGTGTAGACTTGAGGGGTGCTGGAAAAATGTGGAAGATAGTAAGAGTTGAAAGTTTCCCTTTATTATGAGAAATTCTTCATGATGACTTTGTGTTGAATTGAAGTTCTTGTGTAGGCTTATCCCTAAGAAGGAGAAATAGTGTGCTTACCTACAAAGGTAATTGTGAGGTTATGCTAGTAAATGGTAGAATTCATATAGCTAGATTTGGTTTTAAGACGAATCTAATTGAAGAGGTAGAAAGAAAAAAAGGGATTTTTATTACATGATTGCGGGTGATGTGGTTCCTAAGAGTTGAATGAGGTGATGTCAAGAGAGTCTGTCTAAGCTAAAGTCATAAGAGGAGGATTATATGCTTTGCTAGTAAGGTTTATTGGTACTCTTGATGTACACAAGTTAGGTTTGTATGAGTTCCCACCTTATGAGAGGTATAGTGGGTTATGAAGTATGAGACCTTCAAGATGCTTTGTAAGGGTCATAACAAGTATTGATAAGAATTTGCAAAGGAGCTAATCTGCAATAAGGGCCTTGGTGAGTCATAGTACCTTATGGTTTGTTTGATTTGTTCATTAGATGAGTTAACCATATATTGGGGAAAATGAGTTGAGTAGTAAGGTAGTTGATATCCTTATCTTTCCCTTCTATTCTTACTCAAGCTTGAGACCAAATTCTTCGTAGTTTGGTTATATTTTGGATTCTTCAATATGAGTATGAGTTGCGTTTCTCCTTATTTTATGAGTACCTTTTGTGTCACGATGTTTTGCATGATTTTGGTTATATCATAGCTACATGGGAAGATTGGTAGTTAATCTATATTTATCATGTCAATGTGAAAGTAATGATAATTGCTTAATTTCCTTATGAGTTACTATGTCTATATGTGAATGTGTAATTTAAAATTATTTCATGTCGGGATTTATAATGATATGATGAGAATTTCGAATGTTTGAGAAGGTAGTTCCTCCAAAAATGCAAAAAAAGATGATGAAGTATGTGAGTACTTTAAATTGTGGAAAAAGTTCCAATTTGCTTGTGTTGCTTAGAGTGAATAATGATGTGAAGTTGGTATTCCTTGTAATTTTAATGCATTAAATATGATGTTTTATTCATGATGAGTGTCTGTTGTGAGTTTCTAGTTGAGTCCTTGAAAGTGTTTAGTGTCATTCGAGGATGAATGTTTTTCTATGTGGGGGATGTAACGACCCTCAAAATGAACTAGGTTAAAATAGATCTTTACATGTGTTTCATAAGTTAATGATGTTCTAAATTGATGAAGAATAACTTCACGTGTAAGTTTTAAAAGGTTTTGGAGTCAAATGTCAAAGAATGACCAATATGTTTGGAAACTAGTCTTATGTGTGCTAGTGTACCTTTGCACGTTTTATGTGTTTTTTGTTATTCAAATTGATAGGAAGGGACTTAGCACCTATTGGGTCGTGTTTAGGGTTGAAACTTCCGGGTACGATTCCTCAAGAAACACCTTAAGGGTCCTTCAGAAGTACCCAAAGGTTGGCATTAAGTTGGAATAAGCAGCCCCAAACCAAGGCCACATCAAGTGACGCCCCGTCAAATGGGGTTGTGACTTCACACATAGTTGTGGGAGCTTGGACCCCAAATAAGGTACCTCTGATCCAAATGACACCAACCAGGAAGGACTGTCGATCAGACGATGCACGATGCCTAGTAGATGGGGTTCGTCGTTTGGGCCTGTAATTCTGCGTGTAATTCGTCCAAGTAAGGGGTAAATTGGGAAATTCACCTGACGTCCTAATTAACTAGTAGACGGTTGTTTTGGGGGTTATTAGGTATTTTAAGCTATTTTATAACCGTAAGCCCTAAATTAAATTCCACTTTTCAAAATCAAAACCCCTCACCCCTCAAGGTAGAGCTAGTATTAAAGATTTTGAGTGGTTTTTCTTGATAAGGTATGGTAGTTCATGTAACACTTTAAAACTCCAAGACGTGTTCCAGAGAGTAACATAAGTGTCATAAGGTCTAGACACTGTTTTAGTGTCTACATTTAATGAATAAAAGTCATTTATGAAGTCTAGAAACTAAAACGTTCAAGAATGTCCATGACATCCGGAAACTAGTTCAAGGAGGTACTAGTGTGCCTTAGACTATATGACTAGCTTTTCAGAGTCGAAAAAAATATGAAAATTGCTGAGGGGGTGTCTAAGATGTATTTAAGTTGATTCATAGTCGAAACGTCCAGGCATGACTTCTGAGGGACCAACAAAGGGACCTTGAGGAGGACCCTTGTATTATGGGGTCAAAGACTGCCTGGGTAGTGTGCACCTACGAAGGGAAACGACGAGGTGTAGGTTGATAGACGAGCTGTCGATACCATACTTCGACCAAAACTTATCCATTTTTGCTAATGGTCCATTTAGACTACACTATGAACTTACCAGCGGATGTGCAGCGCGGAAGGAGGGGCTGGTCGACGATTGACCCACGATCCGTTGATCGTGGTGTCGTCTGTGAGGGCCAAAGTTTTCTGCACGTTTTAAGTTGGTTCAAATTAATCAATTATTTAATTAATTAATTATTTAGGGGATTACGTAGGTATAATTAACTTATTTAACACCCTATATAATGCCCTAACCTAATTAGTCTAACATAAATCTCAAAATTCCCAAACCCAAAACTCTCTTCGTTCTCTCTTCTTTCTCTCTCCCAAAGAAACCCCCATTCAAGACCAAGCTACAGGTAGGTTAAAGGGATGTAAAGGGTCAATTTTCTCCATCAATACTCATCAATTATAAAATAATGGTATCTCTTTTACCTTTGAGACCTCTTTCCTCAAAAGGTTCCATAAAATTGTTTTCAAAAGTTGGATTTTAAGTGGGTTTTCATCCAATACAAATTTGATGTTGTGAAGTGATTTGTTTATGCTTTATTTTTGATATAATTAATATATTAACATGCATTATAACTTTATTATTATATATCTTTATGGTTTGGTCTCTTTATAGAAGATGACCTTTACCCCTTAACATAGTCTGATGATGTTGAAATGAATTGTGTTATATTGGTTCAATTGACTTGGTTATTGGTTGAATTAATACTATATTATGTTATTGTACTAATAATGAATGAATTAGGGTGATTTATAGACCACCTATCGTTCTAGTTCTTGAGAAGTGAGCTAGGTTATGAAGCATGTTGTGACTGTGACCTAAGTATATTGTCTTAAGGTATGAACTAGCATTGAATTGTAATGTAGTGATTATTTTAGCCTTGTTATCGTGTTGGTCATTCAATAATGATGAAGTTTTACCCTCATTGGTTTGAATTAAGGGTTGATGGTAAGATCATGATGATGAATTATGAAGGAAACTTGGTAAGTCTTATGATCTCTATCCTTTACTTCAAATTAAGGTTTATTGTTATTAAGTCATGATGTTATATTGGAGTATGCCTTGTATTAGTATTGATAGGGTGGTATGATGCTTAACTGAAATGTCTTGACTATGGATTGTGAGGTGTTGTCTAAGATGTAAATGTTATAAGTATGGTTAATGATTTACCAATGTGCCTTATCACGATATGAAAATGATAATGTCCTAATTTCACCTATATGAATTGTAACGAAAGGACAATACTAATGCAATTCTCAATTAGGTAAGATGATTGTAATTTTTATTCAAGGTTTAGACCGCATGAACTACAATAAGCTATTATGATTAATAAAGACATTAATGACAGTTCAAAAGGAACTCTAGCGTAGCACAGAGTGAACTAGACTGAGGAGTGTCCCTTCCCACATAGGGAAGGTAGGATCACTAATGTACTCTTAAGATTGGAGACTACAATGCATATAGCATAAAGAGGGTCCCAACTATATCTCCTAGTTCTTGATCTATGTTTCCCCCATATGAATAGTAGCTAGTGGATCCACGTAGTTGCAATGTTTATGTTTTGGCACTACGTCGGAAAGTAGTCCTCCTTCTTTTTATGTAGGGTTCCATGACACCAGATTCCACATTAGGTCATGTGGTCTATTTCGGTTAGGACAACATGTTCCCAAAAGGTAATATTAAATAAAGGAATGAACTCTACGTAAGATAACCTAAGGGGTTTAGCTTAGTCTAGGTAGGGCAATGGATTCTACCTAAAAATTATGCTAGTTATCCTTGAGGGAAGTCTTAGGAGGATGTTCTTATGTATGAATATGTTTATGATGGTATATGTTATGTATATGATAAACTTACACAATGTTTATACCATATATGGAATTATTTCACTTATGAACATGTGTTTGTATATATTATTAAGGTATGATGATACATACTCTTATATGCCATGTTATGTGAAGTGGGATACTGGTCATGGTTCTATATTTTGTAATTAATTTAAATAAAAAAATTGATCACTTGATTATGTAAGGTTATAATGTTTTTCTTGTTAATTGCACTTGTTGAGTTAATAGGGGTTCATGGGTAATTGTCTTACTTTGGTTATGATGAAGTGTACTCTTATTCATGCTTGTTGAAGTTATAACTTGATGATTAGGGTGGTCTTGATTATATATGCAAGTTTGTTGATATGTTCATTAACTTCATTATGTTTTGTATTGTTGGTCTTGTGGTGTATATGCCTATGACTTAAGGAATATGTCTTTTTGATTGGTATGGTCTTGTTGAATGTGTATAAGATTTTCAAAAGGATAAAATAGAATTTTTTCAAGAAAGGTCCTATTTTAGCATGATTTGAAAATATGTGTGCACATGGTCTCATACTTAGTACAAGTGGTGTACTAACCCCATTTCTTCCTCTTAACCAACATTTTAGGTTCCGGTAGTTGAAGGGCTTTTGAAGACGACTTGAAGAATCCTTGGATTGCTTAATCATCCAAGTAGGGTAGGTCCTCACTTTCCGAGGGCGATACCACTATCAAGCGCATGAAATTTCTAAGTGTTCAAGACTCTTATGTGTCTTTCCTTTTCATTTGGATATAAACGTTGTATGACCTATATGTTGTCTTGTTATTGATGTATTGGCTTGGACCAAATTTGATATACTCTTATTATATGGTTATGAGATGAGATGACCATTTTGATACTGTGTTATACTTTTATATGTCTATGTGCAATTAAAGTATAAGGCTAAATAATTTTCCTATATGAAGGGTCTATGTATACTCGGTACATATATAACCTATGTGTCTCTAGAGGTATATGTAAACTTCCAAGTAGAAGTAATGAGAAGTTATAAATATTCCGCTAAATTTTACCTATGAATGTAATGATGTAAGCTAAGAGTCTATTCTTAGTCCTCCAAGAGGACGGCGACATGGGTTACGTCTAGGGGGCATTTCTGGATGTGACAAACTTGGTATCAAAGTATGAGGTTGAGTATCTTTGAGTCGATGTCTCTCTCAATCACTTATATGTAGGTTTATAATCATAATTGTAAAGAGTGCCACGCATATGAAGGGGACTATATATGATTATTAGGAAACTCTCACTGTCTTGGAAGTCCAATATCATGCCTCTAGAGTTTAGCTCTATGTGCTTTTGCATCTAATTTTTTTATTATGATTATCGGAAATAAATTCTCGAAAGAATGTGGCACGAAGACTTGAAGAAGAGATTGCCAATGCGAGCGTTCCTCCCCGTGGTGATCAAGTTCCTCCTCCCGATGAAGAAATAAATGATGACCAAGCTCCGGTTGATCATCTTTTGACGGATGGTGCCATAAGGGATGCTCTTTTTCAAATGGCTCAAGTCGTTACTACCTAACTAAGCACAAACAGCCACTACTCCAGCTCAATACATGACGGACCAAGCTAATCGGGAGGTTGTACCCTGAGCAAACAAAAAAATTGCTAGCATAGCCTCTCATCTAAGGGATTTAACTAGGATGAATCCCCATACATTCTATGTGTCCATGGTTGAAGAATACCCCCAAGAGTTCATTCACGAAATCTACAAGATCATGCATGCAATAGGGTTATCTACATGTGTGAAGGCCGAATTAGCAACTTACAAAGTTAAGCATGTGTCACAAACTTGGTATGTCCAATGGAGGGACCATAGGCCATTAAAGGGTGGACTGGTGACTTGAGAAGTGTTCATGAGGGGTTCTCTTGATAGATTCTTTCTTAGGGAGAAATAGGAAGCTAAAGTATTGGAGTTCATAAACCTTTGTCAAGGAGGTATGAATGTACTTTAATACTTCTTGAAATTAACTCAATTGTCAAAATATTCTCCTTCATTTGGTTTGCTACCCTAGAGATGAATGAATCGCATTGTGACGGGAGTGTCGGATGATTTGCAAGAGGTATGTCATTCGGCTATGCGACACGACAATACAAACATTTCTCAACTCATGGTTCATGCTCAACAAGTGGAAGAGTCAAGGATAAGAGGAAGATTAGAGATGCCAAGAGGGAAAGATCTTTTGATTGTGGTTCTTCAAAGAGTAGGCTTAAGATTCAAGACAAGCCTAGTTTTTAGAATAGGGTTTCTAATTAAGTTCCTTCCAAATTTCTTTAGTCTATGGATGATAGGTTGTCTAACACTAAGCCTATAAAGGGAAGGTATAGTAGTTCACCAACCAAGAAGCCAATTTATGGAAAGTGCGGCAGGAAGCACTATGGTGATTGTCTTAAGGGAATGGATAATTGTTTTAGTTGTGGTAAAAGTGGTCACAAGGTTAGGGATTACCCTAATGTGAGAGATCAATAAAAGAGTAGTGATAAAGCTCAAGGAAGTGTCTCGAATGAGGCTCTAAAGAAGAATCACTTTTATGCTCTTCAATCTAGGGGTGAGCAAGAGACTTCACCCGATGTGGTGACCGGTATGTTGAAAGTCTTCTTTATTGATGTATATGCCTTACTTGATCCCGATGCTACCTTATGATTTGTTACTCCTCTAGTAGCTTAAATGTTTGATATTTTGCCAAATATATTGCATGAACCTTTTATAGTGTCTACCCTTGTGGGTGAGTCGGTTGTTGTAAAAAGGGTGTATATAAATTGTCTTATAATGTTTCCCAATAGATTTTCGTATGTTGAACTAGTAGAACTTGATATGCTTGATTTTTATGTCATTGTGGGTATGGATTTGTTGCATGATTGCTTAGCCTCTATAGATTGTGGAATTAGGGTTGTGAAGTTTAACTTTCCAAATGAGCCAGTTTTAGAGTGGAAGGGGGGATTCTATTTCTAGAGGTCATATCATCTCTTGTTTGAAATCTTGTAAAATTATCTCTAAGTGGTGTTTATACCCTATAGTAAGAGTCCAAGATTTAGACTCCGAAATTCCTCCCATTGAGTCAGTCCCCATAGTGAGGAAATTTCCGTAGGTCTTCCTAATGATCTTCTCGGTATTCCTCCTGAATGGGAAATTAATTTTGGTATCTACTTGTTACCGGATATAAATCCCATTTCAGTTCCTCCTTATCAGATGGCTCCGGCTGAATTGAAAGAGTTGAAGGCTCAACTCAAAGATTTACTGGACAAAGGCTACATTAGACCTAGTATTTCTCTATGGGGTGCTCCGATTTTCTTTTTAAAGAAGAAGGATGGGTCCGTTAGGATGTATATTGATTACCGCCAACTCAATAAAGTCACTATTAAGTACAAGTATTCTCTCCCTCAGTTGTTGACTTGTTTTATCAACTCTAAGAGTCAAGCTACTTTTCTAAGATTGACTTGAGATCGGGGTATTACCAACTTAGGGTGAGAGGTAAGGATATTATAATGACATCATTTTGGACTACATGTGGTCACTATGAGTTCTTAGTAATGTCTTTTCGTCTAACAAATTGCCCTGCAGCATTTTTGTATCTCATGAATAGGTTGGTTATAAGTTACCTCGATTTATCTTTCGTTGTCTTCATTGATCACATCTTGGTATATTCCAGTTATGAGGGTGATCACATGAACCATTTGACGGTGGTGTTGCAAGTACTCAAAGAGAACCAATTATTTTCTAAGTTAGCAAGTGTGAGTTTTGGTTGAGGTCGGTGGAGTTTCTTGGTCATATCATCTCTAGTGAGGGAGTTGAGGTTGATACAAGAAAACCAAGGCGGTGATAAATTGGCCTAGACCACTTACTCCAGCCGACATTAGGAGTTTCTTTGGTCTAGTGAGTTATTATCGGAGGTTTGTGGATGGTTTTGCGTCCATTGCATCTCCCTTGACTACTTTGACCCAAAGGAGTAAGAAATTTGAGTGGTCGAAAACATGTGATAGATCTTCCAAATCTTGAAAGATAGGTTTACTTCCGCTGCGGTGTTGACTTTACAGATTGGTACAAAGGGTTTCATTGTGTATCGTTATGCATCCCGAGTGGGTTTAGGGTGTGTGCTTATGCAACATTGTAAAGTAAAGCCTGTACTTCTAATAAACTTAACGTCCATGAGGGAAACTATTTAACTCATGATCTTGAATTATCAGCCGTAGTATTTTTCTTGAATATATGGAGGCATTACTTGTATGGTGTTCATGTTGATGTGTATATTGACCACAAGAGTCTCCAATATGTGTTTACTCAAGATAAGTTAAATCTTCGACAAAAAAGGTGGGTGGAATTATTGAAAGATTATGACATGAATGTTCTCTATTGCCCCGGCAAGGCTAATATGGTTGTGGATGCTCCAAGTCATTTATCCATGGATAGTGTGTCTCATGTAGATGAAGCCAAGAAGGATCTAATGGAATATGCTCATAGGTTGCCTAGATTGGATGTGAGGTTGGAAGATTCTCCGAATGGTGGTTTTATTATACACAATAACTATGATTTGGTAGTTAAGGTGAAGTCCAGAAAACATCCCGATCAACCATTGATGGAATTGAAGGAATCGGTTTTTCAGCAAGCTTATTAAGTCATTCTCCTTAGGCGGGGATGGTGTCTTGACGTATCAATGAAGGTTGTGTATTCCCTATGTAGATGATTTGAGGAACCGGATCCTTGAAGAAGCCCATGGGTCCCTTACTCCATTCATCAGGGTTCAACGAAAATGTACCATGACCTTAGGGAAGTATTTAGGGGGGAAGTTTTGAAAAAGGACATAGCGGAATTTTTTGCTAAGTTCAAAATTGGCAACAAGTTAAAGACGAACACCAAAAGCTGGGTGGCTTATTTCAAGAAATCCAAGTTCCTACTTTGAAGTGGGAAGACATCAATATAGATTTTATGGTAGGTTTGCCTCTGACACAAAAGTAATATGACTCCATTTGGGTGATTGTGGATATGTTGACCAAATCCGCTCATTTCATTCCCGTCAAGTATACTTATTATGTGGTAGATTATGCAAGGATCTTCATCGATGAGATTGTGTCTCGCCATGGTATTAAGTTATTCATCATATCGGATAGGGGTGAAGAATTCACATCTAGGTTTTTGAGGTCCTTCTAAGAAGGGTTGGGTACCAAAGTGAAGTAAAGCACTTCTTTTCATCCCTAAAACGATTATAAGGAGGAATGTACTATTAAAACCGCTGAGGATATGCTTTGACCTTGTGTTATTGATTTCAAGGGAAATTGGGATAAACTTTTGCCTTTGGTGAAGTTTACTTACAATAATAGTTTCCATTCATCCATATCCATGGATCCTGATGAAGCCTTCTATGACAGGAGGTGTAGGTCTCCTATTAGATCGTTTGAAGTCGGTGAGATTTCTCTTCATGGTCCCAATTTGATTTATAAGACTTTGGGGAAAGTTCTTATTATAAGAAATCACTTGCAAACAGCCTATAGTCGGAAAAAGTCTTATGAAAAAGGGGTGATAAAGTGTATTTGATAATTTCTCCCATGAAATGGGTGGATAGATTTGGCAAGAAAGGGAAGTTGAGTCCTCACAAATCTTGCAAAGGGTTGGTAAGGTTTTTTATGAATTGAAACTCCCTAGTGAATTGACTCATGTTCATCTAGTTTTCAATGTTTCTATGCTTAAGAAATGTATCGGTGATCCCGAGTCTATTCTTCCTATTGAGTGTCTTGGTGTGAAGGATAACCTCTCTTATGAGAAATTCCCGGTTCAAAAATCCTTAATAGGCAAGTAAGACGTTAAGGAACGAAGAGGTGGCTTCCGTAAAGGTGTTATGGAAGAATCACCTTGTTGAGGGTGCAACATGGGTGGACGAGGCCGACATGAAGTCTCGTTAACCTCATCTATTTGATAACTAAGGTTTGTTTTCTTACTAATAATAAAAATACTGACTGAAATTGAAGTTGCTTTGATTTCTAGTGAAGTTTTGCAAATAGTGAATTTTTTAAAATCTTACAGTGACTTACAGTGAAGTATACTAATAATTGCAATTTTTCTTGTTTTAAATTATGTTGTGCATTTTTATATGGTGAGTCTTTATGAAATGATATGTATCATGTGATAAGTTAAGATATGGCATGACTAACTCATATATGATATGTTGAGTTTTTGTTGTTGTAAGAATTATATTTTTCGTAATGGGATTTTGAGCCTTGTGTATGGTAATAGAAGTTTTGAATTGCAATGGGTTAATGATATGATTGATGTTGTTACATATTATTGTTGGTTGGGCTGCTAGTCTTGAGTCTATTCCTTCCTTTAAATTATTTTTAGTGTCATTCGGGGATGAATGTTCCTAAGGGGGGATAATGTAACACTTCAAAAATCCAAGATGTGTTGTAGAGCCTAAAATAAGTGTCATAAGGTCTATGCACTGTTTTAAGGTATACTTTTAATGAATATAAGATATTTAGGATGTCTAGAAATCAAAACGTCCATGACGTCCAGAAACTAGTTCAAAGTGATACTAGCGTGCCTTAGTGATTAGCTTTTCGGAGTCGGAAAAAGATAAAAATTGGTGAAGGGTTGTCTAACATGCATTTAAGTTAATTGATAGTTGAAACGTTCGGGAACGACTACCCAAGGACCAACCAAAGGCCCTTGGGGAGGACTCTTGCATTTTGGGGTCAAAGGTTGACTTGGCAGTGTGCACCCACGAAGGTAAACGACGGAGCTTAGGTTAAAAGAAGATACGTCCATGCCATCCATTGACAAAAAATTATCCATTTTCTCTAATGTTTCATTTGGAAGACTCTCTGAACTTACCAACGGATGTGCAGCAAGAAGAAGGGATGGTCGTTGATTGACCCACGATCCGTTGATTGTGGTGTCATCTGTGAGGGCCAAAGTTTTCTGCACGTTTTAAGTTGGTTCAAATTAATTAATTAAAGAGTTAATTAATTATTTGGGCGATTAGGGAAGTCTATATCAAGCCCAAACCTAATTAGTCTAACATAAACTCTCATAATTCACAAATCCAAAACTCTCTTCCTTTTCTTTTCTTTCTCTCTCCCAAAGAAACCCACATTAAAGACAAAGATAAAGCAACTTTCAAGGGCTGAAAAGGGTCAATTTCCTCCATAGATATTCATCAATTATGAAGGTATGATATCTCTTTCACCTTTGAGACCTCTTTACTCAAAGGATTCCATCAAATTGATTTCAAAAGTTGGGTTTTCTAGTGGGTTTTCAGCCAATACGAATTTGATGTTGTGAAGTGATTTGATTATGATTTATTTTGGATATTATGAATAAATTAACATGTATTCTGAATTAATTATAATATATATTCACTGTTTGGTAAACATTGTAGAAGATGACCGTTACCCCTTAACCCTAGGAGATGATCTTAATATAGTTGTGTTATATTGTTTCAATTTACATGGTTATTGGTTGAATTACTACTATATGATGTTATTTTAATAATGATGAATGAATTAGGGTGATTTATAGTCTTAGCGTTCTAGTTTTTGAGAAGTGATCTAGGTTACGAAATATGTTGTGAGTTTGACCTAAGTATTTTTTCTTAAGCTATGAACTAGTTTTGAATTGTGATGTAGTGATTATTTTAGCCTTGTTATCATGTTGTTCATTTAATTATGTTGATTTTATACCCTAATTGGGTTGAATTAAGGGTTGATGGAAAGACCTTGATGATGAATTATGAAGGAGACTTGGTAAGTCTTATGATCCCTATCCTTTACTTTAAATTATGGTTAATTGTAATTAAGTGATGATTTTGTATTGGAGTATGCCTTGTATTAGGATTTATAGGGTTGAATGGTGTTGAATTGAAATGTCTTGCTTATTGTTTTTAAGGTGTTGGCTAAGATGTAATTGTTATACGGATAGTGAATCATTTACCAATGTGCCTTATCATGATATGATATTTTTAATGTGATAACATCACCTATATGAATTTTAATGAAAGTACAATACTCATGCAATTCTTATTGATCTAAGATGATGATGATGTTTATACAAGGGTTAGACCCTATGACTTACAATAAGCTATGATGATTAATAAAGACATTAAAGACATTTTAAAAGGGAATCTAGATTAGAACCGAGTGAACTAGAGTGAGAAGTGTGTCTTCCCACATATTGAAGGTAGGATCATAAATGTACTCTTGAGATTGGAGACTACAGTGCAAGTAGCATAAAGAGGGTCGCAACTATATAGCCTAGATCTTAAACAATGTAGCGCACATAAGAAAACTAGCAAGTGGGTACATGTTGTTGCTATGTTCATGTTTGGGTACTACCTTGGGAAGTAATCCACCTTGTTTCAGTGTAGGGTTTCATGACACCAGATTCCACATTTGCTCATGTGATCTATGTCGGTTAGGGCATAATGTTCCAAAAAACTAAAATAAATTAAAGGAATGAACTCTAAATAAGATAACCTATGGTGTTTAGCTTAGTCTATGTAGGGGCATGGGACTCTACCTAAACACTGCACTAGTTAGCCTAGAAGGAAGTCTTAGAAGGATGTTCTTATCTATGAATATATTTACAATGGTATATGATATGTATATGATAAACTTACACATTGTTGATACTATATGTTTAATTCTTTCACTTATGAACATATGTTGGTCTATATTGTTAAATTATGATGATATGTACTCTTGAATGTCATGTTATGTGAAGTGGGATGTTGGTCATAGTTCTTGTTGGGTCACTTGGTAGAGTAAGGTTATGGAGCTTTGTTTGGTCATTGCACTTGTTGGCTTAATAGGGGTTCATAGTTAATTGTCTTACTTTTGTTATGATGAAGTGTACTATTATTCATGCTTGTTGAAATTATAACTTGATGGTTAGGGTGGTATTAATTATATATGCAAGTATGTTGGTATGTTCATTAACTTGAGTATGATTTATATTTTTTGTCTTGTGGTGTACATGCCTATGACTTAAGGAATATGTCTTTTTGATTGGTATGGTCTTCTTGAATGTGCATAAGATTTACAAAAGGGTAAAATAGCATGTTTCAAGAAAGGTCCATTTTTAGCATGATTGATAATATGTTTACATATGTTCTCATAATTAGTACAACTGGTGTACTAACCCATTTCTTCCTTTTCTCCAACATTTTATGTTCCGGCCATCGAAGGGCTTTTGGAGACGACTTGAAGAAGTCTTGATTTCATAATCATCCAAGTAGGGTAGGTACTCACTTTCCGAAGGTGATGCCACTATCAAGCATATGATATTGCTTAGAGTTCAAGACTCATATGTTTCTTTCCTGTTCATTTGGATATTAAATGTTGTATGACCTATGTTTGGTCTTGTTATTGAGGTATGGGCTACACCCAAATTTCATACTCTTATTAGATTTTTAAGATATTAGACTACTATTTTGAGACTATGTTATACTTTTATATATCTATGTGCAATAAAACTAGAAGACTAAGTAATTTTCCTATACGAAGATCTATGTATACTATATATATATATATATATATATATATATATATATATATATATATATATATATATATATATATATATATATATATATATACACTATGTGTCTATAGAGGTCTATGCAAACCTCCAAATAGAAGTGATGAAAAGTTTTAAATTTTCCAGTAAATTTCACCTATGAATGTAATGATGTAGGAAAAGAGGCTAGTATTAGTCCTTGAAGAGGACGAGGACAGCAGTTACGTCTTGGGGGTATTCTCGAATATGATAGTTCATCCTTGATTCTTCTCTCATTTAAGGAGCCAATTCTAAGTTGATCTATATTGTCTAATACTTATTGAATTTATATTGAGTGGTATTGGCCACTTATGGTGGCGGTGTCTATTTGATGTATAAGAATATATATGTGAATTGTGACTATGGAATTGAAGGCAATGAATATGAAGTTAAGAGATTTTCTATTGTAAATGCATGAGATGTCTTACGATGTTAAGAATGTGTTTCTTGAAGATACTGTGTATAAATAAAGTATAATGTAAATGTGAAGCATGATTGTTTGTGAATTATGATGAATATAGCATGATGATGTGTGGAAATCCATGATATGAATAATGGTGGTTATGTGAAGCTTGTTCTCCCATATATTCAGACACCAGAATGAATGAATGAATGAAGTTAATGACTGAAAATGGGGGATTTTAGGGTAGACATTATTCGTGAGTACAGATATAGTGTCTAGCATAAACCCTTATAGTCCTAAGAATTCTTTTTAATAAAAAGGGGGATTTAAGGGTTAACATTCTTCTTGAGTTTATATGATGTTTTTAGAAGCAACCACACTCTTCCCAAGAGCTTTCCAAAGAAGGGGTTAGAGGTTAGATATTCTTCGTGATTTGAAATGTAGTATTCAAAAGAAACCTCTAAAGATGGGAACTCTTCATGATTTAATATGTAGTACTTAGTAAAAATCTCTTAACCTATAGACAATGAATGTAACGAATGTTTGATACTCCCTGGGGGAGTTATGTGCCGAACCAGAGGATTGGAGTAAGCAGTGGATATTCTTCGTGTGTACAGATTTTGTATCCAATGTACCTCATGAGATAAGTGGTCTTATTTAGTTGATATGGGGTACTTGGAAGCAATCTCCTTATCCCTTTATTATGTGACCGCATAGGTCTAGCTATTTGAAATCCATGTAAAGGCTAAAATAATGACTCTACCCTAGGCAAGTAGGGATCCTTCATCCGGTATAGATTTATACTAGGATTCCTTTTCAAGCTCTCATGGTCTATCTCGGTTAAAGTTATCCCCCCACAAATGATTGTAATGAACTAAGTCTTTTTAAGGTTATATTACTTAGGGTAGTTGGTTGAATCGGACGCCCTATATCCATTGTACATCGAGACATTTGAAAGGGGTCTTGGTGAGTCCCTGTATGAACATGTATGAATGGGTTGCTATATGATGTTAATGAAGTAAGTTCACTTTAAGTCTCATGTAAGTGAAGAATGATGATCTTATGTTTTATTTGATGAAAGATATGTAAATAATTGAATGTGATGTGCCTAGTCTAGGGTGATTCCTAAATAGTACTAAGGTGGGAATAGTATGGGATGCTACTTTGACATTGCACTGCTGTAACTTGGGGGTTGTGTTAGAGGGTGGTCTTTATGTGAAGTTCTTAAATGCCTGTATGGTTCCTCTAGTGTCTTTAGTAAGGAATGTTGACTTGTTGAGTTGGAATGAAGTACGTAAATCTTTGATAGTCTTACGGATCACTTAGGTGTGTATTATAGGGGTTGTATGGGCAGTCTTTTCATGTCTTACGTAGGTAAGTGTTAGCATAGCTTTTGATAAGAAGGTCTAAATGATAATTGGATTACTTGATGAATGTGACTAAATGTTGAAGTTCATAGAAGTTTTACCTTGTATGTTAAAAGATGACTTGCATAATGTCTTTTACACTTGATTCGTGAAGGTTTTACCAAAATAGCATGTAAAGTATGTTTCAACTAAAATGTCCTCTTTAAACATGTTTTTGCATGTCTACATACATAGTACAATGTTTTTACTAACTCCATATTCATCTATATTTCTAAAAGTATAGTTTAAAGCAGGTGAAGGTTCTTAGAAGGTGAAGCTTTCAAAGTATATTCCTCTCAATATTGGTTTTTCCTCATATGTTCAAGGATATGAACTATATTCATTTTAGTTACTTTCATTAAAGAATTGTATAAGACAATGTATGTTTCTTTCAATATAAAGGGTCATGACCATATGATGTTAAGACGTGTCTATGTTGTCTTGTGATGGTGAAGCTTTGTTCCTTTCGTTTTATGAAAGAGTTTCTTTTAGTTATGTTGTGAAAATTTTAAATTTCGCACTACTTTTCATACTATGTAATGAATTATAGCTAAGAGGTACCAGACCATCGAGAGGTCAAGTACGCCATGTAATATCTAGGGTGTACTCTTGGGGTGTTATATCCTAGCTGCATTGACACCCCTTAAGGCATTTATTTAAACAATCATGGTAAGCTTGCACCCCTGTGAAACTGAATATGGGGATACTTCAGAGATGTTTCCTCTAAAGGCCGAGGTTGCATAATTATGAAATTAAAGGATGTCACTATCTAAAGTCTATAGATTTCACTTTTTTATTTGAGGCAACTGATATTGATGGTGTCCCAGGAAGTTAGGAAATACCTTTTGTTACCACCAGAGATTTAACTTTGGAGGATGATGATGCTAATTAGTTAGAAGCTCGGATATTGAGGAGCGGTTGGATCTTGGGAGGAGACAATCTATGGAGAAAAACTAGACTTAGAGAAGACCATTGTGTTGTTTGTTATGCATACATCTCTAACAGACATGTCTATGAAATGCTATAGTGGAGCTACTGTAGTTGTTATGCGAGGCATTGATGCCTCGAATGATGGATAAATCGTGTAGACAAGAAATTTCTTCACCCTCCCCCCCATGTAATTTTTATAGACTTTTACTACATTGTTGCATTTGAGGACAACTGCATTTTTGTTTGTAGTGGGGAGAGGTACTTCCATACCTACCTCTTATGACTATTCTGGGTACATATTATTGTATTTTTCTTTAAATTGTGTTTTGATATTGGATCGTTAATATTTGAGCTTCTAGCTCCTTGTTTTGAAGGAAAATGATTTTGACCCATCCAAAAAAAATTTAACCTCTTGCGTTGTGCAAATGTAGTTGTTCTTGTGAAAATTTAAGTATCGTTTGATTAATATCTATGAATTTAATAGTGCTCTTAATCAAACAAAAATGAATGTGCAGTTATGCTGATGTCAATTGAAGTTTCTTAGACAATTTGGGGAATATTTGGATCACGTTGTACCTGAGCAATTATGAAATGAGTCTCTTGTGATCAACATTGCACAGTAGAGAAAGTGTGAAGTCTTATTTGATATTGGTGCCAATACCTTTTGTGATGAGATTACTGTGAACCTTGTATGATGACACCTAGAATTTTTTGCATTTGTCTTTTTGACAATGTAATACAAGCTCTTGAAATAATCTTAGGCAAGAAAATTTGAAGATAGAAGTAATTTGAATATATACCTCTTTTATAACCAGCCTTGTGAGATGTGTGCATCTTACTCGAACCCCCTTTGAGCATTTTCCTTTTCATCGAATAAACTTAAGCAAATGTGACCCTTTTTTATTCATTCACCCACGATCCTTAAGAAATTTTGTTTGTTCAAATAGTCAACTTTGGCAAAAATCCTAAGTTGTGGTGTGGTGAAAAGAGAAGGTAAATCAAGAAGTGTTAATAACTCTCCTTTTATCCATGTATTTGAAAAAACATGGAACCCCTCTATAAACAAAAATA
The DNA here is from genome assembly GCA_027789145.1 of Solanum arcanum. Taxonomy (NCBI): domain Eukaryota; kingdom Viridiplantae; phylum Streptophyta; class Magnoliopsida; order Solanales; family Solanaceae; genus Solanum; species Solanum arcanum. The sequence continues at coordinate 32,035,322 of CM050943.1, forward strand.
AATGAAGAAAGAAAATGAAAAGGAATGAAAAAGTTTTAAATCTTTCAAAAGAAATTGAGTGTCTCATAGTCCATTATAAGATTAGTAATGGGGTGAATTTTGAGAATGAGTGAAAATGTCAAAGAAAAGGAAGAAAATTGATGTTCATCCCACATTTCATAAGGATAGCAGCCACTGAGCATCAATGATCATACCTTTACACTCAGACACGTTACAAGCCTTGAAAAAACCTTGTTGATCTTGAGTCAGCTGAAACGAATGTTTGTTGGAAAATAAGAGCAAACCTATGGTTATTTCAGGCATGTGTTCATATTGTGTGTCAGAGAGTTTTATGTGATTATGGAACTATAAATCATTGAACAATTGAGTGTAATGGTATTAGAGTACCTTTTTTTAGCTGGAACTTGCATTTGAAGCAAGTATTATAATCTTGAGAATCTGTAATAATAGTGAGTCGCAACTTGAATCCTTGAGTACAGAATTTATCATTGTATGAGTAATTTGGTTCTTATTGTGTGTATACAGGATTGATACTTTTGTAGAACTCTTTGAGACATCCTTTTTAACCAGTTGATTTTTACTTTAATAAGGACAAGAAAAAATTTAAGTTAGGGGTTTTAATGAGTATGAAATTTGGACTCATTTATTTAAAGGAAACTATTTTGCAAAAAGGTACTAAGTAAGCTGAATGAATAAGGAAAAGCAAGCATTGGTGATCGCCAAGTCAACTTGGCGAGTCGCCTAATGGCCACTTGACCGCCTAAAGTTCTAGTGTTCCAAGCCATGAATACAGGAACAAAGTTAGCGAGAGCATGGAGCAATCGGCGGATCACCAAGTAGTTATGTGATGTTGATGTGGAACACCAACAGTTCCAGATCTTGAGGATGTTGAATGCCAAGGTAGAATGGCGATGGAAATGACCAAAACGTGGTCCGCGGAGTGGTTCGGTGAGCCCAACTTAATTCACCTAGTGAATCTTCACAATACATTTTTGGCAACTATAAATATAGTTCTCAACATTTAGTTTAGAAATCAAAATTTTGTCAATTCGTAATCTTAGTGTAGTTTTTATCTATGGAGACAAATTTGTCTAGTTTCTCCTAAGTTGTGAAGCATTATAGTTCTTCACTTTTGAGAAATTGGATGTCGGTCATTGGGATTATCAAAACTGAGCATTTTAAGGAAGAATCAACACTTAATAAGTTGATGGAAAATCGATTTGCTAACTGTTTTTACCTTTCTATGATGTCAAGCTAAAACCCCATTTCTCGTCGTGTGATTATGGGATGATTTAGTTTTTGGGTATTGCTATATCTTAGTTTAAATGCTATTTAAAAATGACTTCAATCATTTATTATTTTTTCATATAGGAATTGTTGTTCCAAATCCAGTTCTAGCTTTATCTTATTGTCTTTCTCGAGAGAGAGGTTTTAAAACTAAGGTTTTTTATTAATGGATAGTGGGTATTGGGTTGACGTGGGTACATCTCAAGATAGTGAATCCTAAAATCAATACCATACATTCAGCTCGAGAGAGTGACTTGACTAAGATATGGAGTGTTCTTATTGTGCATGCTTGTTGATGTTCTAAAGAAATTGACCTGATTCGGTGGAAAATATTCGAGAGAAAGCTTACCATCTCTATAGGCTATCTTACTCATTAATAAATAGCTTATTACTAATAGTTTAATTACCTATTTTTTTTGTAGTAGCCTATGATCGAATCACATCCGAAGAACCCCTCTCATTATTGTTATCCTGCATTGTTTGTCGTTGTTTGTAGTTTATTATCAAAATTGAAACACCCCATTTGACATTTATGTTACACCTAATTTGAATGATGTTCTTATTCGTTAATTTTAATTCATATGACTGATTTAAGCATATTAATACTTCCCTGTTGATTCTTAAACACGTACCAATCCCTGTGGAATTTGATTTAAACTCATTTAGTTGGGTTTTATATTGATTAACAATTGTTGAAGATTAGAATTGTATGAAGTGCCTTTTATAACGTTATTAAATCTCTTTACTGCATGTGCTGGACGTGAAGGAGCTATAGGAGGCACTGGGATCCTTGTTGGGTCATGGAGTGTCTAAGAGTGCAATGCCACTCTTGTCCTCTTGAAAGTGTGAACGTCCTCCGGCTCAGACACGAAGACTAGCAATCTATCCCCTTAAGTTTCTGTTGCTTTCCTACATTAAAGTAGTGAGGTGGTTTTTGTAGATGCTCATAGTTTGAGATCTCTGCAAAGCTTTGCTCCACATGCCGTTTTCATTTGCCTTCTTCCCCTCTTTAAGTAAGTTGCGCGTTCGTGACTTAGGAGGGTGTAGCACCCTCGTTGATCAATGTTCCGTATGTTTTCTTATGGGGTGGTTGATTTCTTCCTTGTAATTTTGGGCTGGAAATCCGTGAAAACAACATCAATACGTTTTAAATAGTTCAAAAATCATCAAAGCTTCAAATTGTGCAGGAAAACTCGGAGTACCAATTCGGTGAGCTAAGTCGGGCTCGCTGAACCAATTAAGTGAGCCTAGTTGGGCTCGCTGAATGTTCCAAAATAAAATTGATCTAAATTCAGAACATGTCAATGATGTCCAAGGTTATTGGGAGGTTCGTCTACACCATTCACTAAACTAAAGCTCGGCGAACAATACAAAACATTTTCTACAAATTTTAGCTCAGAAGGGCGATGTAACAGACATTTGGCGACTCATTGAGTTAACACAGTGAGCTTATGCGTATAGATGAAAATTATAGAAACATTATAAAATATGGAGGATAAAAATTTGATGCAAGAGTCATTGGGCAAACCGTCGAACCATTCGGCGAACTCAACTAGCCTCGCCAAAAGGTGCTTCGGTCCTTCATGCTAGATTTTGACCGAAACCTCCAATTTCTAACCCACAAACCTGGAGAATCAAAGTAAACAGCTAGTATAAACAATTAACATTATAAAACTTATTACCTCGGGGTACTCAAACATCCGCTGATTTGTCCATAATCTACAAATCGGCGTCTTTTACCCTTAAGAATGACGTCACATGCTCTATCATTTGGAAAACAAAGTCGATATTTGCTATTGGGGTTTCTCATATATCACCGACATTAGATCAAAAATATAATCAACCACACGTATAATTTTGATCAGTTAGCACACGAGATTTAACAATTATAGGCTAAAACATGCATAACAATGTTGACAACAGCATACTTTAAAGCAATTCAATTAAAAAAAATCAAGATTACACAGATAATTGATTACGGATATGAGCATGCATTTGGGAACTACAAGTATTTGAAAATGGGGGTAAAATTACCGTCCTCGAAATCGCATGGCTAAGTTATGCAATCAAACACGCATGCTAAAATTAAAATATTCTCCAATGTAACTAATCCCCTCACAAACTTAACATTTTAAAAGATCTAAAAATGGGTAACGATAGCTCAAAGGTCAAAAAATATGCAAAGAAAGAAGCTTTGGAATTGAAAATGGTTAACCATCTTTTTGTTACCCATAAGTTCATGTGAAAGTTGGTGACACCCATTTATGTATCCAATAATTCGGTGATGCTCCGAATGGAGTTTTTTCCCGCTAAATTTTCAAAAATCTAAACCTTTGGAAGGTCTAAACGGCGATGCATATCGAGCTTGACGACCTTTTTGGCGACTAGGGGATTGGTACCTTGGCTCGCCTTATTGCTCCTCTTCTCAATGCTTAAAATTTTCAACCTACACATCAAACACCCATTCATCAAATAACACAAATAAAAACTAAAATCTTGGGTTATCTCCAAAAAAGCACCATATTTAATGTTGTGACACGACGAAGAAAAGCTTTCAATTTTCATTCTTTTTGTTGACTATGGTATCACTCGCTAGACCTCCTTTTGGTTTTTGATTTAGATGATTCAAAATTGTAGCATTTTGTGCATCGAGGTGCTCATTTAATATCGAATGTAAAGTACTATTTTTTCAGCAATGAGACGTCCTCTTCCATTTCCTCTAGCACTTTGTCCAATCTTTCAACTTGGTTAAGAATGCGTGCAAGCATATCTTTCGTGCGGAAATTTTTTGAATCTGCGCTTTGCTCTTTTGTCTTTTGACGCTTATGAGGAGGTACATATCTCTCTTTATTACCATCGTATTCTCTATCATTTGTACCACAGTCATGCCATATTATCAATTATGCTCTCTCAAACCTTCGTCACGCTCTCTTTTCCAACATTGGTTCCCACCCGACCTATGATAGTCTGAGCAGAAATGTCCTCATTAATTGGGTAAGAAGTTAATTTCGTAATTGCCCAAAACATAAAATTGTGCTTCACCAGGATTCACTCCATTGACTCCAATTGCATGCACAATATTAACCACTACCCATGATATGTTTTGACAATAGATCCATTTGTGTCATCATCTTGGCCATCTTTACATCCCACTCTTGGTCACTTTCGATTCGTTCCTTTGTTAACCTGGAGATCAAAGGAGACATTTGATCATCTCTACTGTACAAGCACAGTTTCTCATTGACATTTTTTTAATATGGGTGGATGTTACTTCAAACGGTTGTTGCATGATTCCTTCTCGAACAAGATGGTCAGCCACACCCTTATTGACTGAGTCTAGACTCAGGTGGAAATATTGTAGCAACACATTTTTTGGGAGTCCACGAGTTGTTCATTGTACCAACAACTTCTAAAACCTCAAACATGTATGATGAATAGGTACATCATCCAGTCTCTTAAAGTTCTGAATATACTCTCTCAAAGTCACCATCTTCGTGGGAGAGAAAAACCATATATAAAATGATTTTTTTAGTTCGTCCTAAAAATTGATTGACTTTCTTAGTAACTCAGCCGACCACTTTGTTGCCTCACTCAATAGGGAAAACGGAAACAAGAGAAGTCTGATTAATTTGTGAGTAATGTTCTTGAAGGAAAAAAGCATACATACATCCACAAAGTTTCAGATGTGGTCATAAGGATCTTCCGTAGTTAAACATTAAAATAGACCCTTCGTTTGCAACATATAGTGTTAGTCACATGAAACATTGCATTGCCCACAACCAGAGGCAATCTAATAGAACCTACATTTCCCAACTGATCTTCATACACATCGATCAAGTTATCCATGTCATAAGTATGCCCAAGTTGGCTAGAACTTCTCCTGTTACCACTAATTTTTTCATCTGTTCAAGAGAAGCCAACATAACATAAAAGAAAAATAGGTTAATTCAACTACAACACAATGACCTCACAACTAAACTCACTAAAAGAATAAACACCACTCCCAGATGGTGGCGCCATTTTTACAACGCTCAACTACACTTTATACAATTCTATGTGTAGGCGGTCACAATCAAATATAAATCCCACAAAAAGTTGGGATCGGTCCAATAGGGAGTGATACGATAGAGAATTTAATGGTGAAGTGAAAAAAGTGTTCTAATTTGTTATATAAGTATACATTTTCAAAATTATTAAAGTTAATGGAAGGGGTTTGACGATTAGGGTGAGCAATTAAAATTAGAAAAACATGGAAGTAATCAAGTAGAGAGGGGTCCTTGGGGATGTGATTGAATTCATCTCCAATTTTGTTGTACGGGTGATTATTATCTACAAAAACTCGTTGAATGTTAGTGGGTAGCCTAGACTTTAGGTGTAACAGAAAATTTCGCAATCAACTATTAACAATCAAGTGAGTTCTCTCGAACACCGACAAGCCCAACAAATATGAACAACCCAAAACCTCAATTAATCTACAATCTCGAGCTAGATTAGTGGGATCAAATTCAGACCCACTTTCTCAAGACGAATCCACAATAACCCAATCACTACAATCACCAATTGATAACTTTAATACAAAAGCATATTTTTTAAGAAAGCCTAGAATACTAAGATAGAATCGTATTTTCAACAGCAGTTCATCAATTGAAACACAACTATATACTAAAATGCATAAGCTAATTTAAACATTAATGACATAAACATATCCCAAAGAATGGGGTTGTAGCCAAGCATCATGAAAAACTAGAAACTACCGACTATGTTCTCATTTAGTTTGGATTACAAATTGCAGGTCTTCACATTCCTCAAAATTTGTCCGAAATACTGTTGGAAAAATATTATTATATATATATCAAAAAGAACTATTTTATATCCTATTATATTTGGAAGATAATATTAGTTTATAACAATTTCCTTTCCATCAATAAATCTTTATTTTTGTAAATTATGTTAAATTTTTTAACTAAAGTTAGTCAAATGTATGGCAGTTACAATGTTTCCTTTTGACCAGAATTAATTGTCTTCAATGTATTGATGATATTCATTCTCATATTAATAATGGTTTTTATTAAAACATTAGTAGTTTTGTTATTCTTGGCTATATATTTCACACACGAATTCTAATAGAGAAAAGTACTAAAAAATAGATAGAGAGATTCTTCTTCTTCCTAATATTCAATTGGTGTGTTGTATTTTATTCTTTGAATCTTTTTTTCAGTTTTTGCTTCCTAGTTTAATACTACAAAAGCTTGTTGAATCCTCAAAATACACCATATTAGGTGAAATATCTTTAAGGACGGTGTCTTTCGACACGCCTCAAGCTACAATAATTTCCTATTGAAGTTACTGGTGAAGTACAAGCTTTGGTAAATTTGGTACAAGTGTTTGTCAAGAAGGTATTTTCCGTAAGATAACCAACAATCTTAAGGATATCTCAAACTTTATTCTTGCGAAATAATTGCTATATTAATAGAGTTTTTTCACGGTTAAAAAGAAAGGGCCGATATGAAAAGGTTTGATGGGGTCAAGCTATTACTTAAAGCTTTTCTGGCTAGGAATAAACTGAAGTTTGTTAATTTATGGCTGAAAGTTTAATCATATATCGGGAAAACTATTGTGGGAGCCTGGTTGGATTAGTTACAATTGTTACAGAAGTTGGTATTGGCAGAAATATCAACATTCTATTGGAGGTAATTGTGTATCATTGGTGTTCCATTTTATTCTGTTCATGCTAATAAGATATGTGATGATATTATGTCTATTTCTTAGTGAATGTGTATATATTCTATCTAAGTGAATGTGTGTCAATTAAGATAACATATCCCTCAATGTAGTAGAAGATTTGGAGATGTGATAATCCTGCTAAGTAATTGTAAAATTGTGTGAGCGGAAGATTTAAATTTTTGAGTCCATTTATGCTAACTAAAATTTTTTTATCCAACACACAAATTGGAGAAGAAAAATAAAATAATTGAATGAAATTTATGTTAATTTGATAAGATGTCAACTTCGATGGTATGTATTTTCATAGTTTATTTTTCTATTATATTCCATTTCATAATAATAATTAATAAAAAAACAAAACTTGTTCATATTTGCATTTTGTTTTATGTTTGTTACTGTTCCGTTGACTAATGTTAGTGAATTACCTTTCTAGATTTGACTTGAAACACACTATGTTTGTGCATATTAATTGACACGAGTTTTATGTTTGTTGTTTAACCGAATGCTTCTAATAACCAACAGTTTATTGAATTGGCTAAGTTATCATATATAGACTGTTTTTAATTGTATAAATTGATATGCTGCCATAAAATAGAAATATTATGAAATATTTGAAAGTATTGCTTAGGTTATGAATGTTATTCCTCTATTATGAAAAAATTGAAAGTGTTGGGTTATGTTCCTAAAATTGTTTTACATGATCTAAATTTTTTAACCGTATGTTAATAAATGTTTCATATTCATGTAATCAATTATGACTTGATTGAATGCAATGTCAGTGTTTTGAAAAAGTAAATACATTAAATATATTGTTGTATAATAAGGGTACAATGATGTATTGTGAATCTCAAAATTCACTAGTAATTATGAATTATTATTGCTGACCGCTCTATATTATAAAAATCAACTTAACAGAGTTAGTTATTATAGCGTTGATTGGTGATGAGGCTAATGGTTGAAATAACTATTACTGTGTAATCCAAGTGGAATAAAACCAATTTTTAGGTGACTAAATTAGATACATATGTTTGAGACATAATGTGATGAAAATATTGTAGTGAGTCAAATTATTTATGTAAAACAATAATGTGTAGTTAGAAATGAGTCTGATCAATTCAAGGACTAATGAAACATCGAGGGAAATAAGATCTTTAGTCATATGAGAAGATTAACAATGATGGTAAATCAACCTATGTGATTGAAGATCCCATGAATTAGGTTCATATGGATAATAACAAGTCATTTGTAGATCAAGTATATGTGTTGTCAATATAGGCTAGCCCATCCCATCCGGGCTAATACATGCTTTGACATTTTATGGGTCATGTAAGGTTAGTATATTTTTTGTGTGGGCAAGAACACGGTCGCCCAGCCTTTAAGTACGTGGGCTACAGACTTGTCGGGCCAGCCATTTCTTTAATATTATATTTTTCTGGAATTATTAAATTGTAAATATCGATAAAACTGTATTGCATGATGTTAATATTACTACTTGTTAATCAAATCCACAAATAAAATTATCTTTATAATATTTATTAAGCTTTTTTTCAAGTAAACATAGAAATATCTAAATAGATATATTAACCTAATTATTTTATGTTTAGACTCCTTATAATTTTAAATTTAAATGTTATACTATATTTTTGATTAATTTTTATTGGACTAGAGGCTGGCCCTACCGCTATATATCTCAAGCCCCACAAATCAGCAGACTTATTCAGGCTAGGCTAAAAAATTATTTTATTAAATGGTCTCCAAAAATCATAATCCGACACTACTAAATCCCGGGTTACGCAAGATCGGCCCAATAGGCGTAGCCCATAATCACGGCTCTAAAGTAAATATTATAAACTTATGTCCCTCCTATGATTTGTGAATATAGTATAATAATCTTCAAAGCAAAGTGAGGCAGAGTTAGAGCTCTAAATCCAACTCATATCTTTTATAGGTGGTGTATTGCTAAGCCGAATACACTTAATGACTGAACCTCTATGATTGTGAATTGTTGCCGCATCTATGAAATTGTGACAGATTTCTATATCACTAATAAATACCAGGTTACGCGCTTGGCCGCTTAGCACAAAATCGATAACGACAAAGATTGTGAAAGTACAATGTGATAGAATAAGACACTAGACTTACAAAAGAATTATTGGTTCATAGAAGTTATAAACTTCACCAATTATGCTTTGAGTATTTTGTTATTTTTATCTAGGTATAATTCATAGTCTATGGACATTAGATTCGATGCATTAGACTCATATGTGAACACCCAACAAAACTTCTCATTTCATTCTATTCCTTAGTAATACTTTTGAGATATGTAGGGGATTGTTGGAAAAATATTATTATATCTCTCAAAAAAATAATTTATATCTTATTATATTTGAAAGATAATATTAGTTTATAAATAATTCCTCTCCATAAATACTCTCTATTATTGGAGATTATGTTTATATTTTAACTAAAGTTAGTCAAATATATGACAGTTACGATGTTTCCTTTGAACAAAACTAATTGTTTTCTGTGTGTTAATGACATTCATTATTATATTAGTAACGGTTGTTATTGAAATATATGCAGTTTCTTAATCTTGGCTATATATTGCTCATGAATTCTTGTAGAGAAAAGTAGGATAAAATAAATAGAGTGATTCTTCTTCTCCCTCATATTCTATTGGTGTGATATGTTGTAATTCTTTGAATCTTTAATAGTTTTTGTTCCTAGTTTTATACTATATACACTTGTTTAATTATGGGGATACACCCATATCGAGTGAAATATCCTTAAGGAAAATGTTTTCGGATACGCCTCAAGCTATGAAAATTTCCTACTGAAGTTATTGATGAAGTACAAGTTTTGGTGAATTCAATACAAGTGTTCGTCAAGAAGGTACTAGCCATAAGATTATAAACAAATGCAACCCATCTCTAAATTTCTACTAAATAACTCTCAAAACACTGTTAGAGATAAAAACACAATGTAGGAACTCTAAAAAACTCAAAAAAATTTCTCAAAACTTTGTAATTCACTCTTCGCAATTACATTTATACGTTCCCAATTTTTTGGCTTCAGAGCCATTCATTGGTACTAGTCGAGCATTGCCAACCAAGTCAGGTGCGCCAAATGTCCCTTTTCATCGCCTTCTTGAATTTACTCTTCACCAATTCTCTTCTGTAACTTCATGCGATCTGAATCTGCATCGCCGATCGAGTCGCCGCTTCGCCGAAATGCCATATTCCATCATTGAGTTGACTTTTTTGCATGACTGGCCGGCTGTAATTTTTGGTCAGTCGAAGAGCCACTCGTCGACTTGCGTAGTGGTCTTGGCAATCGTCATCCTTTCTTGTCTTCAATACTTTTGCTCCTATTTATGCGGTAATGTCCTGGTCTTGCACTTTTCTCTTTGTTGATGCAAATTAACATTTAACATCAGTTTACAGCATACAGTAAGCATTGAGGACACTAAATCTCTTGATATTAATTTCTAATGAGTCGAAATCCCCAACTCATCAAGACTTGGTGAAGATGTTCTTGAAAGATCTCTAGGTACTCACTCATGACTAGGACTGACTTAGGCAGTGTCTCAATACTTTAGTGATTAACTCGGACTAAGTAATAGTCTCACCCCTCATAAACTATCCTTTCTTGCCTTAAGGTATGAAATAGAATGATGCTAAGGTACTGTTGAACTACCCCTCCACTCTAAAACTTGATCAATACTAAATTGAAACTTGACTAATTGAAATCTACAATCGACTAAGTGATAACAAGCAAAAAGCTAGTGCATACCTAAAATAACATCAAAATCCTCCATGGCTAGCTCAACTAAGTAAGTCATGGTCTTATTCTTCATTTTAATGGTGAATTAGGACGCTTATTTTGTTGTTATTCTATGTTAGCTCTATATTAAGGTTTACATAAACTTATGTCATTATAGGTAACTTTTCTATTTTATCATGTTTGAAAGGGGTAAGTCATCCATTAAGATCTTTGAAAACCAGTTAACCGGCCAAGATTAGGTTAATTAATTTTTTTAAAGAAAAACTAAACAAGGGGCTAAAAGTTACATAAAAGCGGATAAGTCAGTTGGCAAATACTTTAACATTTTAACATAAACCTCTTTCGCATTTAGAATGAAATAGCTTGCATATTTTCTTTTGAAACGATAGATAACACTAGTTTAAAATAAAAAGTGTTTGTAAAAAATTTAAGGTGCGAAAATGCAAACAAAAAAAAACTTTGTATATGAAATTATGTGCATGTCTTAAAAGAAGATGCACCTTGAAATCAGTAACACATTCTACATATGAAAGTGGATTAGAACAGAACGGGAAAAACATTAAAAGAAGATAATATAAGGTCATTTGCTTAAAACCATTTTATTAGTCTCCAATGAAAACTGACTGAAAAATCAAACTTATGAAAAAAAAAATTATTCAAATTGAGCTTAAATAAGTGCTAGACATTTTTTAAAAATGAAAAGCTCGAATATGATAAAAACTTTAGTGGTAACTAGGTTTTGGGTAACTAAGTAATTAGATCTAAACGTGATCATTTTGCTATGTTGGTTTTCCCGAATAAAAAACTAAAACACTTCTAAATCATCACGCAAGTAAATTCATCATCTAAAAATAATCAATAAATGGTAAAGATACTAATAAACATAGGGGACTCCAAGTGAGTTTCACTGATTTTGATTTCTATTTAGAAGAGTCAAAGATTTGCACTCCACATGCGGGTATGACGATAACGAATCCATGATACTCTATTTTTGCATGTCTTTAATTGGACTCCATTTTTCTCCAAAGTTCATGCAAGTTAAAAGATGACAAAGAGATTATAAAGACTATGGACATTATAAGATACTGAATAAATTTATTATAGACCTAAATAAAATTACACTACAAAGATACAATCTTGGCCACGAAATATAAAAACATCAGATGACATACCCATTTTACCGTGGATGACTTTTGAACTAACTAATATAAGTAATCTTGAAGCAACCATACCTGCATTATAGCCAGTAGATTAAATTTCAACTTCAACAGATTAAAACTAAAGATACTTACTTTTCACACATTGATTTTTACATCCATTGTACTTAACAGAGGAACAAAAGAGACTTACATTTATATGTACAGAGATAAAGCACGATCATGGTAAAGCGCATATTGTAGAATATTGTTTAACTAACAGTGGCGGATCTAGAATTTTAAGGTTGTGGGTGCTTTGAAGTGAAACTGTAAAAAATATATATGTGTTAACAATGAGATTCAAACCTTGGTACAACAACACTAAAAGAGTCTTAAGTACCCATCCTAGAACTATTGAGCTAACTATATGATTTATTCATTGGGTGCCCTATGTTAATTTTATACAAATACCTGTAGATTTCTACATTAATATATATATATTTCGTAACGCAGTTAATGGGTGGTCGAGCACCCGGCAGACACCATGTGGGTCCGCCCCTGGTAACTAAGCAAGCAATAAAGAGGCAGGACAGTATTGGCAAAGAACCTCAAAAAAGATACTCTGCCAAGAAATGACAAGGGGAATAGCAATGTACAACAACAGTCACAAGCTACTACTTTCACTAAGTTAGTAGACACACAACTTAATTCATACTCGGAAACATCCACAAGTGCTGATGGATGGAAAACTATTACAAGAAAGAAAGGAAATACAGCTAATCCACTAGTCAATAATACAAAGATCGGAAAATTCAATAGTGTTGGTATGATGATGGCTAAAAAAAATAATACGCATACTCGCAGCTCCATAGGTACTCAAAATGCAGTGGTAGTAACTCACAACACTATATAAGAAGTGGAGAATATGAAGATGGTCACTCTTGAATGCTCACAGCATATGCAACAACTCAACATCCAGGCGAATACTAAGCATACAAGACTTGACAAAGAAAAGGAAACCAAAGAGAAAAATAAAAAACCAAAAAACACTACCATCAGAAGAAACCCCAAGAAAAGCAAACAGGAGAAAGAAGTTGAATTACCTGAGGTTGATGACCAATGACAAATCTTGACCACTGATCTAGTGAAGGTTAGCATGGGGGAGATCTCAAAAGTCATTAGAAAAGGGAGAAAGTTTTCTGCCAAAGTTATTCTACCGAGAGATTTGATTATTGATAATAAAAACATTAGTAAGGAGAACAAAAATTCAGTAATCCTCCTCACTTTGGAATAGATTCTAAATAAGCGGAGAAATATGCAGGCTGGAGAGACAAAGAAAGAGGTCAAGAACAACAACTTATGGATGAACCTGATCCACCAAATATCCAGGATCCAGGTGGAGGTGCTTTGCCTGCTGATACGAATCACAAGGCCTGCAATATATTACGACAATGTTGATCAAGACCAGGTCATTATTGTGACGAAAAATGAAAACGAAAATCTAACAATAAAAAACACCAAGTTTAACGTGGAAAAACCATTCAAACCGAAGGTAACCACCACGGGATCGACAAGATCCGAATTGCTTCACTATACCAAAAAGATTTTTACAATTATTCTTCTAATGGCAACAAAACAAGTGCCAAAAGAGAACAAACAATAGCTACACAAACAAAAGATAAATAGAAAAAAACATCACCCAAACCCAGCTTCAGTTCGGGACCTAAACAGGATCTTTTTGACCTCCGAATCCGATCTCCACCATTCAAATCAACCAACAAGATGTAACAAAAACTCAGTACAAATTTCAGCCTGATCCAACGGTTAGTTAATTAGTAAACACGATATGAACATTACTGGTCGGAGAGATAGACTGCAGCAAAAGAATTCTTTTCTTTCTCTCTTTTCTCTTGTTGAAATATTTCTAAAAAAACCTCTCTTATGTTCTAAATTATTTAAAAGACAATATCAATGAGCAATTAATTATTCTTTCAAGACAATCCTCTATTTATAGAGTTGTGCTTTTCCTTACAATGCCAAAACCAACTACAAATATGATTACAATTCCAATCCTTTTTGTAATAGAATTGGAAACCAAATAAAGAGAATAATTTCAATCATTTTCCAAGTAGGATTAAGTCATGGTCCTTTCGCTGGAACATGGGCAATAGCCCAAGAAACTCCCCCCCAACCAAGGGGCCAAATGGACTTCAAGTGGAGGATTTCTTGGCATGTTTCATGTCTGCCGCACTTCTACAAAACTTATGCTTATCTACGATCACCACTTTTGTAAGCATATATGAAGGATTGTCATTAGTGTGTATCTTCTCAACCTCAAATAATTTCTCTTCTAGGGCCATTCTAATCCAATGATATTTTCTACTAATATGCTTGGAAATAGAATAAAAGTTAGAGTGCTTGGTGAGATAGATAGAACTTTGATTATCACAAAATAAGACAAATCTAGATTGTTCAAAATCAAGATCTTTGATAAACTACTTCATCCAAAGCAATTCCATATCTGACATACACATCAAATATCGTAGTATCCATTTCCCTGCACCCCAATGTTCTTTTCCGGTATTGGAAAGAAATCTGCTAACGGTATTAACAACATTTTCAATATCTGGTCTGGTGCATATCATAGCATACGTCAACTACCAACCGCGGAAGAATATGGAATACTCGACATCTCATTCTTCTCTTCATTAGTCGATGGACTTTGAGTCATACAAAACATAAAATGTTTAGCAAGAGGTGTACTAACCACTTTTGTCTCTGTCATGTTGAACCACTTGAGTACTTTCTCAATATACTCCTTTTGGGATAGAGATAACTTCTTCTTGTGTCTATCTCGATGGATTTGTATGCCTAATTTATTCTTTGCTGGCCCCAATTCCTTCATCGCAAACAAATTGCGTAACTCTTTCTTAAGGAATGCAATTCTAGATTTATTTTTACCAACAATCAGCATATCATCCACATAAATTAGTAAGATAATAAAATGATCATCAGAGAAAATCTGAAAGAATACACAGTGAACTAAAGAAGTTTTCTTGTAACCCTGATTTTCAATGAAAGATTCAAACTTTAAGTACCACTAACTTGGAGCTTGTTTCAAGCCACACAAACTTTTTCTCAATTTGCAAACATGGTTTTCTTTCCCATTAACTACAAAACCTTCAGGTTGCTCCATGTAGAAATCCTCTTCTAAATTACCATGAAGAAAGGAACTCTTGACATCCATCTGCTCAACCTCTAAATCTAGAATTGCGTCTAAGGCTAGAACCATACTAATAGAGGACATTTTCACAATAGTAGAGAAAATTTCATCAAAGTCAATCCCCTTTCATTGAACAAAAGCTTTGACGACTAACCTAGCCTTGTATCTAGATGCAAATGTATGTTGATCTTGCTTTAATCTAAATATCAATTTATTTGTTAAAGCTTTCTTACCTTTCGGTAAATCCACTAGCATATATGTGCCATTCTCGTGAAGTGACCTTCATCTCATCTTCCATGGATTCTACCCACCTATCTCTATGTGTACCTATCATGACTTCATCATAACCTTTAGGTTCTCCCATGTCAGTCAAGAGGATATACTCATTAGGAGAATAACGTGTTGAGCTTTTTCTTTTCTCTAGTAGATCTTCTACAAGAGGTTTCAAGATCATTCGAAGTGGTTATATCACCATGAGTTGGTTGATTATCAACCACAACATCATAAGTAGGAACATTTATATGTTCTACACTCTGATCATTATCTGGATTATTACCTTGGGTTCCCTCGTGTGCAGAGGATGTATCACTAATAGGGATTGGATCAACATCAACTAAGCTCTCATCAGTATGAGAATCTAGTTTCTTAGTCTTGTCAATATCTTCAATAGTTTGATAATCAAAGAGCACAACATCACGAATTCTAATGATTTGCTTATCAATTTGATCATACAAGCGATATCCAAACTCATCTTGACCATAACCAGTGAAGATGCATTACTTCGTTTTGACATCCAATTTCAACCTCTCATCTTTTGGAACATGCACACTAGCTTTTCACACAAACACTATCAACTGATCATAAGAAATATCCTTATCAAACCAAACTCTGTTTGGAATATCACCATCCAAAGTAACAACAGGACACAAATTGATAACATAAGCAACAGTGTTAAGTGCTTCAGCCCAAAAAGAATTGGGAAGTTTAGCCTTTGAAAGCACACATCTAACTTCTCAACTAAAGTTCTGTTCATCCTCTGTGCCAAACCATTTAATTGAGGAGTCTTTGGAGATTTTTTTTTATGAGGAATTCCTTGCGATTTGCAGTAGTTATCAAAGGGACATGTATACTCACCACTATTATCAGTGCAAATACATTTTAATTTCATTCCCGTTTCTTTCTTAGATAAGGCTTGAAACTGTTTAAACACATCAAGCACTTGATCTTTGGATTTTAAAGGATATACCCAAATCTTGCGAGAATGATCATCAACAAAATTAGCAATATAAAGGGCATCACCTGTTGACTTCAATTTGAAAGGACCACACAAATCTGAGTGTACTACCTCCAATAGCTCAGACTTTCTTGAAGGAGGATGACTGTGAAAAGAAACTATTTTCTATTTCCCTGCTAAGCAATGAACACATCTTTTCACCTTTGTTTGTTTCATACCAGCAAGCAAATTCTTGTTAGCCAAACAGGTGATCCCCCTCTCGCTCATATGACTAAGCCTCTTGTTCCACAATTCTGATAATGTCTCGCTCTCCACCAAATTTATAGAGTCACCAAGAATCGATCCTTGTGTCACATATGAATTTGAATATTTTCTTCCTCGAGCTAAAAACTGTGAGCCTTTGGTGAGCTTCCATTGGCCATTGCACAAGTCATTATGATATCCATCATCATTTAGTTGTCCTACAGAGATCAAATTTAAGGGAATGTCTGGAGCATCCTTGACATTCTGAAGGACCAACGTTGAACCGATATTGGTTTTCAAACAAACAGTGCCAAAACCAAACACCTTAACCTCACCAGCATTACCCATCTTTAAAACCTCAAAGTTAACAGAAGTATAAGATGAAAAGAAGTCTTTTATTGGTGTGTCATGTGATGTGGCTCCAAAATCTACTATCCACCTTGTATCTTGAGAGGCAAAATTGATGACGTCTTTATCACAAGCAAAGAGAAGGTCATCTTGGACAACAGCAACAACATTATCTTCATTGTTTTCTTCCTTCTTCCCTTCTTTAAGATCTTGCTTCAATTGTTTACAAAATCAATTAATATGTCCTTTGTTTACACAATGATAACATATAATATTTGGATTCTTGAATTTTTACTTACTTCTGCTTTACCTCTATTTCTCAATCTCTTGTCTTATGTCTCCCTCGATCTTCTGTATATAGAACATCTGAATGTGAAGACGTTTCTTGAGATTTTCATCTAACCTCTTCATTCAATACACCACTCTTTCGATATTCCATAGTCACCTTTCCACCAGTGGCAGAATTTGTTAAAGAAACACGAAAAGTTTCCCAAGAATCCAGTAGTGTTTTAAGAAGCCAAAGTCCTTGTATTTCATGATCAAAATTAACACCCATTCTTGATAGCTGATCAAGAATACCCTGAAAATCATTTATATAATTAAGAATAGTACTGCCCTCCTTGCATTTAAAGGTCATCAATTTCTTTAACAAGAACAACTTGTCATTTCCAGTTTTTGAAGCGTAAAGTCTCTCAAACTTTTCCCACAATGTTCAAGCATGTGTCTCATTCACAATATAGTTGAGAACATTATCTTCAACCCATATTCTTATATATCCACATACTTGTTGGTGCTCAAATTCCCAATTTTCATCGGTCACATTCTCGGGTTTATGAGCAGAAAAACCAGAACATGCATCTTCTTCATGAATAATAAATCTTTCATCATGCCTTTCCATATGTTGTAGTTTCTTCCGTTTGGACATATCATCTTTATCATTTTCCGCTCCTTATAGATAATCTTAGCTCTGATACCAGTTGTTGTGACGAAAAAATTAAAACGAATATCTAACAATAAAGAAGACCAAGTGTAACGTGGAAAAACCCTTCAAACCGATGTTAACCACAACGGGATTGACAAGATCCAAATTTCTTCACTATTCATATAAGAGGGTTAAAAATATTCTTCTAATGGCTACACAAAAAGTGCCAAAATAGAGAAAAAAATAGCTACACCAACAAAAAATAAATAGAAAAAAAAACCACCCAAACCCAGCTTCTGTTCGAGACCTGAAATAGGATCTTTACAACCTTCGAATCTGATCTCCACCGTTCAAATCAACCACCAAGATGTCCGAAACATTAAATCTAAATTCCATCCCAATCCAACGGTTAGTTAATCAGAAATAATGATTTGAACGTTGCTGGTCTGAGAAAAAGACTGCAGCAAAAAACCCTTTTCTTTCTCTCTTTTCACTTATTGAAAGCTCTCTAAAAAAACCTGTCTTATGTTCTAAATTCATTCAAAGAAAGTATAAATGAGCAATTAATTATTTTATCAAGACCATCCTCTATTTATGGAGTTGTGCTTTTTCTTACAAAGCCAAGACCAACTACAAATAGTATTACAATTCCAATTGTTTTCCTAATAGAAATGGAAACCAAATAAAGAGAATAATTTCTATCCTTTTCAAAGTAGGATCAGGCCATGGGCCTTTGGCTGGAACATGGGCAATAGCCCAACACTCATGACCATGGTTACTCTGCCTGAGGGAAAAGATCGATCCAAATTAGATGATGAAAAATCTACTAGAATCGGTGACGATTAACATGCAAAACTACCATGTGCATTGACACTCAAAGGGAAGTGATCCTTTTCAGCAAGCTTTCTCCAAGAGGTCTTAATGGACTGAATGGAGAGGAAGATAGTGGTTCCTAAAATGAAGGAACTATCACTAACAAAGAAGGTCATCAAAAGTTCTCTTAAATGTACTCGTGGAATATAAGGGCAATTGCCTCCCAGGGTGTTGTTGATTGACTCAAATACATCAAAGAAATACAATCTTCCTTTCATATTCCTACAAAAGCCTATGGTAAGATAAGGTAAGATCGAAAGATACAAAAGAAAGCTAGGCTTTCAATACTGTTTTTATAATTGTTGTAATAAAATCTGGATTTTTTGATACTATGATTCTATGATTAACATAATTATTGACAAGGAACAACAGGTTCTTCTATAAATTACTCAAGTCCAATGAACTTTGAATTTCTACGTTTTTGCCAAGTGTGAGGAAGCAGGCAGGACAAATCTGTGGATGAAATTAGGGCTTCTTCCAATGTTGTCAATGCCTCTTGGGGGATAGTAGGTGATTTTAGTGTGGCCTTAAACTCTTATGAAAAAATGGTGGAAGACCTTATAGAGTACAGGAAGGATTTGATTTTACCTCTTGCCTTACTAATTGGAATCTACATGATTGAGATTATCTTGGTGCTTCATTTACTTGGATTAACAATAACCCTCCAAATGCCATCCGGAAATGGTTGGACAGATTAGCCTATAATGCAGAATGGTTTGACGTTTGTGGAGGCACTACTCCTACCCATTTGGCCAGGACATGCTCCGGTCATGCCCCCATTCTCATTAACTATGGATCTAATGATATGTATCACACACAATTTTTAAAAATTTTAAGGTCTACTTGGGAGTTATTCAACAATCTTGGTCTCAAGAAGTCCAAGAGAATCCTATGTTTATATTGCATAAAAGATCAAGGGAGTGTGCAAAACTCTCAATGAGTGGTCCAAAACTGCCTTCGGAGATATATATGAAGAACCCAAGAGGTTAGTGATGTTTATCCAAGACCTTGAAATGACTCCTATCACAGACAATAGTCTTGTTAATAGAGAGAACATTTCTATAGCTAAAGCTTAGTATACAAGATTTTTAAAGCTGCAAAACTCTATCATGAGGCAAAAAGCTAACGTAAGATGGTTGGACGATAGAGGATCTAATACTGCATTCTTCCATAGTATCATCAAATATAGAAGAAGGAAACTTTACATTCATAAAATCAAAGATATGGAAGGTAATTGGGTTGAAGGGAGCGATAATTTCGCGAATGCATGTATACAATTTTTCCAAATACTTTTTCAGTGTAGAAGAAATACTCGAGGATTGTCAAATCCTTAGTGTAGTGCAAAAAGTAGCTACTGATGCTGAAAACATGCTTCTTACATCACTTCGTACTATACAAAAAGTTAAATATTGTGTTTTTTTTCTATTGATCCTAACAGTTCTCCGGCCCTGATGGTTTGAGTGGAAAATTTTATCAAAGTACTTGGAATGTGATTGCTGAAGATATTCACAGGGCAGTTTTGGAATTTTAAAAGGGTGCATCTATTCCTAAACTCATGTGTCATACTTTTCTTATTATGCTTCCTAAAGTTGACTTACCGCAAAAATTTTCTGATATTTGTGTTATTAGTCTATGCAATGTATCTAGTAAGATAATTACAAAGCTTATTAATGTCAAACTCAGCTCTATCTTGCCAAAAATAATCACCACTAATCAGAGTGGCTTTGTTAAGGGAAGATCCATTGCAGAAAATATCCTATTGACTCATGAAATTGTTAAAGATATCGGCAAACCAAGGAAAGGGAGTAATGTGGTTATTAAACTTGACATGGACAAGTCCTATGCACGTGTTTCTTGGCCTTTTATACGTTTCATGCTTAGATAGTTGGATTTTTGTGAAAATTGGATTGATCACATTTATAAATTTATCTCCAACAATTGATACTTTTTAATTGTAAATGGTAGCAGAAATGGATTCTTCAAATCAGAATGGGGTCTGATATAAGGAGATCCCCTTCCCCCTCCCTTTTCATATTATCTGCCGAACTACTTTCTCAGATGCTCAAGAATCTCAAAAAAAAATTCCCGAATTTAGAGGCTTCTATATGAATCCCCAAGGTCCTCAAATTACTCATTTATCCTTTGCAGATGATACCATTATCTGAGGTAGTAGTCTAAAACAATCTCTAAAGAGAGTCCTTAATACCCTTGATATGTATGAGAAAATGTCTGGACAACTTATCAATAAAACCAAGAGTTTATACTATGGCTACAAGAACTTCTCAAAGTACTGTTTTTTGAGTTGGTAGAATTTTTGGCATGAGATTTAAAAAGTTTCTTCTAAAATATCTTGGTAGTCCTATATTCAAAGGTACAAAAAAGCTGGAAATATTTGCCGAGATGGTGACCAAAGTGATCAATAGAATTAAAGGGTGGCATCTGAAGTTCTTATCCTCGGGTGGGAGGGATGCTTTAATTAAACATGTACTTATTGAACTCAATATTCTTACATTAGTAGTTTTACATCCTCCTAAAGGTTATTGAATTTTTCATAGCTAGATTCTTTTGGTCCGGACTTGAAACTAAATCGATACAACATTGGGTTCCGTAGAAAAACCTTTGTTATCCAAATGAAAAAGGTTGCATTGGTTCTAGATGAATTCAAGACACTTGCAATGACTTCATAGCCAAACAATGATGGAACCTCAGAACCAACAACTCACTATGGTTTAAGTTCATGAGTTTCAAGTATTGCGAAGGATCCAACCCTTTTCCTAGTCAATGGAATAAGGGTCAATCTCATAGTTGGAAGGCCATGAGTTCTATAAAAGATAAAATGGAGCAGAATATTTTGTGGAGAGTTCAGAAAGGTGAAGTTAGTTTGTGGTTTGATAAATGGTCACCTAATGGGCCTTTATATAAGTATCTAGATGAGAACTATATCATCAATGACATTATGCTCAAAGTTGTCTTTAGGAATGGGAAATGAGATTGGACTATTTTCCATACACAACCACCTATGGGACTGAAAAACACGCTATTGTCCATTTTATTTAGCTTCAGTCAGGAAATGGATGACAGAGCTATTTGGACTATTACTAAAAATGGAAAATTCTTGGTTTCCAGTGCTTGGACTATTACATCTCGCTATTGTCCATATCTTCAGCAATCAGATTCTGTCCATAGCTTGGAATCTGATTGCTGAAGATATGGACAATAGCGAGATGTAATAGTCCAGTGTTTAAATCAAAGAGATGTAAACCATTTTACCAAAAGACTCTGGCATAAGCTAATTCCTTTCAAGATGTCTATCATGTCCTGGAGAGTAATTCATGATAGAGTTCCTATTGATGGAAAAATTATTAGATATGACATTGAGGTTCCACTTACTTGTTGTTGTTGTGCAGGTCCAAATATGACACTGGAATTTTAATCTACTACTCATCTGTATTTCTAGGACAATTTGCTCAAGAGGTATGGAAATACTTTGCTGGAAGATTTGGCATAATTTACAGAATTACCAACCAGAGAGCTCTCTTGATAAGCTGTCGGAATAAGACAAGTCAAAACTCCTCAGAAACTTTTATTCATAGAATCCTTTCCCCTACTATCATTTGGGAAATGTGGAGATCTAGATCCAGCTCACAATATGATGCAGAAACATCCATTCAAAGATCAAAATATCTTATCACTTTCAACATCACTCAATTAATTGGGCTACAATTGAAAAAGATCACTATGGGAAATAGTTGGGAAAATCTTTGCAGATTATATGGTAAAACAGTTGTAGAAACTTCCTCTATTATTGTTCCTTGGATCAAACCTCCTTTACTCTCTATTAAGCTTAATGGTGATTGATCATGTATTAATGGAAATTGTGGAGGAGGAGGAGTGATCAGGACTTGTGTGGGTGATCTAATCATGGCATATTCCATTTCTATGGGTAGAGGTAAAGTAACAGTGCAGAGGCAGGTGCATTGTTATTTGGTCTTAAGTGGTACATTGATAATGGCTTCAACATGATCATTTGTGAAATTGACTCTCTGATAGTATATACCTCTGTAAACGGAAGGTGGAAAACTCCGTGGAAGATTGAAGATACTATTGAAGGAATCATAAATTAGTTACTAACTATGACATCTTTATTCAACATTGCTTTAGACAAGCTAACAAAGTCGCTGATAAATTAGCTACTATTAGTCACAATGAAGAAAACAATTGTGTGCAAAGTAATTTTGTTGAGTTACCTAGGAAAGTTCAAGGCTTATTAAATGTTGATAGATTGCAGATACCTTCATTAAGAGTCAAGAATAAGACACCAAGTATGGTCACTCATGAGCCTCCTTAGATGTTCAAATATATTTGCCACTTCTAATTCTATTTTTGCTTAGTAGACGAAAAGGCTTTTTAGCCAAGCTATGATTCCACATCTTGTAGCAAAGGGTCATACATGACCCTCCTTTTGCAACTCTTCTTCTACGTGGCAATAAGAATAAATATTGAAAAAAAAAAACAATAAAGATCTCCATTAAAATGTACACCTACTTTAAGAAATATAAGGACAACAAATAAGCCATCAATTGGGAGAAAAAAAGCTAACAAATGATTTCATATAAATCTCTTCTATAAACTAGGTCGTTCGTTAAATTAAATATATCTAAAATGCCAAAGAAAATACATCAGTTTGTTGTACCTTGACCAAGATGAAATCATTCTCGACACCGAAAAAAAGGAAAATGAGTGAAAATCACCTCCTATAGGGCAATGAACATTGTTTCTTTGACTAAAGGTCTACATTTAAACAATGAAAAACTCAAACAATTAAGATTTAAAATAGAGTTCTGGTCAAGATAAAATGATCACTTTTGAATCAAAATACAGTTTTACAAGGTTCTATGGGGGAAGAAAAAAGCTTCTTCTTCCAAACGAATGCAATATGTTCAATGTTTATAGGAATAAATTAGGTCTATTGGCTCAAATTTAGGGAGGATTTTGGAAAGAAATAGTCATTTTAATTTTGAAATATATGCTTGATTATTCTTCCTCAAAAATCTCAAAAATTCTTAGGCATTTTCTTGACCGAATGAAAAAAGAGAGATATAAATGAGGGTAGGAAAAAAAGAGTCGTTGATTTCCTTTAGAAGAAAGGATAACAACTTCACTAAAATAGGTGGGAAATCTCTGTCCATGTCTTTGAATCGATAGACGCCTTCTCTACAAAGAGGCAAAAGGGTGAAGAAAACGAAAATTGTGAGGTGAGTCTGTTATTACAAAAATAACTTTAGCTGATTTAATTAATTTTGGGCTAAAAAGGGACGTATTTAGGCTTAATGTTGGACCTAAATTTAGGATGAGTTTCAAAATTTTGGGCCTTTTTGTTCATATTCAAAATTATTTTGGGATTTTAACTTAATAACTGTTATGATACATTTTGTAAATTAGAAATTAATAGTTTTGAAAATAAAATATCAATAATATGATTTATGTCAATAAAAAATATATATACAAAACATGTCCATTGTTTAGTAAAAGAGGGTTACAAGATAGGAATTTCAAAATTTTATAGTTCATTACTTTGCATAGAAATGTAAGAACGAGGAAAACAATAGTAAATATAAATAGTTATAGTAGTAAATTTAGTTCCTAAAAAAGTAATTTGATACAATATTAAATTAGAAGTTCAAAAATAAAGAATTAGAAAAATGAAGAGTCAAAATTGGGTGTCAATATGTGCTTGTGATAAACAAAGATAGTACAATCACGGTAGACTCATTCAGCTAGAATAGACTCACCAACATATGTGGAAACACTAAATGGATCAAGAAGTTGTTTAGGTGAAATGTTGAACCTCATGGTTACGTATGGAGTGTCACATCCGGGGAGCACCCCCTAGACGTTACTGTTGTCGTCTTCCTCGAAGAGGACTTAGACAAGCCCTTAACATTCATAGTTACATGTCATAGGATAAAACACGAAAAAGTTAAAACTTTTTACATATACATAGTGAGGTATACTTATAAATTTCACATATCTTATATGTAGTTTACATAGACTCCTCGCGTAGGAAACTTACTTGGGCTCCTTTTATACAACGTAAACAATATACAAAAGTTAGTCTAATAGGATTGTCTCATATAAAACCATTTAAAAATGAGTACAATATTAGACTTAGCCATTACAACTTCAATACGCCATATAGGCTTACAACAGTGTATCAAATGATAAAGGAATGAACTAGACGATATGATTACAAAGTTAGAACATGAAAAAGGTAACATACCCGAATGTGGGGACCCAACAGCACTTGGAGAAAGAGATCTAAGTCTTGTTCAAGTTGGGATCCTAGGAATTCAATGGCCAAAACCTACATATTAGTAGAAAACATAAGAGAATGGGTTAGTGCACCACTTGTACTAAGTATAGAAACAATGCATATAAAACATTTGAAAGCATGCATCAAAGGGGCCACTTATTTAGAAAACATGCTAAATCATTTTGAAAGCCATTAATGCACATACAAGAAGGAATATACAATATAAGCATCACAATAACATAAGTCATGTTCATAATCAAAGACAACATCACATAACAATTATATCAACATGTCATGTCCAATAGTTCATATCAACATATTTACAAAACCCTTACAAACAATTTCATCACAAGCCTACAAGTGAAATGCTCATGTGAAGACCCATAACCCAACATAACTATGTAAACAAGATAGGACATCATAACTAATGCTTTGCTTCATATAACATATATCATAGATAGTCATCACCACATATAGAAATTTAGACCATTAACATGTTCATCATTATAGCCACCATCATATAAGGATATTATCATTTGGAGTTAACATCATACGTTACTTAATAACATAATACATATGGCCATCTCCTAGGACTCCCCTTAGAGCAAACTTGTGCAATTTCTAGAAAGGGTACCATACCCCTACCATAAATAAGTAGACCTCTCAAGTCACCATAGTCAATGTCTACCATAATTTTCATTTAGTCATTCATTTTACTTTCAAGAATAATTGTCTTAACCGACATAGACCACATGAGATAAATGTGAAATCCGGTGTCATAAAGCGCTACACCCAAAGAAGGTATTCTACTTGCCAAGGTAGAACCAAACATGTACATAGCACTTTATGGGGATCCACTAGCTAGTATTCTTATAGGGGCAACATAGTTCAACAAGTAGGAGACATAGTAGAAACCCTCTTCATGATATTAGCATTGTAATATCTATCTTAAGAAAACATATATAACATACTTTATATACATGGGAAGGGACACATGTCGCAACTAGTTCACTCGGTACTAAGCTAGAGTCCCATTTTGATAAGGCTTTAAGTCAACCATATTATAGGTCTTAGGGAATAATCCCTTGTACATTCATGTTATAAGCTCATTAGGTATAGAGTGAGAACTACCTTTCATCCACACCATCATTGGTGAAGTCATCATAATCAATTAATAACAAGGCACACAAGTGATTAACACTCAAACATGCATTATCATATCAAGACATCACGACCATCCTATGCATATCAAGGAATCAAAATAATCATATCATCTTGGTCTCAATCTAATAACATATAAGACTTCAATTGCACATAATCATCTAGTATAATCTATCATCATTGAAGTAAAGAAATCAAGATCGCAAAGTCTTACCACACAACCTTTATAATCCCTCTTCAAGATCTTACCCTCAATTCATCACTATTTTCCTTGTAATCCACTCACCATCATCGTAACATATTGAATTCAAAAATAAAATAATCAATTGTAACAACCCTAATCATCCACAAGTTCAATTCCTACCAAGGATTAGGGAAAAAGGGCATAATCTATAGTCTTTCACGATAAAATAGGTCAAGGACCAAGAACTATATCAATTAGACAATAAACAACTATAATCTATCAATAATAATCAATACAACACATAAGAAATAATATTAAAAGAAAAATGACGAAATTGGAAGAAAATCTATTTTTGGAAGAGCATGGAAATCATATTTTGAAAGAACCTCTTGGGGAAAATTTTCCAAGAGTGAATATGTAACGACCCGACTTCTAGAATACGAATTGCCACCGGCGTCGTTAACCTCTCAGAGGTCGCAGACAAGGCTCTTCTTGCATTCATGACATTCATATGGTTAATTTTAGCAGAAAAGTTAAAACTTTTAGATGTATGAAGTTTACACAGACTTCATATAGTCATTACATGTTAAACATTATATACTACGCTCAACATCAATAGACAACCATCTAACATAAAAAATCAATTAGAAAGTTAAGATGAATAACTATCCTTACATCAAAAGGTTCGCAATGAAATATGAAAGAAACGCTAGGGACAACATCCACTAGCTATGTCTATATATAAAGATAGACTAATTTTTGTAGAGTCCGCGAAATCAAGAGGACCTACCAAATGGTCTGGAGAAAATCTGAAGTCCAAAATACTACAAGTGTCATCAATCTGCTCTATAATAGTAAATAGTATGGTGTTAGTACACCACTTGTATTAAATATGTGTGTATGCATTATTTGAAGAAACTTCATGAGTTTGATATTGGCACTTGACATTCTTAAGCTCTTCATCAATTCTCACTTTTAACATACGTTCCATTATCATCATCATTCTCACTTTCATAGTGACATCATCAAAAATAAGATTATGCGAGCTTAACATGAAATCCAGTGGCTCCCCCACACTGAAAAGAGGTGATTCACCGGTTAAAATGAATCTTAGACCATGTAAGCAACTCATGGAATCCCGTGTCTGCCCCACATATGGAAAGGGGTGATCCCTTTCTAAGGCAAATCCATCTCAAGTGTTCACTCCACATCGAAAAGGAGTGGCTCATGGCTATAGTGCCAAGAACATATCCTGAGCATTAAGTGACATAGATCATCATGTGACCTGAACATGAAATTATGTGTATGCCCCACATCGTATAGCGGTGGAATCACTTGTCAAGGTGAAACCATACGTGCCTAGCTCGGTTTGATGGAAACCACTGGCTAGTTCCTATGTTGGGTAGACATAGTTCGAAGACTAAGGACATAATGAGACTACTTATGTAACAACCCTAAAAAAGGATATGCTAAGTAATGCTTAATGTGTCTAGAATGCCTACGATTAGACAAGGTTCACACGGATTGATGCGCATAGAACAAGACCTCTGAAACCTTATGAAATCCAAGACAACTAACTTGGGGAGTTAGTTGAGATAGGAAAGGTTGGGTCCAGCTATGTAGGGCTCCCGAATATGAAGATTTACTCGGATGAGTCTTTATCGAACTTAATCATGGGAAATCATAAGTTTGGAGGGTCTAGGAGTAAAATGGACTTTTTCCAGGGTATGGGTAGTAAAATAATTTCCCTAAATATATAATTAATTAATAAGGTGGAGGGTCATTTTGGGGAGAGAGGACCAAAAATTGGCTGTTAGAGTGAAGTTTTGCTCCACGCGGGTTCGAACCTAGGTGGAAGCAATGATTTAAATTGTTTTTTATTTAAATTGGTAAATTAATGTAATTTATTAATATTTATTATTTCTTTTCTGATTTAAAATAAAAGGGAAATATGATTTTTAATATTTAACTAAACCTTATTTGACTAAGTCCTAAACTAGACTCCTAAGCCAAAGATAACTCTATTCTCTCACGTCTATCTCTCATCACACGTTCAATCTCTCTTCTTTTTCACATTCTCTCTGCCAAATAATGTACAAGAACAGAGCATAAACCAAAGTTCTTTACCCTTGAAGAACTCAGAACGAAAATTTTAAACAAACAACTAATCAAAAAAGTTAGGCAAAGGAAGGATATTTTCCGTCAAAAGTATGGTGTTGAAACATGGATTTGGACGTGATTGTTGGATCTGGTTTGGGCAGAAACTTCAAGGTTTGAACGTCATAAAATGTATGGGTTTTCTTTTCTCTTGGTCCCTTTATCAAGAGACCCCTAAGTAAGTATAAATTCCAATCGAGAAACTAAGGTTGTCCCCGTTGCATGGCCCTGTCATTAGATCCTTCGAAAGATTCAAAGCATGCATTGGTATGTCTTCTGGTATATAATATTAGGTCTGGTTGTGATTACGTATTGAATGTGTATTTGAAAATTATGTAAAGATTGTAGGATGTATTCCGGAAAAGTGTTTTACGTAATTGTTTGAGCATGGGATTGCTGTGAATTAACTATGCTGCTGCCTGAAATTTGTGTGTTATAAATTTTTTGTTTTTCATATAAGAAAATTTAAAAGTGTGATGTTCATATAAGGTTAATGTTGTTGTAATAATGTCACCCGAATAACTCCAAGAATCAACATAAAAACTTGAGAGAAAGATGGATTGAAAGAGAGCAAATTTCCAGCTTGCTGGAAATATTGGTCTTGGCAAAAAATTAGAAAAGTGAGCTACGTTTTAAAATTTTTAAATAATTGTGAGGTCATTGGGAAATGAATCTAAGACCTCACCAAATACAAATTACATTAAAAGTTCATGACAAAAATGAAAAGAAAAATAAAATGTGGATAGTGGGGATTGAACCCATAACCTCTTGAATGGTTGAGAGAGTTAGAAGAAAATAAAATGTGAAGAATGGGGATTGAACCCACAACCTGCTTGCCTTAAAACGGAAAAGGAGAGGAGAACAAGAAAGAATTATTATGGGGTTGATAGGAATCAAACTAGGGTCTCCCATATATGAAAAATGCAATTGTCAAGTTTAAAATAATATTAAATGTTGTTCAAGGGATTTGAAATTAGGTTCCCTTGCCATATTCCTTATTGACACATAAGTCAAACGTAAACAAATATTTAATGAATGCTGCCTTTAAAGATCAAAATCAATATCTTGGAATATATACAAGATGCATAAGTCTTGTACCACTTAATCTTGGGTAAACATGAATCACTTAGACAAACTATGAATGAAGCCTCAAAGCTTGTATGTGTGGACTCATAAGTCTAGCATACGTTTAAAAGTGGGTGAGCCTAAGATGTATGTGATAAAATGATGTAATCCTAGAAGGGTTAAGTAAGAGTATAAAACACACTAAATGACCAAGTGCATTGGCATATAATGAAATGAATATTCATGTGAAGGGGTGAGTAATTATGAAAAGCCAATGTGTTAAATTTAATGAATGAGGTGACGATTTGATACGAGGCTAATGTGAAAAATGAGATCAATATCAAATGAGCCTAACTAAATGTTACCAAAACATACTCACCTATGAGAGTGTAAAGCTAATGAAAAGACAAGTCTCTATGAACACTGTAATGAAAGTATTGAATTTAATGCATACTTAATACTAATAATGAGATGAGAAATCATTTAATAATCTATGATGTCATCATGATAGAAGCAAGCTTCCATGATGTATGAGTTGAATGTAATGGAACTTTATACTGAGCATCGATAGGCTACCTATGAGCGGTGATGCCATCCTTCAGGAAAAGCGGAGGTTCACGTAACTCTCATAATATGACACTATTCGGCATGCTGGGTATGGGTCTCATTATATCTCCTATTCTTTGAACCTATACTGCCAATATAAGGATTTGGCGGGGTTCAATTCCTATGTACGCTAGCAGGTTTTGGGTCACTTTGGCCAGTGATTCCACCTCTTTTCGATATGCAGGAGACACTGGATTTCATAATGTTCCCATGATCTATGTCGGTTAAAGTTAATGTTACCAAATAATGAATGCGGCCAGCCTAAAATGATGTACATAAATAAATGAATGATACCAAAGGTGTTAGGATAGGATTATAAGAAATAAGATAAACTTAAGTAATCCAAATTTGGCAAGTCTACTGACTTGACATTCCATAAATAATGTTGTTAGGAAAGAGCTATTCTTACTCATGCATGTCCTTGGTGTTTGGTTGCATATATGATATACCGTCGTTTCACGGTAATATTAATACTTTTTCCTTAAGTTTAGTGTGTCCAAAAACCTTTTTGTGCTAATTTTTATATAAGTTTCTCTTTATTTTGCAGGAAATCTGTCCAAAGCTGAATGCGGAGACTTTGAGCGAAGAAATGCAGAAGAGACCACCAACAGAGCTTATAACGGTCCGTCGTGCTTGTGACGGTCCGTAGGTGGCAGCATAGTGCAGCTGCTGAAGAAAGATGGGGAAGTTTGACTAACTGTGGGGTTACGAAGCTTGTGACGGTCCATCGTGTCTATGACGGTCCATCTTGCAGGTTCGTCATGAAGTTCAGAGAAGTAATCCCTGTACCCATATTCCAAGAGTTGAAGTGTTTTGGAACGAAGACCCTCGACGAACCGTTGTTCCTATTACATTCCGTCATACTTACCGTCGAGGGTAATGAAGAAGAGCAGCAGAAGAAATTGCATAAGTATGGGACGACAGAGTCCATAACGGTCCGTCGTGACTACGACGATCTGTCGCGAGGTCCGTCGACCCAGCCGCGTTTTGGCAGATTTCCAGCAAACAGATTCCTTGTTTACTTAGGTTTTTGTTTTCTATAAATAGTTTGAAAAACATCGTTTTTGAGGTTAGACTCTGTTAGGTTAGACTCTGGATCATTATTAGACTCCGTATTAGAAAACATTGTATTGTTAGACTTTTGATTATCATTGATTGTTGGTGATTTTTGGTGATTAATCAAGCAAACTTTCGGATTTTACTCTTTCTCATCGAAGTAAGTACATGAATTCTTATTTAATATATTTGAATATTGTGATTATGACTATGGGTAACTAAACTCCATAACTAGGGTTGTGGGAACCATAGGCAAATAATGAGATAAAACCTAACTAAAATAACAATTCTGGAATGGTGTCTTGCATGTATTAATAATTCTTTCGCTTAGAAGTCTTTTCAATGGATGGCCAACATTAGAACTCGCCTTAATGCTACTTGCCGAACTAAGGAGGTAGATAATAGGAAAAGAATGATCAACATAGATGTAGTATATACTATCTAATAGGCTAGTATTGATTGGTACGACATAATAACATAGTCAAATATCGAATACGATGCTTAATATGAGGTAAAAATAAGGGTTAGAAAAGGAACACACGTAGCCGGACCAAGGTGCGGAGTGAGATTTTCTAGATGCCGGACCAAGGATTTAGAAGTACATAACTTATCACTTTGCATGCAAGATACTAGGAAAGAATTGTTACAGTTAGAATTATCAAGTTATGAACCTGTGGGGAACACGTAAACTCTAGTTACTTTGACTAATTGATTAAAATCCAACATTCAAAGCTGTTCAGTGTCTCTTTCAATTGCGTTAGTTATTTTCAATCATTAAGAATTAGAAACCCCCCTTTTATTGTTTTTGGAAGTCATTGACCCAACAATAGTAATAACAGGTTGAAGTTAAGTCTAGACTATTTTCCTCGTGGGAACGATCCCAACTTCACTAGTTGGGTTATTTACTTGACACGACCGCTTTACTTCTTATTTGAGAAGTAAGTTTGAGCGTATCAAATTTTGGCGCCGCTGTCGGGGATTATATCTTTTAGATTAACTTGCACTTATTAGTATAGTTTAGTTAATATTTTCTTCATTTTACTTCGTTTTATTGTTTTTGATTTTTTTCAAAACTATCCTCCTTGTATGCCAAATACACGGAGAGGAAGAGAACCCTTGGTTCACTACGATCACAAATTAGAGCGTACACTGCGCAATATGAATCGAAACTTGGGAATAAATGATGATGATCCGAACCATAACATCCCAGATCCAGTTGATGTTCATGGTCAGATGTTACCCGATGCTCCGGGTGAACACCAACAGAGGGGACAAAATCCCGTTCCACGGCCCCAAGCATACTATAGAGCCTATGATAACATTGTAGACTCGGATGGGCCACTTGTCTTGCGTCCTCTACCTACAGGCCACACCTTTGTGGTAACTAGTATCCTGATGCAAATTCTCACTGCCAGAGGTTTGTTTTCAGGGCTACCTTCTGAGGATCCACATGCCCATATAGCTAAGGTAAGGGCAGTGTGTAAAAGCTGTGTAGGGAGGCCTAATTTTGATTTAGATGTAATAGGTCTCAGAGTGTTTCCTCTCACACTGACGGGAGAGGCTGCTATGTGGTTCACTGAGCTCCCATACAACTCAATCTTCACTTGGAACCAACTAAGGGATGTCTTCTTAGCACGCTACTATCCCGTCTTAAAGAAACTAAACCACAAAGACAGAGTGAATAACTTTGTGGCACTACCAGGAGAGTCAGTTAGTAGTTTTTGGGATAGATTCACCTCGTTCTTGAGAATTGTCCCAAATCACCGTATAGATGATGATTTACTGAAGGAATACTTCTATCGGGGACAGGATGATAACAATAAAGCAGTGTTGGACACTATAGCAGATGGATCTTATGGGGAGTGTCCTTATGCTGAGATCACTAAAAAATTAGAGAAAATCTCCTGGAATAACAAAGCTTGGAGTACTAGGAAGTCTGATACAGGGAGAAACACCTTTGCAGTGCAGTCCACTCACAACCCAGCCACATATGAGATTCATGAACAAATGGCTCAGATGAGAATCGAGCTTGGGTTGGTACTAAAACATGTCACTGGGGGTGCAGAAAAGTTAAATGCAGTCAACGACTTTGCTAAACAACCACCTCCTAATGATGAATGCTTTTATGCGGAGGAAACTTATGTAGTAAATGGAACCAAGGTTTGAACTATGGTAACTACAAACGTTAGGATCATTATGTCCGAGATGGAAACTACAACCGCGACAACAAATTTAACTGGGGTATTATGCTAATAGAAATGAAAGGAATGCGCCCTACGTCCCTCCTCACAATCGTGAAGTTACTCCTAGGGATGGTGGAGATAGTATGGCACGAGTTGAGGATATGTTGCACAAAATGATGAGGAGGTTCGATGCTAGTGATGAGCACATTAAAGAGTTGATGTGTGATTTAGCTAGTATTGGGCAAAAAGTTGATACACATGCAATTTTGATTAAGCAGATCGAGTTGCAAATGGCCCAATTATCTGCGACAGTGAACACACGGCAATCGGGCACTCTTCCTAGCAAAACTGTCCAAAACCCAAAGAATGATGCGCACTGTATGGCAATCACTACTCGGGGTGGTAAGCAAACCATTGACCCACCTATGCCGTCTACTAAGGAAAATGTGAGAAAGGTTAATGACAATGTTGTAAAGGGTAGTGGTGAAGTAGAGGAAAGTAATGGAAAAGATGCAGAAGTACCTATGAAGGTAATTCCCATGCCTAGGCCACCACCACCTTTCCCTCAAAGATTAGTGAAAAAGACCGAGGATGGTAAATATCGGCATTTCATAACTATGTTGAAGCAGCTTTCTATCAATGTCCCTTTGGTAGAAGCTCTAGAACAAACGCCCGGT
Source organism: Solanum arcanum (assembly GCA_027789145.1). NCBI lineage: Eukaryota > Viridiplantae > Streptophyta > Magnoliopsida > Solanales > Solanaceae > Solanum > Solanum arcanum. Next base: position 32,069,497 of record CM050943.1, read on the forward strand.
TATGCCAAATTTATGAAAGATCTGGTCACCAAGAAAAGATCAGTCACTTTTGAGGATGATGATAGACTGCAGCATTGTAGTGTTATTGCTACAAGATCCTTCGTAAAAAAGAAAGAAGATTCGGGTGCGTTCCCTGTTCCTTGTACAGTTGGGTCATTACATTTTGCGAAAACATTATGTGATCTGGGGGCAAGCATAAATCTCATGCCCCTCTCAATTTACAAGAAGTTTGGTTTGGGGGATCCAAAACCCACTGCGATGCGGCTATTGATGGCTGATCGGACAGTGAAACGGCCTATAGGGATACTCCATGATGTACTAGTAAAAGTGGAGTCATTCATCTTTCCGGCTGATTTTGTTATTCTTGATTGTGAGGTCGATTTTGAAGTGCCTATTATTCTTGGAAGGCATTCCTTGCTACAGGTAGGGCCTTAGTTGATATGGAGAAGGGACAGATGAAATTTCGGTTGAATAATGAAGAAGAGACCTTCAACATTTGTAGGACCATGAGGCAGAGTGCTGAACTCCAATCGGTATCTGCCATAACCCACAAAGAAAAAAACAAGAAGGAGAATGAACAAAAAAGTGCAAAACAAGAGTTTATTATTGGGGATTTAGTGCTTTTAGTCAGTTCTGGGTCACCTTGTCTTTCGGCCAAGCTCAAGTCCAAAAGGACTGACCCTTACTTGATTACCCAAGTATTCCCTCATGGAACGGTTGAGTTAAAAGCCAAGGAGGAAGTGCGGTTAGAGGTTAATAGAGAACGAATAAAACTCTATTTTGGGCATAAATCATCAGGGAATAAAGTAATAGAGGAAAACCATCTTGATGAAGGCTAAGTAATCAAGTGTCCCCAGTCATGCTGCGATAATAAATCAGGCGCTTGTTGGGAGGCAACCAAATACTTATAGTCTTTTTACAAATGGTAGCATTTTTCTACTAATGAGTTTTTAAATTTGCAGGCACATCACCAGGAAATTCTGCAGAACATTAGTCTGCAGCAGTCACTGACGGACAAATCGATGGACCGTTAAATCTGCGACGGACCGTCGTATGCATCTGTCGTACCAGGTATGTTTCTCTGCTATTTTCAAACTAGGGCACACACGACAGAACCAATGACGGGTCGTCACAACTGCGACGGACCGTCGTCAGGGAATCGTCGCGTATTAATGAGGCATACCCAACCCGACCCGGTTGGAGTTTATTATAAACTTTCACCATTTAAACTCCCCAACCCCTCATTAATCGTCGCGTATTAATGAGGCAAAAAGTTGATACACATGCAATTTTGATTAAGCAGATCGAGTTGCAAATGGCCCAATTATCTGCGACAGTGAACACACGGCAATCGGGCACTCTTCCTAGCAAAACTGTCCAAAACCCAAAGAATGATGCGCACTGTATGGCAATCACTACTCGGGGTGGTAAGCAAACCATTGACCCACCTATGCCGTCTACTAAGGAAAATGTGAGAAAGGTTAATGACAATGTTGTAAAGGGTAGTGGTGAAGTAGAGGAAAGTAATGGAAAAAATGCAGAAGTACCTATGAAGGTAATTCCCATGCCTAGGCCACCACCACCTTTCTCTCAGAGATTAGTGAAAAAGACCGAGGATGGTAAATTTCGGCATTTCATAACAATGTTGAAGCAGCTTTCTATCAATGTCCCTTTGGTAGAAGCTCTAGAACAAACGCCCGGTTATGCCAAATTTATGAAAGATCTGGTCACCAAGAAAAGATCAGTCACTTTTGAGGATGATGATAGACTGCAGCATTGTAGTGTTATTGCTACAAGATCCTTCGTAAAAAAGAAAGAAGATCCGGGTGCGTTCCCTGTTCCTTGTACAGTTGGGTCATTACATTTTGCGAAAGCATTATGTGATCTGGGGGCAAGCATAAATCTCATGCCCCTCTCAATTTACAAGAAGTTTGGTTTGGGGGATCCAAAACCCACTGCGATGCGGCTATTGATGGCTGATCGGACAGTGAAACGGCCTATAGGGATGCTCCATGATGTGCTAGTAAAAGTGGAGTCATTCATCTTTCCGGCTGATTTTGTTATTCTTGATTGTGAGGTTAATTTTGAAGTGCCTTTTATTCTTGGAAGGCATTCCTTGCTACAAGTAGGGCCTTAGTTGTTATGGAGAAGGGACAGATGAAATTTCGGTTGAATAATGAAGAAGAGACCTTCAACATTTATAGGACCATGAGGCAGAGTGCTGAACTCCAATCGGTATCTGCCATAACCCACAAAGAAAAAAATAAGAAGGAGAATGAACAAAAAAGTGCAAAACAAGAGTTTATGATTTGGGATTTAGTGCTTTTAGTCAGTTCTGGGTCACCTTGTCTTCCGGCCAAGCTCAAGTCCAAAAGGACTAACCCTTACTTGATTACCCAAGTATTGGATCATTGTTAGACTCCATATTAGAAAACATTGTATTGTTAGACTTTTGATTATCATTGATTGTTGGTGATTTTTGGTGATTAATCAAGCAAACTTTTGGAATTTACTTTTTCTCATCGAAGTAAGTACATGAATTCTTATTTAATATATTTGAATATTGTGATTATGACTATGGGTAACTAAACTCCATAACTAGGGTTGTGCGAACCATAGGCAAATAAGAGATAAAACCTAACTAAAATAACAATTCTAGAATGGTGTCTTGCATGTATTAATAATTCTTTTGCTTAGAAGTCTTTTTAATGGATGGCCAACGTTAGAACTCGCCTTAATGCTACTTGCCGGACCAAGGAGGTAGATAATAGGAAAAGAATTATCAACATAGATTTAGTATATACTATCTAATAGGATAGTATTGATTGGTACGAGGTAATAACTTAGTCAAATATCGAATACGATGCTTAATATGAGGTAATGATAAGGGTTAGGAAAGCAACACACGTAGCCGGACCAAGTTGCGGAGTGAGATTTTTTAGATGCCGGACCAAGGTTTTAGAAATACATAACTTATCACTTTGCATGCAAGATACTAGGAAAGAATTGTTACAGTTAGAATTATCAAGTTATGAACCTGTGGGGAACACGTAAACCCTAGTTACTTTGATTAATTGATTAAAATCCAACATTCAAAGCTATTCAGTGTCTATTTCAATTGCGTTAGTTATTTTTGTTCATTTTGAATTAGAAACCCCCCTTTTATTGTTTTTTACTTTCCAAGGAAGTCATTGACCAAACAATTGTAATAACAGGTTGAAGTTAAGTCTAGACTATTTTCCTCGTGGGAACGATCCCAACCTCACTAGTAGGGTTATTTACTTGACACGTCTGCTTTACTTCTTATTTGAGAAGTAAGTTTGAGCGTATCAATATACCCATACTTAGTACAAGTCTTTACATATCCCATACAACTCTATATTTTTTCAGTGCAGGCACAGGTGGATGCTAGACCTTACAGGTTGATATTGCAGCTATCCGGACGTGGAGATTTCATCCAAACTTGGTAGGCCCTCATGCGTTCGGGGATGTACACTATTATTATCTATAGGCTTTAGCTAGTGGAGCATGTTCCATTAGTATTTCTTTCCACTTTCATTTCAAACTTTGTATTGGTGCCGTTTTGGCAAGAATACATTTAATGCAATAATGAACTGTTTCTTTCTTTTGATTATCTCTATATTAGATTGTTGATTTGTGAATGATAATGATGTTAACTTTAAAATGTTTAGCATGAAATAATAAAAATAAAGTTCAACTTTTCCGCTAAAATTAACCTAGATGAAGTAAGAATGACGTATGTAGGCTTGTCTATGACCTCTGAGAGGTTAACGACGCAAGTCTCATATGGGGTTTAGATTACTGTCATGACAAAGTTTATGTCAGAGTACTATGTTAAAATTCGAGGATAATAAGTTCACAGCAACCTCATTGAGTAGTTCCTAAGTCATGGTAGTGAAGTGCACCACTATCCTGATATTGAGACTGCATGATGCATAGGAAAATTTCCCTTCTTCTGATCTTATCGTGCCTTTCCTAATGTCTGATTTTCTTTGTGTTATGAGAGTGTATAATATCAATAATTGTTATTTTTAATAAGATGAATACTAGGAGAACGATTGGTCAAAGGAGAGGATGATCAGCTGATGGGGGCAATCAGGTTCAACCCTAGGCTCCAGCCGAAGAAGTGGCTATGCCGGTTAACCCTGCTGGGTTGACTGATGCTGAGGTGCAGGCATCTCTTAGACAGATAGCACAGGCCATCACTATGCAGGCCCAGGCCATGATTGACTAGGTCAATCGGCAGAATGTTTAGAGGGAGAACCCACAGGTTCGCAATATGGCTGACAGGATGAGAGACTTTACGAGGATGAATCCTTCTATTTTAACAGGTTCTAAGACTTTGGTGGATCCTTAGGAGCTTGTGGATGAGGTTCATAAGATCATGGTTGATATAGGGCACACAGATACTGAGAAAGCGGAGTTGGCTTCCTATCAACTCAAGGATGTTGCATAAACTAGGTTCAAGATGTGGCAAGATAGCCATGTTTTGGGCGGGTTCCGATCAGTTGGAAGTTGTTCAAGACGGCCTTTCTAGAGAGATTCTTTACCAGAGAGATGAGGGAGGCCAATGTTGAGGAGTTTATCAACCATAAGCAGGGATCCATGACAATCAAGGAGTATTCCCTAAAGTTTATTAAACTGTCCAGGTATGCTACTTCCTTTGTATCTAACAGCAGGGATGAGATGATCAGGTTCCTCACAGGAATCAACGGATATTTAGAGGAGGAGTGTTGGTCTGCGATGATCCATGATAACATGGACCTATCCAGGTTGATGGTGCATATCCAACAGGAAGAGGACAACCGGAAGAAGATAGGCGTTCGTGATGCTAGGAGGCCTAACCCTCATAATCAGGCAAGTCCTAGCAATGGGAGCAACATGATTAACTTTTGCATCCATGAGCAACCCAGATTTAAAAAGGGGCAAAAGAGTTCAGGGAACTCTTACTTATAGAGGAGTACAACACCTAGAGGAGGTAGACCCGAGCCCAAGAAGGGCAATAGAGGTGAGATGTGTGTCCCAAACAAGACAGTGCTATGTTTGGTCGTGCTCATAGTGGAGAGTGTAGACAGGGCACCAATGCATGCTTCGGTTTCGGTAAGAGCGGGCACATGGTTAAGGACTGCCCACAGAAGCGAGGTCAGGCTAGAGGTAATGCTCATCCTAGGTCTTATCCAGAGGATGCAGCAGCAGCCGGACCTCCAAAGAGGAACATGATCTATGCCCTGAAGGGTAGGGAAGAGCAGAAGAAGTCCGTTGATGTGGTCACAGCTATGCTGCAAGTATTCTTAACTTCTGGTTATGCTTTACTTGATCCAGAGTCTAGGCTTTCCTTGGTAACTCTTTTGCTTGCTCTCACTTTTTAGATATTGCCTAAAGTTCTGCATTATCTTATAGTGGTTAGTACACCGTTAGGAGAAAATGTAAAAACTAATAAAGTATACAAGGATTGCCCAATAGTTGTATGTGGTAAGACTATTTGCAGACTTGGTTGAGTTACCAATGCATGACTTTGATGTTATTCTTGGCATGGACTGGCTTAATAGTTGTTATGCTTGCATGGATTGTCGTAATAGGATTGTGACATTTTTTTCCCTAATGAAGAAGAGATAGTCCGAGAGGGGTACAACTCGATTCATCCTAATCCCTTGATTTCTAACCTTAAAGCCAATAAATTGATGTCCAAGGGGTTATTGTGTCATCTTGTGAGTGTTAATGATTTAGATAATGACATTCCTTGAATATAATAACTGCCTATAGTGATTGAGTACCAAGATGTATTTCATGATGATTTTCCTGGAGTTTCTCCCCCTCAAGAGATTGACTTTTTTATCGTCTTAGAGCCCGATACTAGACAAATTTCAATTTCTCCTTACAGAATGGCTCCAGATGAAATCAAAGAGTTGAAGTTGCAGTTAAAAGATTTCATTGATAAGGGTTTTATTCAATTGAGCATACCCCCTTGGGGCACTTCTGTGTTGTTTGTGAAAAATAAATATGGAACCCTTAGAATGTCTAGCGATTATCGACAGCTCAGCAAAGTCATTGTCAAGAATAATTATCCACTTCCCATAATATAATACTTGTTCGACCAACTCCAAGGGTCTAGTTTCTTCTCAAAGATTGGTGTTTTTCACGGTACCATCAGCTCAGGGTTAGGGATGGAGATATCCCAAAGACACCCTTTCTTACTCATTATGGTCACTATGAGTTCTTAGTTATGTCATTTGGTGTAACGAATGCACCTGCTGCATTTATGGATTTCATGAACAGGGTCTTCCGTGAATACCTTGACTCTTTCGTCATAGTATTCATTGATGACATTCTCATCTACTCTAAGACCAAGGAAGTTCATTAACAACGTTTGAGACTAACCTTGCAGGTAATTAGACAACATCAGCGGTATGCGAAATTCAACAAGTGTAAATTCTTGCTTAGATCAGTGACCTTCATAGGTCATGTTGTGTCCGACAAAGGTGTAGAGATATATCCCAAGAAGACTTAAGCTATTAATAACTAACCAAAACCTCTTACTCCAACAGATATTCGTAGCTTCTTGGGATTGGCTGGTTATTATCGCAGGTTCGTGGAGGGTTTTTCTTGCATTGCTGCCTCACTGACATTTTTGACTTAGAAGAAGGCCAAATTTGATGGACGGAGGCTTGTGAGAAGAGTTTCTAGAGGCTCAAGGATAGACTCACTTCAACCCTGGTGCTTACTTTGCCAAAAGGGTGGTGAGAGTTACACTGTATATTGTGATTCATCTAGGGTTGGTTTGGTTTGTATTCTTATGCAGGGTGTTAAGGTGATAGCTTACGCGTCCTGACAACTCAAGGTTTATGAAAATAATTATCCCACTCATGACCTGGAGTTGGCAGTTGTGGTATTTGCACTGAAATTGTGGAAGCACTACTTGTATGGAGTTCATGTGGATGTGTTCACAGACCACAAGAGTCTCTAATACGTGTTCACACAGAGTGAGTTGAATCTACGTCAGCGGAGATGGTTGGAGCTGTGGAACGACTATGACATGAAAATTCACTTCTATACAGGTAAAGTTAATGGTGTAGTTGATGCTTTGAGTAGGATAAGCATGGGAAGTACAACCAACGTTGAGGATGGAAAGAAGGAGTTGGTGAAAGATATAGATAGACTGGCCAGACTGGGTATGCACTTAGTTGACTCTACTTGGGGGGGGTGTTTCAGTTCATCCTAGTTTTGAATCATCCTTAGTAGTTGAAGTCTAGGAGGGTTTGTATCTTGATCCTGTGTTGATGGAGCTGAAGGACTCATTGTTGGTTAAGATGAATGAGTCTTTTTCTTTGGGAGATGACGGCATACTTAGGTACCAGGACATGTTGTGTGTACCAGACGTGGATGATTTGTAGAACATGATCATTACAGAGACCCATGGTTCTAGATACTCCGTACATCTAGGTTCCACCAAGATGTATCATGATCTTAAACAGATTTATTGGTGGGATGAAATGAAGAAGGACATTGCAGATTATGTGGCCAAGTGTCCTAATTGTCAACAGGTTAAGGCAGAACATGTTAAGCCTGGCAGAAATACTCAGATTATTGAGATTCCGACTTGGAAATGGGAGGCCATTAATATGGACTTCGTGGTTGGTCTTCCAAAGACAAAGAGACAGCATGACTCTATATGGGTTATTGCATAAAGGATGACTAAGTCTTCCCACTTTATCTCTGTGAAGTTTACTTACAGAGCCGATCAATATGCGAGACTTTAAATTGATGAGTTTGTGAGATGGAATGGGATTCTTTTGTCTATGATTTCAGATAAGGAACTCACTTCACTTCACATTTCTAGAGATTCTTCTAGAAGATCTTATCATCTTCAGACTAATAGGCAGGCAGAGTGCACCATTCAGACATTGGAGAACATGCTGAGGGCATGTGTGATTGACTTCAAGGGTAGTTGGGACGACCATTGGCCTTTGATATAGTTCTCGTATAATAATAGCTATCCACCATTGGGATGGCACCATTTGAGGCACTATATGGTACGAGATGTAGGTCTTCAGTTTGGTGGTTCGAGGTTGGAGAGTCATCCATTTCGTGTCCAGAGATCAATCATGAGGCCATAGAGAAGGTTAGGTTGATAAGGAACAATTTGGCTACTGCTTACAGTCGACAGAAGTCTTATGCATATAACAAAAAATGGCGCTTAGAGTTTGATGCTGGTGACCAAGTCTATTTTAAGATATAACCTACGATGGGGTGATGAGCTTTGGCAGGAAGGAGAAATTGATTCCAAGGTATGATGGGCCATATGAGATCCTACAGCGTGTGGGAGAGGTGGCCTCTGAGTTGGTGTTGCATGCGGAACTAGCTTCTTTTCATCCAGTCTTTCATGTCTCTATGTTAAAGAAGTGCCAAGGTGATGCAAGATCGATTCTACCTGTTGAAGGTTTGGGGGTTGATGAAAATTTGTCCTAGGAAGAGGTACCTGTTGATATTTTAGACAGACAGGTCAAGCGGCTGAGGAACAAGGAGATTGAAACAGTGAATGTATTGTGGAGGAATCATCTTGTTGAGGGTGCTCCTGGGAGGCCAAATACTATATGAGATCCCTCTACCCCCATCTTTTCATCTCTTGAGGTTAGACTCCCTACTCTTAAGTCTATGTTACCTTATCTCTCTATTCTTTGTAGCTATTGCTTGATTGTGTATAGTAACTATGTTATGATCTTGCTTGAATCACGCGAAAGAGTTATAAGTGTCATTCTGGGATAAATGTTCGTACAGGGAGATAATATAACAACCGTAAAAATATATAGGCTAAGTAATGCTTAATGTGTCTAGAATGCCTACGATTAGAGCGGATCACAGGATTGGTGCGCGTAGAACCAGACCTCTGAACCCTTAAAACAGCCAAGACAACTTACTTGAGGAGTTAGTTGAGCGAGGAAAGGTTGGGTCCATCCCTTTAGGGCTCCCGAATATGAAGATTTACTCGGATGAGTCTTTACCAGATTTAAAAAGGGAAAATCATAACTTTGGAGGGTCTAGGGGTAAAATGATATTTTTCCAAGCTAAGGGTAGTATCTTAATTTCCCTAAATATATTATTAATTATTCAATTAATAAGGTGGAGGGTCATTTTGGGGAGAGAGGACCGAAAATTGGCTCTTAGAGTGAAGTCTTGCTCCACCCGGGTTCGAACCTAGGTGGAAGCGGTGATTTAAATTGTTTTTTTTTTAAAATTTAAGTTGTCAAATTAATTTAATTTATTAATATATATTATTTATTAGCTTATTTAAAACAAAATGGAAATCAGATTTCTAATATTTAACTAAACCTTATTCGACTAAGTCCTAAACTAGACTCCTAAGCCTAAGATAACTCTCTCCTCTCACATCTATCTCTCAACAAACGTTAAATCTCGCTTCTCTTTCACATTCTCTCTGACAAATAACGTACAAGAACAAAAAATAAACCAATGTTCTTCACACTTGAAGAACTCACAATGAAAATTTAAAAATAACAACTAATTAAAAAATGTTAGGCAAAGGAAGGAGATTTTCGGTCAAAAGTTTGGTGTTGAAAATTTGATTTGGACGTGAGTGTTGGAGCAGGTTTGGGAAGCAACATCAAGGTTTGAACCTCATAAAAGGTATGGATTTTATTCTCTCTTGGTCCCTTTCCCAAGAGACCCCTATGTTCAATCTAAATTCTAAACGAGACACTAAGGTTGTCTCCGTTGCATGCCCCTGTCATTAGATCCTTTGAAAGATTCAAAGCATTCATTGTTATGTCTTCTGGTAGATATTTTTAGGTCTGGTTTTTATTATATATTGAATGTGTATTTGGAAATTATGTAAGGAATGAAAAATGTATTCCAACAAAAGTGTTTTACGTTAATTGTTTGAGCATGGGTGTGCTGTAAATTAACTATGTTGCTCCCGGAAAATGTTAAAAGTGTTATTTTCATATAATGGTAATGTTTCTTGAAAAATTTCACCCGAATAACTCAAAGATTCAACATAAAAACTTGAGAGAAAGATGAATTGAAAGAGACCAAATTTCCAGCTTGTTGGAAATGTTGGTCTCGGCCAAAAACTTGAAAAGTGAACTATGTTTTACATTTTTTTTTATAAATTGTGAGGTCATTGATAATTGAACCCAAGACCTCACCAAATGCAAATTACATAAAAAGTTCATGAGAAAAACTAAAAGAAAAATAAAATGTGGACAGTGGGGATTAAACCAACAACTTCTTGAATGATTAAGAGAGTTAGAAGAAATAAAGGAGAAAATAAAATGTGGAGAGTGGGGATTGAACCCAAAACCTCCTTGCCTTAAAACAAAAAAAGAGAGGAGAACAATAAAGAAACATTATGGGGTTGATGGGAATCAATCTAGGGTCTCCCAAATCTGAAAAATCCAATTATCATGTTTAAAATAAGATTAAGTGTTGTTCAAGGGATTCCAAATCGGGTTCCTTTGCCCAATTCCATATTGACACATAAGTCATATGTAAACAAATATTTAATGAATTCTGCCTCTAAATATCGAAATCAATATCTTGGCATTCTACAAGATGCAAAAGTCTTGTACTACATAATTTTGGGTAAACATGAATCACTTAGATAAACTATGAATGAAGCCTTATGACTTGTATGTGTGGACTCAAAAGTCTAGCATACGTTTGAAAGTAGGTGAGCCTAAGATATATGTGATAAAATTATGTAACCCTAGAAGGGTTAAGTAAGAGTGTGAAACGCACTATACGGCCAAGTGCATTGGCATATGATGAAATGAACATTCACATGAAGGGATGAGTAATTATTAAAAGCCAATGTGTTGAAGTTAATGAATGAGGTGACAATATGATAAAATGCTAATGTGAAAGATGAGAGCAATTTCAAATAAGCCTAAGTAAATGTTACCAAAACGTACTCACCTATGAGAGTGTAAAGCTAATGGAGAGACCAGTCTCTATGAACACTCTAATGAATGTAATGATGTTATTTCATACTTAATACTAATCATGAGATGATAAATCATTTAATGATCTATGATATCCTCATTCTAGAAGTCAGCTTCTATTATGTATGGGTTGAATGTAATGGAACTTTATACTGAGAACCGATAGGCTAGCTATGTGCGTTGATGCCTTCCTTCAGGAAGGGCAGAGGTTCACATAACTCTCATGAGATGAGATTGTCCGGCATGCCGGGTATGGGTATCCTTATATCTGTTAGTCGTTGAACCAATACTGCCAATATAGGGATCTGGCAGGGTTTAATTTTCATGTAAGCTAGCATGTTTTGGGTCACTTTTGCCGGTGATTCCACCTCTTTTTGGTGTGGGTGAGACATTGGATTTTATGATGCTCACATGATCTATGTCGGTTAAAGTTAAAGTTCCCAAAGAATGAATGAGGTTAGCCACAACTGATGCACATAAAGAAATGAATGATACCAAGGGTGTTAGGATAGGATAATCAAGAGGTGAGCTATACTTAAGTAATGACCCTAGGTCATTCTTGATCATTGTACAGCGAACCCAATGAAAGTCTTAAACTACATCTTAGGTACTAGTTATGAATGTATGAAGTGAAGTACGTATGAATGAATGGACGATACTCTGTGTTTGCTAAAGAGGGCTCTATAGTTGAGGTCCCATATGTTGAGCTCTCATTTTTGGGAAGTCTTGTTGTTATGTCAATGATCCTTAAGTCTGATGGAGTATGAATAAATGATAAGAAAGATATAATGTACTATACCCAGTATGTTATTTGCCATATGTAATATATTATGTGCTATGTGTAAGACGTTATGTGTTGTGTGCAATATGATATGTCTGATGATGCATGTTACTCTCATGGCATGACTTTCCTAATCCAATTTTCGCAAGTCCACTAACTTTCCTAATCCATATTTGGCAAGTCTACTGACTTGACTTTCCATAAATCATGTTGTTAGGAAAGAGCTATTCTTACTCATGCATGCCCTTGGTGTGTCCTTGCATACACCTATACTTAGTACAAGTGTGTACTAATCCCATAAAAGTCTATATGTTTAGGTGTAGGCACAGGTGGACGCTAGAGCTTACAGGTTGACGTTAAATCTATCCGGACGGGAGATTTCATCCGGACTTGGTAGGCCCTCATGCGTTCAAGGATGTCTACCATAATTATCTAGATTTGATATAGGCTTTAGCTAGTCGAGCATGTTCCACTAGTGTTTCTTTCTACTCACATTTCAAACTTTTGTATTGGTGCCATTTTGGCAAGAATACATTTAATGCAATTATGAACTATTTCTTTCTTTTGATTATCTCTATATTAGATTGTTGATTTGTTAACGCTATGATGTTAAGTTTAAAATGTTTAGCATGAAATAAGAACACAAAAAAGTTCAAATTTTCTGCTGAAATTAACCTAGATGAAGTAAGAATGACGTATGTACTCTTGCCTGTGACCTTTGATAGGTCAATGACGTCGGTCTCGTCTGGGGTCTAGATTCCGGTCCTGACAACTTATCCACCTCGGCGGTAGCCTCATCCATGAGACTTACATGTGCAAGCACATGATCAGAACTAATCTATCTGTGCTATCTCACTTTCATTATCTTCTTTATCTTTTAGAGTTGACTCAAGCATTATGGAAGCTTGCTTCTAGATTCAGATTTACTTACTCTTTTGATGACTTGTCATCCTTATTTTATATTGATGAAATGTGAATTGTCCTTAATTATAATCTTTACTTTGCATTTATTAATGTGAATTGTCTTTACATATCATGCTTAGGTGTTAATGAGACTAGTCACAAATGTTGTAACACCTTCATTCGTGAGTATACTTTTAACATACTAACTTAGGTGTGAGTGTCATTTACTGAATTTATACCCCTTTAATTATGTCATACCTCACTTACTTCTTTACTTTTGTGTAGTAGCTTAATTTCATCGTTTATGGACGATGGACACTTCTTTTAATAAGTTACACATGTTAATAGTTCATTCTTGTAGAGCATGTTAGGAGTTGTCCCAATGAATGGCATGCCCTTGGTTATGGATTCATTGAGTTACTTTACAAGTGCTTATAATATACTTGATACTCTTACTACACAAGAATTTGCATATAATTAGTATTGTCTCAAGATTTGAGATGTTAAACCAGTTAGCCATTTTTATTGGCATAAGCCAATTTTACGGATGTACATATTTAAATAGAATATGTATGAACCCTTAGAAAATATTTCAATCATTTACATAAGCCCTTAGCCATTAACATGCATTCATTTTGACCAAATAGTGTTAGCCAATTTTATTGGAACAAGATTGCCAATTCATACAAGATGTGGTTTCATAGAGATATTTTTTAATCAATCTTAGTTGATGACCTTAGGGTGACGTAACTAACATATGATGGATTCTTAATTCACATTGTAAACATTAGCTTTATACGATCTTAAGTTCATAGGTTCATGCAAAATTCATCATTCAAGAACATTACACATAAAATCATCCAGCACCACATAGCAACAATAGATCTCTAACATATTCAATATTGAAATCGAAAAGGATACTAGGGACAAGGAGTTTGACGAGAATGGGAACAACCCTAGTTTCAATATCTTTTAATCTTTGGAAAGAAAATTCTCTTGGAAAAAGAAGTCACTCATGCATTATGTATAACTTAATCTACGAATACCACCTTGAATGAAACAATGAAGATACCTTGAAATCGCCCTAGAGAAATCGATAATTTTTTTGCCTTTTTCTTTCGTTGTTTTCTTACTGTTTTTGCGTCACCTTTTCTATGACTTTGAACGTGATTCTACGTCATAGGAACTTATATTGAATCATTCAACTTAGGGTTTAATAAGTTAATTAAATAAATTAATTAAATAATTACTAAAAAGCCCCTCCTAGATTGACTAGAACTAGGAAAACACAATACTTGTTCAAATACGAAATTTTTCCTAAGAATTTCGTTTTGCCACTTTAAATTAACTAATTAGGTTGCAAAATTAATTAATTAATTATCCTAGGGTAATTACTAGTGTATACCTAGGATGTTAAGACCTTAATTAACTCTTTGAACCATTCTAGTTTAGGTACTAGGTTATCTCTTCAACTAGTACTAGGTTAGTGTAAACCCGATTTAGTCATAGGTTGTCGGGTGAACTAAATAGTTTATTTCGTTTTGTCCTATGTTAGTTATCCAGTTAGGTCAGTAGGTTAGAGTCTAGAATGTGATAGGAAGTTAGGCCCCACATGGAGTGGTCCCTTGTGCACGTTTTCACCCCTAACCACCCTAACCGAATTCGGTTATGGTGCTCCACTTTTTTGGCCGCTTCTTCACATGTATTGCACATGTGATTGAAAATGGGGTTGTTGTACTTTGATAACTTTATATTATCAATGTCCTATTTGAAAATTTTACTTATTGTTCCAAGGACCCTCACCATATCCTTGAGCACTGCTTAATATACATGATCATTTTAAATGATCATGTGTTATGTGCTACGGTACTAGGATTGACACTTGGATGCCTTATACCTTATGCATAAAAGATCCACTGTGTTTTTAGATTAGGTCATCATTGTAGGTACATTGTTTGGTCAATGAATCTTGGATTGGGTATGCCAACCCAAAAATTATATTTCTTATTCGTATATAGAAAATTGGCTAATATACCTTAGCCTATTTTTCTATAGTATGCCTAATATTTCTCACTATTGGGCATTAGGGTGCCTATTATCCCTAATAGGCTATCCTAATTCCATACTGGGATCTTCATTAGACATATGATTTTCAAGAATGTTAAGGAATGAAAGGAGATAAGATGAAGTCTTGAAGACCTAATGCACCTTGAAGCTTTGTCTTCACTGGAGACTTTTTGGGTGAGAGAAAGTAGAGAGAAGTTAGAGAGAATTGGATTTTGGAATTATGAGGTGTTGGGTTAGTTTTATGAGGGTTGGGTATTCTATATTACCTGAACAATCTTAATTAACAACCCCTTAAAAACTTTAATTAACCACCTAGCGAACTGAATAATTAATTGACTTAACTATTACTTGGACAACACACAAGGCCCTCAACCTACAAGACCACGTCAACTCCCCGTAGGTCTATCGATGGCCTGTGTTGTCAAGCCACCAATTGGATCAGAGAATAGTTCTTTCACCCTTTCGGCCAATTGGTAAAGTGTAAATCAACATAGCCATCGATGGAGCATCGATCAATCATCGGCTCATCGCTTGGCTCGTAGATACACACTTTGAATCTACAACTTTAGGGTACCAATGGAAGGGTTCTCTCCAAGGACCCTTAGGGTGTCCCTTGGGGAGTCGTACCCGGACATTTTGACCCTAAATACACTCTTCTACATGTTTAGAAAATTTCTACAAATTTTCATTATCCGACTCCTAAAAATCCATTGAAACATGCAAAGGCTCACTAGCACACATTTCACAATCCTCTGTACGTCATGGATGTTTCTTGAGGTTTTGAATCTAACACCTCCTTAGAAGGTCATATACATTATTTTTGACCCAAAAACAGTGTTTTAAGTCTTCCTTACACATGTGGGGCTCTTGACTAAGTCATGAACTTTCGAAGTGTTACATTATCCCCCCTATTACGAACATTCATCCCCGAATGACACGGAAATATTTTTTAAGGTAAAGGATAGACTCATTACTAGCAGCCCAACCAACAACATCATAAAAAAATCATGAGTCACAGCTCATAGGAGTAATTCACAACTAAATCCAACACATAGTAACAAGCATGTATGTAATCATGCATCTTCATATGAAATTGATGAGATATGATGTAGATTGCTTTGACTGTAAAATCATATATGTTGTTCTTGTATTTAATTATTGTGAAAGGGTTTCTCAAATGACTACCTCATGCATGAATGTGAAAAGTTTTCTCCATAAAGGGGTTTTAATGTTGAATGGTCTTCTCACCTAAAATTAATCAAAGATTAATAGTTATTATAAGAATAGAGAAAACGGCGATTACAGATGTTCCTTTCAAAGATAAGATGAATGTGATTAAGAATTTATCCATGGAAGTTAAGTTTAGAATTTAGTTGACATGTGGCGATTACCTGTGTCCCATAAACTATGTGCAAACATAGGATTACTTAAATAATGATTATCATGTGGATCGACATAAGCTAAAACTTCATCGTCATTACCTTGGAAAGTAGGGCACCCCTTTTTGGTATGGGAGACACCAAATTCCATGTGGATAGCTCACGTATATCGGTTAAGGATACTTCAAATGAGCAAGCTATGATGAACTAAGTTTAATTCAAAAAGTATATCATATGTGACTTATGTTAATATCAATTTGCCTTGACCAAATTCTTATGATTTATGTTTTCTACTAACATTAATGATTTAGGTTGGTCATTTCACTATATGAATTTTCCTTTTATCAAGTTTTAAAATTTTTTATACATGGCTATAATACTTGGTATATATATTGCACTAAAACATACTCTTTCCTACATTTACCTAAATATAGGGCCTGACGTTTAGAGTTATCGGTTTCATGGCTAGAGGTTGGTAGAGATATTCAGATTTATGGTGAGTCCTCATATTTCGAGTGTCGATCTTGATTCCCTATTGTATTTACTTTCAGTCTTGGAACTTGACGTATGGGTTGCGTCCCCATGAACTCTTAGGTACTAGATGGCTTTGAGATCATGTTTAGATTTCCACCTTTCTCTAAGCAACTGTTAGAATTGAAATGTTTCTACGTGTCTCTTTGATATTAAATTATTTTGTATGACGAATGATAAGTGACTTTTATGGGCCTTTCTGGGACTTATACTTCATGTTATGCCTAGGGTCTACCTTGGGTCGTGACAGCTTTAAAGAGAAAAATGCAACTAAATTGTCTCAAATACTTATTTAAGAAAAACAGAATATTCCCAAAATACTCTAAGGAAATAACTTCTAAAAACAACTCAACTCTAGTAGCTATGTATGAAGAATCTAAGTTCAACATGGACGTCTATACAAAATCTCCGATACCTAGAGTAAATACTAAAATTAAACGTGTGGACCTCCAAAATGGAATGGGACTCACCAATCTTTCACATAGGAAGTTAAAAATGACCTAAATGAAGTGGTTGTGGATGATCCTGAAAACCATTTTATGTATCATGAAAAATGTAGGTCAATAACAATAGTACATTCAATGTGCAAATATGTGATATAGCCATGGAGAAATGACAAAATAAAAATAATACAGTATATAAAAATATATACTCAAACAAATGTAAAGAAATAATGAACAAAAACCATTTAAACTTAAAAAAATACATGCTCATCTCCGAAGTAAACATATTAAGTGATATCCTAAAAATACAGTTTAAGTTTATTTTGGAGATTCTCTAATTAATAACCATTACTATGAGCAATGTGATGATACAACATCTCGCTCATGTTTTTAGAATTGTCATATACCTTGTCTTTATATTAAACATCTCAACTAAGAAGATCCATTAGAGTTATGCTCAAAAGCAATAAGGAGTCGTCTAAAAAGTAAGATGTATTGACCATGTTAGATACATGGTTTATGAGTTAGTGAGTTGTCAGAACTCATGCCCATCATACTTCTCAATACTAATCCCAATAAATATATATTCATGCTGAAATGTATAAAACATAATAATTGTAAGACCCCAAAAATGAGATAAGGTGTATAGAGCCTAAAATGTTTTTATTAAAGTTCTAATGTCCTGCTTAAAATAAAGTATATAGGCAGTACCTTAAATAATAGAGGTATTGAAAGTCGAAGGTTAAGTGATGACTAAGACTTTCAACGACTAAGACATTTAGATGCCTAATATGTGGTTCTATGTGTCTATGGGTGTTTAATGATTTTATAAGGTCCTAAAATGTCTTATTATAAGTTTTGAGTCAGTGTACTAAGTTTGAAGTGATTCGTAAATCGAACGTCAAGGGACGTCCAATACGTTCGACGACTAGTCGCTTATGTGCCTCATATATGCATGCATGCCAAAAATCCGTATTAAATGAGACTAATAAGTATTAAAATGGTTTAAAATTATTTTTAATGTTTTTATATGATTTTTTTTAATTTTGGAGGTCAAAAGCCCAAGAACGTCCAATGCATTCGAAGGATAACCTCTAAGAAGTTTAACGTGTGTCATGATGGGGCTTGGCCTCTTTGGACGTCTTGTATGTGTTTGTTTTGGATAAAATTTTTGTGTAAGTTCTATAAATTTTTAAGGGTTATAATAATTTCTGAAACGTCTGGGTAGGACTTCTAAAGGGCCCCACAAGAAGCCCCAAAAGAAGGACACAAAGCTATCTAAGACACTGCCTAGGCAGTGTCCATTGACAAACCCAACGACGGATTGTTGGTCCACCAACGGCCCGTCCAAAAATTATCGTCAAGCTATAAATACCTTGGTCAGTTCATAAGACAATTTTGGCTAAGTGTCAGGCAACGGAGGCCAGGCACGGCCCGTCATGGCCTCGACGCACGGTCATTTCCATCATCGCAGTGGCCTGCAACTGGAAGCCTACGTCTGTTTAATTTAAGGGGTGAATGGGAAATTCACCCCAATTCCTAACCTGAATATAACAGGTTTATTTAGTTAATTTTTGGTGTATATAAGTCATATAAAATGTGATCAACCCATTCAAAAATCAACTCATATGTTTTGAGCTCTTCCCTCCAAAAATGCTCTCTCTAAAACCACCATTGTTGGTGAAGCTCAAGAACAGAACTAATCTGGGTTTTCTATGGATGAATCATCAAGTCTTTGAGATTTTATACTAGACAAAGGTATGGTGATCTTCATATGTAGTTATGTTTTCATGTAGAGAGCCATTCTCAAAGATTTCAAGATAGAAATATATGATCAAACACTTTCTTCTTCAATCTTCCACGGGTTCTTTCCTAAATTGATATCAAAGGCATAATATGAATGTATTGATGATTTTCTAATGATTTTGAAGTGGTTTTCAATCCAATTACATTATAAACCCATGCTTATTCACCAAAAGGATTTATCTTTGCATGAGCTTTGTGATCTTGATTTATCATCGATTGAATTATGATTCTATTACGTTGAAGTGAATGTATATGATGTTGTTTATATAGATTTATGTTGAATTGAATTTGAAGGATCCATGACGATTAATGTATGAAGATTTTAACATGAATAACATATGTTTCTACATGTTGCCTTGAAGTCGATTGTGAGATCAGTTGTGTAAAGTTTTGATTGAACTGTTGTAGCTACTGTTTAAGGGTAATATATTGGATGATTTTTTTAGGTATAAATTCTTAATTATCAAATTAATAAAGTCTTGCATGAATTGATCTAGATTCTTTTAGGTTATGTAGTTAAAAAGCTAAGTGTGTGATGGATCTCGAATTGTGATTAGATAAAACATGATTAAATCTTGATTTCTTATCTAACTATCTACATACTAATGAGTGTATGGTTTATAAACTAATAATGATTATAAAAGCCTTAGAGATTTCAAAGTATTGGTAAAGTCTTCTATACTCTAGCAAATCGATATGCTAAAATGCCTATGTTGTAACCTTAATCTTGAAGGTATGTAATTATAATTCCAATATGGTTATATGAAGGTTTATATACTGATTTAGACTCATAATATATATGAAATATTATCTAAATCAACTCAAGGGAAATTAGTTAATGATCTATGTTTTTCTACTTTTCTAGTATGTTGATGTGTTGTATTATGTTATAGTATAATCTTGTAGCGACTTGTACATGGTTTATTATATGTTTAAAGTAATTTTAGATACTACCATATATGTGTTTTATTGACTAATAAGGTGTATTGATCAATGATGATAAAAGGGTGATAAATTTGTAAGAATGCTTATTCTGTCTACTCTTCTAGTTCTCTATTTCTTTATATTAATGTTGATGAAGCCTTGTATGGCATTGTGTGGTATGCTCCACTTATGGTGGAGGTTTTTACTTTATTGTAAATCTATATATATGTTGACCATGGCCATGAAGGCAAATTGATTAATATATGAGCGTGTGCTTATGATAATACTATGTGAAGCTTATGTCTACTTTCCTATTCTAGTTGTGATGAAGGGTGTGTGGCTATTGTATGAGAATTTGTATATTCATGTTAGGGTATTTTATAGCTGCTGTCATTGATGTGTTAAACTGGTTAATAGCCTCTACCCATGTACCCCTTTTGTGAAAGTGTAAATAGCTAAAGTTAGGAGTCTTGATTATAATGTATATAGTGTCATGTCTCTTATGATATTATGTTTTGTGTGCTATGTGCTTGGAAGTGTAATGTGGTATAAGAGGGTGGCTGCCTTAAGAAGTTATTGATAGACATTATGTGATCATGTTGGTCAATGTACACACACTCTCACTCACATGCATGTTCCAAGTAGTATAGGTCATGGTGTCTAAATGAAAGGTTGTTCTCATATTCACTAATGTCTAATACTATGCATGTAAAGTTTATGTATGTGAAGTATGTTATGTATTCCTTATTAGGATGACTTGATAGGTATACTAGTATAGGCAAGGGTAAAATACTTATCCTATGCATTGCACATGTGTACCTTCATATGATAGTTCTAGTTTTAGTTTATATATATATGAATATGTATGTATGAACTTGTGTGACTTAATGTGTTATGTGAAAGGTTTACTCATATATATGAATACACGCACACCCATGTATGAATATCTAGTCAATAGAGAGGCCTTGAAACCCTAAACGGTAGATTATAGTACGTACCATTCTCCAAGAGTCTTATACGCCGATATATTTCTACCTCATTCTCCGCGGCAATAACGTTTCTAAAAGTTTAGAGTGATTCCGAACTCGATTCAGATTCCAGGCGGGGAAGACTTCCTGATTCTCTAGTCGAATTATCACTTTCATTCGACGCTAGATGATGCTTTACATATTCTATGTTCATGTGAATGGATTCATTACATTATTTAGGTTGATGAACTTCCATCTATGACCTATGAGTTGAGAATATGATGGGATTACACTCCTAAACTTATGATTTATAAAGTAAAAATGTAATAAAGGTTTTTTATGAAGGGAACTTAGCTTAGCACCGAGTGAACTTGAATATGAGTGTGTGTCCCTTCCCATGGTAGAAAGGTATGTCACCAAAAATCTTATGAGGTGTATAACCACAATGCCTCAACAAGAATAAAAAGGGTTTCCATAAATGAAAAACTACAATGCCTAATCTTGGCAAAAAGAGGGTTTTCACATGTACATCCAAGTTCCATAACTATATTTCCATCATAGGATACTAGTTAGTGTATCCACCTAGAAAGATAAGTCACATTTGCTTCTACTTTGGCCGGTAGAATACCTCCTTTCGATGTGGTGTTGTATGACACCGGATTCCATGTTGAGCATCACATGGTCTATGTTCGTTAAAGCTATACTTTCCCTAAAGTAAAATAGACAATGGCTAGTACCTTAAATAGAATAATCAAGGGAGGTTTACGATAGGTGGAAGTAATGAACATATATAGACATTGCACAAATAGCTTCTTAGGAAATTCTATGATGGTGTTATAATGCATGTCATTATGTATATGTTCCCTATGCATGACATTGTAGTATTTGTCTTCTTGTTATGAAGATGTGCATGTTATGAGTCTATATGCATGATGTTGATCCTGTTGCTTATATAATGAAGGTCTTCACTTAACTATGTTTATGTGGTATTGTACTTCTATGATGGTATATGTTGTCTTGTGTATATGATATGTATGATTTTGCATGTGGTAATAAGGTGATACATTGCACCAAGTACCCCTAAAGGATTGCTTGGGAGACTAATAAAATGAAAAGTAGAGTTCACTGTAAAGGAAATTGAGTTCACTGGAAAGTGACCTCAAATTGGACTTAAATTCAAAATGTACTTTTTTATGATGTTTGGCCTTTGGGTGTGTTTCTATGAATTATGAAAATGATGTAATGCTATTGTTTAAAAGTTTTATGATGATTAATTCAAAATGGCATAAAGTTTGATTTCAAAGAAAAATTCCCTTTTTAAATGCATGTTTTTGCATGGTTGCCATACTTAGTACATTCTTGTGCTAATATCATTCTTCTCTACTTTTTATACAAGTGTAGGTTATAGATGCATAAAGGATGTCTTGAATGGTAAATATCTTGATTGGTGATTCCCAAGCTCAAGGAAAGGAATCCTTAAGTTCAAGGATGTCCTAATGCGTACTTATTGTAGGTTCTATTAAATATTGTATAGTTTGTATTATATCTTAAGGGTCGTGTCCCTAATGTAACCCAAAGTTATTGAATCTAATATGACAAAGAGACGTGGAGTCTATATATGTATTATTACTTATATTTTATATGCATATTAAGTAACGTTCCTAGCATATGAGGTATTCTGAAAAGTTTAAAATTTTTGGCTAAATTTACTATGTTGATGCAATGAATGATAACTATGGGCTTGTATAAGACCTCCATGAGATCAAGTACGCCATGTTACTTATATGGGGTGCTCCCCTATTGTGACAAATTTGGTATTAGAGCATGAGGTTTTTAAAAGTGGTTTAGGATACAATAAGTCTCATATTGCCACGTCTAGTAGAGTCTTGTATCATTGTTGGTGAGTCGCGACACATCAAATTGTACGAGAGTCTATAGGATGATAGATTTTCCCTTCTTCATCATTCTCATGTCATGCCATATAACTTAACTCTATAAGATCTCTCTCTTTATGTTTTCTTGCGCTTGGATGAGATTTCTCTATGCTTGAGGGAGCAAAGTTAGTTTAAAATTCTTATATTTGTTTTATGGTTTGAATGAGTATGTGGGAAGGTGACACTTGTCCTTATTTGATGATGTATAAACTAACTAAGGCGACTTGAAGGGTTAACTAAACTTAGGTAGGGTATGGGACTCTACCTATGTCTTTCACTATTTTGCCTTGATGGAGACCTTAGGAGGTCAATATTTTGTATGTGTACGATGATAAATGTAAATGTCCTTATGTGATGATATCTATGCTTATAGGCATGTAAATAGCCTAGTATGCTAAAGATATGGAGTTATGCATGCATGAAGGTTATAGATGAGTGGAGTATGGTGCTAATTGTAGTTCCTATTGGGTTACTTGATTTAGTAGGGTTATGGGGCTTTACTTGATCAATGCACATTTTAACTCAATGGGTATTATAATTGGTTATCTTTTATTACTATGTATGAAATATATCTTATTTTATGATGTGTTGCCAATTATAGCAATATATGAAATCTTTGTGAAATAGCAAGATATGTCGAATAATGTATGTCATGATATAGTTAAAGCATGCTAGAAGATATGGATTGTTCTATTCCTATAAGGTTTTTTTATGATGGTAGCCAAATACTAGAATTTGAACTTGGAATGTTTAATAACTACCTGTGAAAGCATCCTATCCTATGAATGTATGTGATTAAAAGTGTGCATTGTCTCTTTTTGTATATAACATATACTTGATAAATTGCTAGTGTAAATTGGAGTCCCTTGTAGAGACTTGATCCTAGTTGTAAAGATAGTATTAATGCTTATGAATGATGAGTTGGTAGAGCTTTGTATTTTATATTTCCATGCTTGTTCCATCAACTGTATAAATATTGAATTTCTAGATATTTGGAAGCATGCTCACTATAAAGACTAGGCAACTTATTGTAACATGTTATGAGAACCAACTAAATTGTCCTCTGATTGGATGTTGTTGAAATGTGTGTAGAATTGATGAATATGAACATGATAATGAATGTGAAAAGGAGTTTTGGTATTTGGAAATAAAGAATGAGAGTCTCATGACATGATAAGTCGTAGAGTTACTTTTAAGCTTCTTATTGTGTTATGAACCTCCTTGTTGTTTTCCTCAAATGATGTATGACCTTAGTGTCTATTGCATTGTAAGAAGACCTCATGTGAATTGAATAGTATGATCAAAATTCATGGTTTAGGATGATTTGCCTAAAATAGTAAGATTTAGAATGCCTTAGTGTTGCTAAATTGAATTAATGAAATTCCTTCTAAAGTAGTAATCACTTTAAGTGATGAAAAAGAAGGTTGTGTAGTTAATATCCTCTATAGGTTGGGTTAAGTTGCTCTTAATTGGGTTTACCCTAGGTGGGGGATGGTTTTTGAGTAGTGAGGTTGTATAAAATGTCTACATTGTCCTTCTATTCTTACTTGAATTGGAAAATAATGAATTCTTAGTATGCTTGTTCATGAATATAGTCTTGCATAAAGTGTGAATTGCATGACCTTTATATGATTGGTATGAATTGATTGACATCATCTTGGAGACATGGTGAATTTTTCAAAAGAGCATGAAAGGAAATTTTTGAAAAAATCCATGTTTTCTCATGTTGACTTGCATTTTAATGTTCTAATGGTGAAGTTGACTTCATGAGGTAAGACAATGAACTTGGTAATAGTCACTTATGAGGTAAAATGTTTATCCTTAAAATGAAAAGTTGAGTCTTTGTAAAATGAATTATGTTGAGTCTCTTGAAAACCATGTGACTTTTATGATTTGGAATGCATAATTGTAGGATCATTCTTGAAAAGTGAAAGCATGTTTAGCTAAGTGTCCATGTGTGTGCCTATAATTCCTGTTATTTTTTATTTTTTTAAATGAGGCTTATAAGGGTGAGTATTATGTTAAGAAAAGAAATTTGTGGAATGGCTTCCTATTTTGTTGTGAGTTACTTGGTGTAACTTGCCACTTAAAGTTCACTAGGAAGGAACCATGACCATGTCTTGGTTAAAAGTTGAGAATTTTTCATTTTAAGAGGAATTTGACTTTGTACTTGCTAAGGTGTAAAACTCATGATACATGTAAGTGTGTTGAGGAGAAATAAATTCCTCCATGGACACCACTAAGTATGGTATGATTTAATATGACCTTTATGGCACTAGGTCTAACTAATGAAGATCTTTGTGATTTAACTAACTCAAGTTTATGTGCATTGAAGTATGAGTTCTTAAGTAACTTTGAGTATGGGTTATGATCTTCCTATGATTAGCTTTTCAAGATTTTCTTGTAATGAATTGAGATGTAATGATCATGTTATAATTAGGAGAAGGACGTTCTCCTATGAACATGAAAAGGACCTTTGTGCTTGATGCATTAAAGAGTAAGTGAGTAATAGTTTAGCTTGCTTGTGTGCATTGACTGCTAAAATAATTTGATGATACTTTTAATGTTATGAACTGCTCTTATATGCATTGAAGTCCTTGTTGTGATTAAAGAGCCCTAAGTGTCACTCGAGGACGAATGTTCGCAAGTGGGGGATATTGTAAGCCCCGAAAATGAGACGAGGTTTCTAGAGACTAACATGTGTTTTTAAAAATTCTAATGTCCTAAATATGCTTTAAAATAGTATATAGGCAGTAGCTAAAATATTAGAGGTATTGGAAGTCAAACATTAAGGGACGACTAAGACGTTTGACGACTAAATCACCTAGATGCCAAATATGTGATTATATCTGTTTATGGGTGTTTCATGATGTTCTAAGGTCCTAAAATTTCTTATTATATGTTTTAGAGGCAGTGTACAATGTTTGAAGTGATTCAGAAGTCGAACGTCAAGAGACAATCGAAGACTAATCGCTTATGTGCCTGATACGCTCAAACTTACTTCTCAAATAAGAAGTAAAGTGGTTGTGTCAAGTAAATAACCCAACTAGTGAGGTTGGGATCTTTCCCATGAGGAAAATAGTCTAGACTTAACTTCAACCTGTTATTACTATTGTTTGGTCAATGACTTCCTTGTAAAGTAAAAACAATTAAAGGGGGGTTTCTTTTTCTAAATGAATTAAAATAACTAACGCAATTGAAAGAGACACTTAACAGCTTTGAATGTTGGATTTTAATCAATTAATCAACGTAACTTGGGTTTACTATTCCCCACAGGTTCATAACTTGATAATTCTAACTATAACAATTCTTTCCTAGAAATCTTGCATGCAAAGTGATAAGTTATGTATTTTTTAATCCTTGGTCCGGCATCTAGAAAATCTTACTCCGCACCTTGGTCCGGCTACGTGTGTTGCTATCCTAACCCTTATCTTTATCTCATATTAAGCATCGTATTTGATATTTGACGAAGTTATTACCTCGTACCAATCAATACTAGCCTATTAGATAGTATACACTAAATTTATGTTAATAATTCTTTTCCTATTATCTACCTCCTTGGTCCGACAAGTAGCATTAAGGCGAGTTCTAACGTTGCCCATCCGTTAAAAAGACTTCTAAGCGAAAGAATTATTAATACATGCAAGACACCATTCTAGAATTGTTATTTTAGTTAGGTTTTATATCATTATTTGCCTATGGTTCCCACAACCCTAGTAATGGAGTTTAGTTACTCATAGTCATAATCACAATATTCAAATATATAAAATAAGAACTCATGTACTCACTTCAATGAGAAAGAGTAAGATCCGAAATTTTGCTTGATTAATTACCAAAAATCACTTGCAAGAATCTCAAAGTAATCAATAATCTCACAAAAAGTCTAATGATAATCAAGATTCTAACAATACAGTATCTTTTAATATGATGTCTAACAATACGGAGTCTAACAATCATCCAGAGTCTAAACCTAAAAATGAGGTTTTTCGATCTATTTATAGAAAATAAAAACCTAATTAAACAAGGACTCTATTTGCTGGAAATCTACCAAAATGCGACTGGGTCGAAAGGACCTCGCGACGGATCGTCATGGTCACGACGGACCGTCATGAACTCCCTCGTCCCATACTTATGCAATTTCTTCTGCTGCTCTCTTTATTACCGTCGACGGAAAGTATGACGGACCGTCATAGGCACAATAGTCCGTCGAGGGTCTTCGTTCCAAAACACTTCAACTCTTGGAATATGGGTACTGGATTACTTCTCTGAACTTCATGACGAACCTGCAGGACGGAACGTCATAGACACGACGGACCGTCACAAGCTTCGGAACCCCACACTTGGTAAGACATCCCAATCTTCCTTCAGCAGCTGCACTACGCTGCCACCTACGGACCGTCACAAGCACGATGGACCGTCACAAGATCCTTAGGTGGTCTCTTCTGCATTTCTTCTCTCAAAATCTCCGCATTCATCTTTGGACAGATTTCCTGCAAAATAAAGAGAAACTTATATAAACATTAGCACAAAAAGGTTTTTGGACACACCAAAATTAAGGAAAAAGTATTAATAATACCGTGAAACCACGGTATATAAACACCCTCAACTTAAATTCGTTGTTTGTCCTCAAGCGACGCACTATGACTCAATACAAAATCTTTGTACAATAGTATCCATGTTTTATCCTTTGCAATCATTTGGCTATCAATCCCGATTAATCTCATCAAATCTATGCAAACTATCACTATTAGGCTTGAATTATGTGGGATCAGAACATGACACAGACTCACCATGCACTAACACCTATCCTTTTCAATTTCTCACCGAGGTGCTAACAATTCCGGTATTGCAACTAGTGTCCTCATTTCAAAACAAAATCCTCATTTTTCACACAATGATTTCAGTTTGAGTATAAGGATTACTTTTCAACACTCGCTCTCAGAACAAAGTCACACTCATTCATACCTATTTCCATAAGCTTGCATTTATTTTCACTGCCTTAAGTTTGCTATACAACCCTTAGGATCACGATAGGACTTTCTTAGCTTGTATCATAGGATCACGGTCATGTAGGGTATATTTAGGTATAATTTAGTGACTTTTTTCCCTCCTTGACATATCGGCTAAACCTTCCACTTTCTATCATTTTATCTCGCCTAGTTTCTCATATTGTTTCACCTTGCTATTTTCTCTTCTTTCTTCATTCGTGTAAGTGACTCTCTTCTTTTCTTGCTTGTATTTCTTTTATATTTATCTTTTTCTTTACTTTTATTTCAACTAATTCTTGAGTCACTTTACTTTTAATCTTTCTCTCTCATTGTTCTTTCAACCCTACTTTCCAGAGTATTCCTCATAATAGTCACACTCAACTCATGGCTTTGCCATGAGTCAAGGTACACAATACCCAAAGTTGGGTCAGGGCAATAAAGAAGGTTGTTTACTCCAGTACTCACCCTCAACTTATGCTTTTGGCATAAGCTGAGGTGCACATGTCCAAGGAGGGACCAGGGCCAACACATTATTCCCAGAAAAGATCAGTTGGGGTGAAAAAGAAAGGTCTAATTTAAGCTCAGATCATTTGGATCAAAGAAGGATAAATTTCATTTGGTTTTCTTTTATTTACGCTAAAAATGGGCTATATTGAATAAGGGCTTATGATCCTTTTCTAATTGTCTATTTTAGCTTACTTTTAGCAGGACTAACCAGACAAGTTCTAGCTCAGTACAAATAGTGGACTATTCAAATCTTCCTCACACTCACTTGACATCTCATCACTCTACCAGATTATCAGACACCTAGTTCAAATTTCAGACTTAGGGTAATGCAATGGTGTACCTTTATGTCATGCTTAGAGACACACATTTATCAGTTATTATGCCTAGTCATGCATCATTTTCTAATATGTCTGGATATCATTTTAGCCATCATCTTCCAGAATTAGACTATGTACAAAAGATATAGACATGCTGGTTCAACAGAAAAAATAATCAGTCTTTTGGGGAAAAAGAACACAGGCAAGAAAACCCCAAAAGAGGATAGTGAATTGGGCTACTCAGACTTCACCCTAACACTCACTTTCCATTTACCCACCCCCAACAAAAAAACATGCAATTGTCCCCAATGCATAAAAAATTAAATACTAGAGTGGTAGGTAAAGCAAACTTGTGGCGCAAAGCGCCGTCGATCAGCAAGCTGGTGGGTCTGGTTCCTCGGAACCCACGTCCTCTGCAATCTGGACACTCTAAGTGGTGTCCTCAGCAACAATCGCACCATCAATAGTGCCTCCTTCTATCTCCACAGTTCGGGAGCTAGACGCCCCTGTCGCTAACTCTGTTGCTCTCATCTGGTGCGCCTCCTCCTCAGCAAGTGAGGATCTCCTCGCAGCCTCCATCTCTCGGCGCTCCTTCTTCCATGCTCGTGCCTCGTCCTCTGCTCGACCCCTACGCCTATCTCTGAAGTGGCAAATAGGGCCGCCAACACTGTGTCTTCAGCAGGCTCGATAGAAGGGGCCTCAGACTAAGGCACCCTAGCCTCTAAGATCGTGTCAATATCTGTGCGAAGGCTATCGAACGCAGCTTGAAGAGTTGACATGTCCACTGGAGGGGCTGGCCGGGCTAGCACCCTCAACTCAAAAGAGTCCAAGCGCTGGTGAACCTCAGCGATCTTCCGCTTTGTATACTGGACCATTTTCCGCTCTAGGCGCTCTTCCGACTCAGTAATAGACTTCTGCAACCACGGCTGGATATGATGCAGAAGTGTAGCCATTTGCGCCTCTAATTTTTGGACCCTAGCAAGCGGGTCCAGCACCGGTAGAGGGGTTGTGCGAGAGGAGCTCGGGGCAGTGCTACTACCTAGGATAGACTCGACCGGGGTAGTGTCAGTAGACATTGCCTGTGTAGCCGTGCGGGCCTGGGCTACCGTATCAGCAAGATCATCAGCAAGTGGGGGCAGCTCTTGAAGGGGCCCTCTACGTGGAGCCAACTCATTGGCCTCATCTCTAATGAGGCCGACTTCAACAGTACCCTGCGGGCTCTTGAGCTGATCTACGTGCTATATAGGCACACCTGCGGACCTGCAAAGAGAAAAGATCATGCACGGGAAAGGGTAAGTAGTAGTGACCTTGAAAGTTCTCTCGTGCATGATTACCTATAGAAGGCACGTGGAATGCACGTTGAACCCGGCTATCATCGCCGCAATCAACATTGCCCGATCCCATGTAATGATATTATCAGCGCCTGTGGGGAAAAGGCAGTGGTGGACAATCAGCCACGTCGTGAAAGTGAGGTTGGCCTTCTTGATGGCCCCCTTTGACTCATTCACCCAGTCTGCATCCTCTCCATCAACTCACAGGTGCAGGGCCATCCACCTCTTGGTGGTCTCTCTCAGCGATGGCTCGCGCAGAAACTGGTCATCTTTAACAATCTGCCATCAGTAGTCAAACTCGGCAGTGAGAGGTGTCCGTGTAGCATCAACACCCTCGCCATATAGAAACCGGTGGATTGCAGGCAGGAAAATTTTAACTTGCACGCCCCGTACTCGGACCTGCTCCAGTGGGGCCTGTTTGGCGGGTGCAGCCCGCCTATCTATCTGTGATCGGAGAATCGCTACATAGGATGCGTAGAACTCTCGAACCATTTCTTTACTGTAACGTCCCAACGGATGTACTGTCCACTCCAGGCGATGCCTGGTGAAGAGATTGTGGATCTCAGGCATCGTCGGGAGACTCTTAGTAAGGACCCGCCGCTCCAAGGTGAGTGTTCGAGTCATATTTCCTTTGTCAGTGACGAACTTGGCGTCGGAGTAGATTTGAAATTTGCCGTCGACACACCACCGGTTGGGCTGGTCAGTAGCTTGGGTGGGGGCCTGAGATGGTGAACCTGATGTGGATTCCGAACTGTCAGCCCCATCAGACGAGGTCGACGCTGCAGCGGTAGCAGGTGGGGGAACCACAGCAGAGCCGGAGGCTTCCTCCGACCACGATACTCCTAAGGAGCCAGACGCTCCTTCTTCATTTGTGGCTGACCCAGAGAGTGTGCCGGTCAGTGTGCGCTCCTCATCAGACTGGGAGGCAGTGACTAAGCCGGACGCCACCTTTTTGGGTGTGGCTCTGGGAGCACGTGCATCACGGGAAGGGGTGGAAGTGCCTGGGGGCACGTAATCGGGATCACGCTCATCATCAGAGCCAATAACCATGCGGGCAGACGGGGCGATAAACTTTGATCACCCGCATGCATAGATTTGATCTTGCTTGGTTGCCATAGTAGATAATACCTGTAAAGGATCAATATTAGTACAAGAAGTGGCAAACAAGACAAGCAAAACCACACAAAAAAATTAAAAGAGTATGTCATTTCTATGGTAAAAGTGACACACGACGGGCCTGGTGACGGCTCGTCGTGACTATGATGGACCGTCATGGGGTCCGTCGTGTCTTACTTAGACAATGTATATATGGAGAACCCTGAAGGAGAGTCTCTGACTAGTATGACGGTGTGAAGGACAGACCGTCACAGGTACGATGGTCCGTCGTAGGTGTCCGTGAAAGGACACATAGAAA
This sequence comes from Solanum arcanum, assembly GCA_027789145.1. Taxonomy (NCBI): domain Eukaryota; kingdom Viridiplantae; phylum Streptophyta; class Magnoliopsida; order Solanales; family Solanaceae; genus Solanum; species Solanum arcanum. The sequence goes on from CM050943.1 coordinate 32,100,769, forward strand.
AGAATGAGAGACCTTTAGGTGAGGGGTCTCTGACCTTTATAACGGATGCAGGACAGACCGTCATGGGTACGACGGTCCGTCACATGTGTCCGTTGAAGGACACTTAGAAAAAGTGAGAGACCCTTAGGAGAGGGGTCTCTCACCGTCATAACTTTAATGCAGGACGGACCATCGTGAATACGATGGTCCGTCACATGTGTTCATTGAAGGACACTTAGAAAAAGTGAGAGACCCTCAGAAACAGGGTCTCTGACAACCAGAACGGTTGTGCAGGATGGACCGTCATGAAGACGACGGTCCGTCACATGTGTCCGTTGGGGGACATTTGGAAAAACATGGGCATTGAGGTGTTAGGGCTTTTGGAATGGACCCTATGAAGGTCCGTCGTGGGCACGACGGTCCGTCATCGGGGTCTCGTTCTGTAGATCAGTGACAGAACTGGTGTACCCCTTTCATCCTAGATGAACCCAAATCAAACTTGTAGTATTTTGGACCTACATTTGTCTAACCCAACTACCTAGGAAACTAGTAATGCGAAAGCACCTATGTCTAGGGTTGTAAACATGGCAATTTCGAACATTTTTAACCTAGGTTAGACAGAATCTTATATAAAAGAAACGTACATATCACGAACAACTAAGCTAATACTAATTAATAAACAAAAATGCAAGATAAATGAGTAGAAATTAGAGACACATACCTTAGAATTGGGGAAAACAAAAAGGACAAGTACTCGCTGACCAGGAAGACACCCACAAAGAAGAACTCAGGCTAGTAGATTATCACTTTTAGGGATTTGGAGAATTGTGGGGAGGGGGGGGGGAAATGATCGGTTCATAGAGGGAGACATTGTGGAAGTTTAAAAGAGAGGGTAATGGGAGGAATAATGAAGGAATGGGGGTGAAATGAGGGGTTGGGGAGTTTAAATGGTGAAATTTTATAATAAACTCCAACCGGGTCGTGTCGGGTACGACTCATTAATGAAGAAACAACTCCCCAACGATGGTCCATCTCAGTTGTGACGATCCGTTGTTTGATCCATCGTGTGTGCTTTAGTTTGAGAATAACAGAAAAACGTACCTGGTACGACGGAGGCATACGACGGTCCGTCGCAGGCGCAACGGTCCATCAATGTGTCCGTCAGTGTCCGTCAGTATTGTGTTGCCTCCCAACAAGCGCCTGATTAAATGTCGCGGCACGACTGGGGAAACTTGATTACTTAGACTTCATCAAGATGGTATGCCTATATCACTTCATTCCCCGATGCTTTTTGCCCAAAATAGAGTTTTATTCGATCTATATTCATCTTAAACCGCACTCCCTCCTTGGCTTTTAACTCAACTGCACCATGAGGGAATACTTGGGTAATCAAGTAAGGGCCAGTCCATTTGGACTTGAGCTTGCCCAGAAGACAAGGCGACCCAAAACTGTCTACAAGCACCAAACCCTAACCCTAAACTCTTGTCTTGCACTTTTTTTTGTTCATTCTCCTTCTTCATCTTTTCAATGTGGGATATGGCGGATACAGACTGGAGCTCACCACTCTGCCTCATAGTCCTACACACGTTGAAGGTCGCTTCTTCATTGTTCAACCGAAATTTCATCTGCCCCTTTTCCATGTCAACTAAGGCTCTACCTGTAGCAAGGAATGGCCTCCCAAGAATAATAGGCACTTAAAAATCGACTTCACAATCAAGAATAACAAAATCAGTCGAAAAGATGAATGACTCCGCTTTTACTAGCACATCATGGAGTATCCTATAGGCCGTTTCACTGTCCGATCAGCCATCAGTAGCCGCATCGCAGTGGGTTTTGGGTCACCCAAACCCAACTTCTTGTAGATCAATAGGGGCATGAGATTTATGCTTGCCCCCAGATCACATAATGCTTTCGCAAAATGTAATGACCCAACTGTACAAGGAATAGTGAACGCACCCAGATCTTCTTTATTTTGTACGAGGGATCTTGTAGCAATAGCACTACAATGCTGCAGTCTATCATCATCCTCAAAAGTGACCAACCTTTTCTTTGTGACCAGATCTTTCATAAACTTGGCCTAACCGGGCATTTGTTCTAGAGCTTCTACCAAAGGGACATTGATAGAGAGCTGCTTTAGCATTGTTATAAAACGCCGATATTTATCATCCTCGGTCTTTTTAACTAATCTCTGAGGGAAGGGTGGTGGTGGTCTAGGCATGGGAATTACCTTCATAGGGACTTCTGCATCTTTTCCATTGCTCTCTTCTTCCTCAATACTACCCTTTACCACCTTATCATCATCCTTTCTCACATTTTCCACATCAGACGGCATAGGTGGGTCAATGGTTTTCTTACCACCCCGATTATTGATCGCCATACAGTGCGCATCATTTTTTGGATTTTGGACAGTGTTGTAGGAAGAGTGCCCGGTTGCCGTGTGTTCACTGTCGCAGATAATTGGGCCATTTGCAACTCGATCTGTTTAATCGATATTGCATGTGTATCAACTTTTTGCCTAATACTAGCTAAATCACACCTTAACTCTTTAATGTGCTCATCACTAGCATCGAACCTCCTCATCATTTTGTGCAACATATCCTCAACTCGCGCCATACTATCTCCACCATCCCTATGAGTAACTTCATGATTTTGAGGAGGGACATAAGGCCCATTCCTATAATTTCTGTTACCGTAGTTACCCTTGTTGAAGTTGTTGTCGCGGTTGTAGCTTCCATCTTGGACATAATGACCCTCACGGTTATAGTTACCATAGTTCCGACCTTGGCGCCAATAATCCTGATTTGAGCCTTGGGCGCTTGGTCGGAAACCCCCCGTCCGCTCATTTACTTCATAAGTGTCCTCCGCATAATAGCATTCATCATTAGGAGGTAATGGTTTAGCCAAGTAGTTGACTGCATTTATCTTTTATGCACCCCCATTGACATGTTTTAGTACCAACCCAAGCTCAGTTCTCATCTGAGCCATTTCTTCATGATTCTCATTTGTGGTTGGGTTGTGAGTCGACTGCACTGCGAAGGTGTTTCTCCCTGTATAAGACTTCCTAGTACTCCAAGCTTTATTATTCCGGGACATTTTCTCTAATTTTTCTGCAATTTCAGCATGAGGACACTCCCCATAAGATCCACCTGCTATCGTGTCCAACACCGCTTTATTATTATCATATGTCCCCGATAGAAGTATTCCTTCAGTGACTCATCATCTATACGGTCCTTTGGAACACTTCTCAAGAATTAGGTGAATCTATCCCAAGAACTACTAACTGACTCTCCTGGTATTACCACAAAGTTATTCACTCTATCTTTGTGGTTTAGTTTCTTGGAGACCGGATAGTAGCGTGCTAAGAAAACATCCCTTAGTTGGTTCCAAGTGAATATTGATTTATATGGGAGCTCAGTGAACCATATAGCAGTCTCTCCCGTCAGTGAGAGAGTAAACACTCTGAGCCCTATTACATCTAAATCCAAATCAGGCCTCCCTACACAGCTTTTACACACTGCCCATACCTTAGCTATATGGGCATGTGGATCCTTAGAGGGTAGCCCTGAAAACAACCTCTGGCAGTGAGCATTTGCATCAGGCTACTAGTTACCATAAAAGTGTGGCCTGTAGGTAGAGGAGGCAAAACCAGTGGCCCATCGGAGGCTGCTATGTTATCATAGCCTCTGTAGTATGCTTGGGGCCATGGAGTGGGATTTTGTCCCATCTGTTGGTGTTCACCTAGAGCATCGGGTAACAACTGACCATGACCATCAACCGGAGCTGGGATGTTCTGGTTCGGATTATCATCATTTATTCCCAAGTTTCGATTCATATTGCGCAGTGTACGCTCTAATTCGTGATCGTAGGGAAAAAGGGTTCTCTTCCTCTCTGTGTATTTGGCGTTCAAGGAGGATAGTTCTAAAAAAATAAAAAATAATAAAACAAAGTAAAATCAAGAAAATATCAACTAAAGTATAGTAATAAGTTCAAGTCAATCTAAAAGCTACTTTCCCCGGCAGCGGCGCCAAAATTTTATACGCTCAAACTTACTTCTGAAAAAAGAAGTAAAGCGGTCGTGTCAAATAAATAACCCAACTAGTGAGGTTGGGATCGTTCCACGAGGAAAATAGTCTAGACTTAACTTCAACCTGTTATTACTATTGTTTGGTCAATGACTTTCTTGGAAAGTTAAAACAATAAAAGGGGGGTTTCTATTTCTAAATGAATGAAAATAACTAACGCAATTGAAAGAGACACTTAACAGCTTTGAATGTTGGATTTTAATCAATTAATAAAAGTAACTAGGGTTTACGTGTTCCCCACAGGTCCATAACTTGATAATTCTAACTATAAAAATTCTTTCCTAGTATCTTGCATGCAGAGTGATAAGTTATGTATTTCTAAATCCTTGGTCCGACATCTAGAAAATCTCACTCCGCACCTTGGTCCGGCTACGTGTGTTGCTATCCTAACCCTTATTTTTACCTCATACTAAGCATCGTATTCGATATTTGACTAAGTTATTACCTCGTACCAATCAATACTAGCCTATTAGATAGTATACACTAAATCTATGTTGATAATTCTTTTCCTATTATCTACCTCCTTGGTCCGGCAAGTAGCATTAAGGCGAGTTCTAATGTTGGCCATCCGTTAAAAACACTTCTAAGTGAAAGAATTATTAATACATGCAAGACACCGTTCTAGAATTTTTATTTTAGTTAGGTTTTATCTCATTATTTGCCTATGGTTCAAACAACCCTAGTTATGGAGTTTAGTTACTCATACTCATAATCACAATATTCAAATATATTAAATAAGAATTCATGTACTTATTTCAATGAGAAAGAGTAAAATCCGAAAGTTTGCTTGATTAATCACCAAAAATCACTTGCAAGAATATCAAAGCAATCGATAATCTCAGAAAAAGTCTAATGATAATCAAGAATCTAACAATACAGTATCTACAAATATGATTTCAAACAATACGGAGTCTAACAATGATCCAGAGTCTAACCCCAAAAACGAGGTTTTTCAAACTATTTAAATAAAATAAAAACATAATTAAACAAGGACTCTATTTGCTGGAAATCTGCCAAAATGCGGCTGGGTCGACGGACATCGCGACTGATCGTCATGGTCACGACGGACTGTCATGGACTCCGTCATCCCATTCTTATGCAATTTCTTCTTCTGCTCTCTTCATTACCCTCGATGGAAAGTATGACGGACCGTCATAGGCACAACGGTCCATCGAGGGTCTTCATTCCAAAACATTTCAACTCTTGGAATATGGGTACTGGGATTACTTCTATGAACTTCATGACGAACCTGCAGGACGGATCGTCATAGACACGACGGACCGTCACAAGCTTCGTAACCCCACACTTGGTCAGACTTCCCCACTTCCTTTAGCAGCTGCACTACGCTGCCACCTACGGACCGTCACAAGAACGACGGACCGTCACAAGCTCCGTAGGTGGTCTCTTCTGCATTTCTTTACTCAAAATCTCCGCTTTCATCTTTTGACAGATTTCTTGCAAAATAATGAGAAACTTATATAAACATTAGCACAAAAAGGCTTTTGGACACACTAAACTTAAGGAAAAAGTATTAATAATACCGTGAAACCACGGTATATCAGTGCCTCATATATGAATGCATGCCTAACTCTGCATTAAATTATCCTGACAAGTTTTAAAATGGTTTAAATGATGTTTAATATTGTTATATGAAGTTTTGTCAAGTTTGGAGGTCAAATGCCCAATATCGTCCAAAGCGTTCGTAAGATAGCCCCTATGAAATTCAATGTGTGTCGTGATGGGACTTGGCCAGTTTGGACATCTAGTAGGTGTTTTTTTTTATGAAATATATGTGGCATGTATATAACTTGTTGAGGGTTATAACACGTTGAAAACATCCTGGTAAGACTTCTAAAGGGCCCCACAAGAGGCCCCAAAAGAACGACCTAAAGTTGCCTAAGACACTATCTAGGAAATGTCCATTGACGGACGCAACGACGGATAATTTAGTCTACCAACGACCCGTCAAGAAAGTCTCATTGAGGTATACATGCCTTGGGAAGGTCTTATGCAAATTTTGGCTAAGTGTCAGGTGACGGAGGCCAGGCACGACCCGTCATGTCCTCGACGCCCTGTCATGTCCTCGACGCCCCGTCATTGCCATCGTCAAAGGTGGCCTGCACCTTGAAGCCTGCGTCTGTTTCATTTCAGGGGTGAATGAGAAATTCACCCCATGCCCTAACCTAACTAAAAAATATTCTCTCTAAAACCAGCATTGTGTGTTAAGCTCAAGAACAGACTTAAGCTGGGTTTTCCATGGATGAATCATCAAGTCTTAGAGGTTTTCAACTAAACAAATGTATGGTGAACTTCATCTCTAGTTATGTTTTCATCTAGAGAGCCATTCTCTAAGATTTCAAAAGAGAAATATATGATCAAACACTTTCTTCTTCAATATGCCATGGGTTCTTTCTTAAACTGATTTTGAAGGCATAATATGAATGTATTGATAATTTTCTACTGATTTGGAAGTGATTTCAATCCAAATGCATGATGAACCCATTCTTCTTCACCAAAACGATTTAGCCTTGCATGGGCTTTATGATCTTGATTTGTTATCGAGTGAATTATGATTATATTACATTGAAGTGATTGTATATGCTGTTATTTACATGAATTTATGTTTAATTAATGTTGAAGGATCCATTAGGATCAATGGATGAAGATTTGAACATGAATAACCTATGTTTCTACATGTTGCCTTGAAGTCGATTGTGAGATTGGTTGTTTAGAGTTTTGATTATGTATGAACTGCTGTAGCTACTGTTTTATGGTGATAGAATGGATGAATTTTGTAGGTATAAATCCTTAATTATCAAACTAAGAAAGTCTGGCATGAATTGATCTAGATTATTTTAGGTTATGAATTAAAAAGCTAAGTGTGTGATGGATCTCGAATTGTGATTAGAAGAGGCATGATTTCGTATTGATTTCTTTTCTAATTAGCTACTGCATAATGAGCGCATGGTTGATAAAATATGAATGATGATCAAAGCCTTAGAGAGTTCATAGTATTGGTAAGTCTTCTATACAGTAGCAAATCGATAAGCCTAAATGCCTATGTTGTAACCTTAATCTTGAAGGTATGTAATTATGATTCGAATATAGTTAAATGCAGGTTTAACTACTGTCTTATACTCATAATGTTCATGAAAAATGATCTAAATCAATGCAAGGGAAATTAGCTTATGATCTATGTTATTCTACTTTCCTAGTATGTTGATGTATTGTATTATGTTATAGTATAATCTTGAAGCGACTTGTACATGGTTTATTATATGTTTAAAGTATATTTAGTTACTTCCATGTATGTGTTTTATTCATGAATAAGGTGTATTGAGCAATGATGACCAAACGGTGAGAAATTCATAAGAATGTGTATTCTCTCTACTCTTCTACTTCTCAATTTCTTTATTGTAATGTTGATGAAGACTTGTATGACATTGTGTGGTATGGTCCACTTATGGTGGAGGTATTTACTTTATTGTCAATCTATATATATGTTGACCATGGACAAGAAGGAAAATTGATGAATATTTGAGTGTGTGCTTATGATGATATTATGTGAATCTTATGTCTACTTTTCTATTCTAGTTGTGATCTAGGTTGTGTGGCTATTGTATGAGCATGTGTATATTCATATTAGGGTATTGTGTATGTGTTGCGATTGATATGTTAAAATTGTTAATAGCCTCTACTTATGTACCCCTTATATGAAAGTGTAACTAGCTAAAGATAGGAGCCTTGATTATAACGTATATATTTTCATGTTTCCTATGCTATTATGTGTTGTGTGCTATGTGCTTGGAAGTTTAATGTGGTCTAAGAGGGTGGCTTCCCCAAGAATTTATTGATAGCCATTATGTGATCATGTTGGTCAATGTACACATACTCTCACTCTCATGCATGTTACAAGTAGTATAGGTTATGGTGTCTAAATGAAAGGTTGTTCTCATATTCACTATTATCTACTACTATGCATGCAAAGTATATGTTGTGAAGTATGTTATGTATTCCTTACTAGAATGACTTAATAGGTGTACTAGTATGGGCAAGGGTATGGGACTTTGCCTATGCATTGCACATATGTACCTTGATAGGACAGTTGTAGCTTTGGTTTTTATATGTATATATATGTATGTATGAACTTATGTGACTTAATGTTTTATGTGAAAGGCTTGGTCACATATATGAAACACACACACATGTATGAAGATATATTCAAGAGAGAGGCTTTGAATGGTGTATTCATATGTAACCTAAACAAGATGATGCTTTACATATGCTATGTTCGTGTGAGTGGATTTTTTACATGATTTAGGTTGATGAACTTCCATTTATGACATATTAGTTGAGCATATGAGGGGTTGACTCTCCTAAACTTATGATTTATAAAGTAAAAATATAATAAAGGTTTTTAAAGAAGGAAACTTATCTTAGCACCAAGTGAACTTGATATGAGTGTATGTCCCTTCCTATGGTAGGAAGGTAGGTCACCGCGAATCTCATGAGGTGGATAACAACAATGCCTCAACAGGCATAAACAGGGTTACCATAAATGAATAACTACAATCCCTAATCTTGGCATAAAGAGGGTTTTCACATATACCTCCAAGTTCCATAACTATGTATCCACCATAGGATACTAGCTTGTGGATCCACCTAGAAAGCTAAGTCACATTTGGTTCTACTTTGGCACGTAGACTACCTCCTTTCGATGTGGGGTTGTATGACACTTGATTCCATGTTTAGCATCACATGGACTTTGTACGTTAAGGCTATAGTTTCCCAAAATTAAAATGGACAATGGAAGTTAATGGGCCCTAAATAGAATCATCAATGGAGGTTACTTAGGATAGGTGGAAGTAATGAACACATATAGACATTGCACAAGTAGCTTCTTAGGAAGTTCTAGGATGGTGTTCTAATGCATATCACTATGTATGTGTTCCCTATTCATGACATTGTAGTATTTGTCTACTTGTTATGAAGATGTGCGTGTTATGATTCTTTATGCCTGATGTTGATATTGTTGACTATATGATGAAGGTCTTGACTTAACTATATCTATGTGGTATTATACTTCTATGATGGTATGTGTTGTCTTGTGTATATGATATGTTTGATTTTCCTTGTGGTCCTAAGGTGATATATTGCACCAAGTATCCCTAAAGGATTACTTGGGAGAGTAATAAATTAAAAGGAAGAGTTCACTGTAAAGGAAATTGAGTTCACTCTAAAGTGACCTCAAATAGGACTTAAATTCAATATGTGCTTTTCTATGATGTTTGGCCTTTGGTTGTGTTTCTATGAATTATGAAAATGATGTAAATGCTATTGTTTAAAGGTTTTATGATGACTTATTCAAAATGGCATAAAGTATGATTTCAAGAAAAATGTCCCTTTTTAAATGCATATTTTTACATAGTTGCCATACTTAGTACATTCTTGTGCTAATCTCATTCTTCTTTATTTTTTACACAAGTGTATGCATGAAGGATGTCTTCAATGGTGAAGAGCTTTATAGGCCATGCACAAGCTCAAGGAAAGGAATCCTTAAGTTCAAGGATGTCCTAATGCATACTTATTGTAAAGTCTATTAAATATGGTATTGTTTGTATTATGTCTTAAGGATCGTGTCCCTAATGTACTCCAAAGTTATTGAGACTAAGGTTACTTAATGCGTACTGATTTTTTATATGCATATGAAGTAAAGTTCCTAGCATAAGAGGTACTATGAAAAGTTTTAAATTTTCCTCTAAATTTACTATGTCGATGCGATTAATGATAACTAGGGGCTTGTATATGACCTCCATGAGGTAAAGTACGCCATGTTACTTCTAGGGGGTGCTCCCCCGTTGTGAAAAAACGTGGTATCAAAGCACGAGCTTTTTAAAACTGGTTTAGGGTCCAAGAAGTCTCATATTTCCATGTCTAGTAGAGTCTTCTATCATTGGTGGTGAGTCGCAACACATCAAATTGTACAAGAGGCTATAGGATGATAGAGTTTCCCTTCTTCATTACTCTCATGTCGTGCCATAGAACTTAATTCTATAAGATCTCTCTCTTATGTTTTCTTGTCCAGTGGTCTTTTAGGTGTGATTGCTTGAATGATATTTCTCTATGCTTGAGGGAGCAAAGGTTAGTTTACAATTCTTATCTTTGCGTTATGGTTTGAATGAGTATGTGTGAAGGTTACACTTGTCCTTATTTGATGATGTATAATCTAACTAAGGCGACTTGAAGGGTTAAGTAGACTTAGGTAGGGGTATGGGACTCTACCTATGTCTTTCAATATTTTGCCTTGATGGAGACCTTACGAGGTAAATATTATGTATGTGTATGATGATAAATGTAAATGTCCTTATGTGATGATATCTATGCTTATAGGCATGTAAATAGCCTAGTGTGCTAAAGATATGGAGTTTTGCATGCATGAAGGTTATAGATTAGTGGAGTATGGTGCTAATTGTAGTTCCTATTGGGTTACTTGATTCAATAGGGTTATGGGGCTTTACTTAATCATTGCACATGTTAACTCAATGGGGATTATAATTTGTTATCTTATTTACTATGTATGAAATATATCTTATTTTATGATGTGATGTCAATTATGGCAATATATGAAATCTTTGTGAAATAGCAAGATATGTCAAATAATGTATGTCATGATATAGTTAAAGCATGCTAGAAGTTATGGTGGTTAAAGTGAATTCTCTTAGATTGTTGTACTCCTATAAGGTTTTGTATGATGGTAGCCAAATAATAGGATTTGAACTTGGAATGTTTAATAACTACCTATTAAAGCATGCTATCCTATGAATGTATGTGATTAAAAGTGTGCATTGTCTCTTTTTGTATATAAGAGATACTTGATAAATTGCTTGTGTAAATCGGAGTCCCTTGTAGACACTTGATCCTAGTTGTAAATATAGTATGCATGTTTATGAAGGATGATTTGGTAAAGCTTTGTATTTTATATTTTCATGCTTGTTCCATCAAATGTCTAAATGTTGCATTTCTGGATATTTGGAAGCATGCTCACTATAAAGAATTGGGAACTTATTGTAACATGTTTGGAGAACCAATTAAATAGTCCTTTGATTGGATGTTGTTGAAATATGTGTAGAATTGATGAATATGAACATGATAATGAATGTTAAAAGGAGTTTTGCTATTTGGAAATAAAGAATGAGAGTCTTATTCTAAAGTCCATTAAATATTGTATAGTTTGTTTTATGTCTTAAGGGTTGTTTCCCTGTTGTACTCCAAAGTTATTGAGTCTAATATGGAAAAGAGACTTAGAGTCTATATATGTATTATGACTTATATTTTATATGCATATGAAGTAAAGTTCCTGTCATATGAGGTGCTATGAAAAGTTTTAAATTTTCTGCTAAATTTACTATGTCGATGCAATTAATGATAACTATAGGCTTGTATAAGATCTCCGAGAGGTCAAGTGCACCATGTTACTTCTAGGGGGTGCTCCATGTTTGTGACTAATTCTCAATTTGAGGTAATTGCTCAAAATATCCTCTGAAGATAGGTATCTACTCTAAAATACCTCTTAACTCACGAAGTTCAGTTAGATATCAAAATTTCTCTTTTATCAATGTCAAAAGTGATGCATTTGGGAATTCTTAGTTCCCTTCTACTCTAACTCAAATAATGTTTAAAGTCTTTCTGAATACTCATCTCTTTCTCAGAAAATCGGTTTAAGACAAAAACAAAATTGCTTAAGAATATTCTTAAAATTTACCACTCAAAATAGGGTTCATGCTGAAATGTACACATGAACAAATCAACTCAACTAAAAAAAAAATATAGGAAACTCGGTTAGTCAAAAATTAAGAATTCGGAACTAAATGATACTACTCATCTAAATAATGCTCAAAATCTAGGATAAAACCCTACATTACCCTTTATTGAATTTAGATAGATGTATGGAGTGTTCACGAACTAAGCCATCACTATAATTGTCTTCAATACTTTGAAGAACAAAGTTCTTGGAAAAATCAATGAACGCTTGTGAAATCTTAGCTTTTTTCTTCTTTGATCCTTTATCTAAGGTTTAGAAAGTGTTGATAAAGTAATGAATATGAGTAACACTACTTAAAACTTTCACTAGGTGTAAAAACATTGGCGTTTAGGCTTTAAAATGATGGGAAAAGATGAAACACTCTCACTAAAATTGTTGGAGTGATATACGGTAATCACTCTAGAAACCTTAGTTGTAAACCATAGCACAAACTTTAGAAATAAAAAAACCATCCTACCTATCAATTAAACCATTCTATGAGACTTCATTCACTAGACGGTCCAGAGACATTCCAATGAACTTCATTTAAAACTTAAAATCTGACTAAGTATAGATCACTCCATTGCGTCCTCTGTATGAATTGTAGAACTTTCTATGACCCTTAATTCCATCTCGTAGGTCCAAGGATTTTAGTGAATTTTGTTTAAAAGTTTTGAACCCATCTACGGGAATTTCCTACCGCCTATAAACCTTTTACGACCCGACATTCAATCTATTGGACACATTACTACCACTCAATCTTTTCTTTAATACTATACTTTGGTCCTATATATGTCATCTACGACTAGTAGGACCTTCTGTTGACCGTATATGGGTATCCTAGGACTACTCCAAAAGTTAACAAGATCAAAAACTTTTTCCACCTATTTTTTTATATGCTACAGATATGGGTTTTAGTGTTAATGGGAATGATTATTTCACTATTACTAGTCATTGGAATGATGAAAATTGGAGCATGCAAAACAGAATTCTAGGTTAAAAAATTTGTGAAATTCATAAAACTATTAGTTACATATCTCAAACTATTGTACATGTTTTACAGTATTATGTAATTTATAATAAAGTAATTAGTGTAACCTAGATAATGTTTATAATAATGCATCTGATGTAGATATACTTAATGTCATGACCCATGGGTCTACCTTAGATATAACGTACACTACGAAACCCATAGAATACACATATAAGACACATAGATTTCATAGTCAACTTAATAGAAAATTGACAAGGTTTAAAACATTTTCAACAATTTCAAGTCTGTATAAAACGAATCTGAAATGTCACACTTGTTTAAAAAATGATGAAGTACAATAAAATCTTGGAACACAACCCATAAAACAAGGTTCAAAACTTTAAACAAAAAACATGAGAAATGGTGGCCAACCTTGAATGTTATGAGGACTCACCAATCTTCAATTTTGCCTCTACTGTAGATCATAATCCTCGAGATTCAGGAATGTCGGACCCTACATTTTGATAAGAAGTGTAGGAAACAGTATGTGTTTGTCACGAACACGGAGCACCCGCTAGAATTAACATGGCTTACTTGACCTCTGGAGGTTTTATACAAGCCCATAGTTTTCATTCATCACATTATCATAGGTAAATTTAGCGGAAAATTTAAATCTTTCTTGGCACATATATGTTGGAACATCACTTCCAATATATATATATAAAATATCATATTTTTTTAGTTAGACTCTATGTCTCTTTGCTATTTTAGACTCAACATCATTAGAGTACATTAGGGACACAATCCTTACAACATAAATCATAAGTACTTTATTACATAATTTTACAGTAAAGTAAGACTTACGAAATCCTTGGACTTAAGCATTCCTTTCCTTGAGCTTGAGAATCACATATCATGTTCCTCACCATTAAAAACATACTTTAAGCATCCATAACCTACACTATGTGTAAAATTAGACAATAATGGAGTTAGCACACGAATGCACTAAGTATGAAAACCATGCATAAATATGAATTCAAAAGGGACATTTTACTTGAAACCACGCATTATGCCTTTTTTTGGAAACAACATAAAACATGATGTATTAAGTATCATACGACTTACATACTTCATATAGGCATAAATCATAGTCATAATATCACTTAAAATCACACATAGAATTTAAGTTACAATTAACATCATTTTACAGTAAGAACCCTTTCCTGTACAATAAGCTTATGTCATTTACACTGAGTTCATTTTACTGGGAGCTTTCTAACTATTAACTTCTTATCTTCCCAATGAAACCCTATAGTGATACTTGGTGCAATATATAGTTAATGTTCCATTACACTATCCATACTCAAGCACCCCCTTAAGAACAGTAGGGACTCATAAATACAACCTTTCAACTCAACACATACATTCATATGGACCTTTTCATATAACAAGGTACATACTTCACCTTAGACGTAAGATAAGACTTTACTCACAATTCTAATCTAAGTCCACTACTGCAATGTACATGTGAAGCCCCATACCTCACACATACTTAGTGAACCTATCATAAGACAATAAGCACAATAATTCAATTTATGCACCGACATAGAATGTATAGGCACTTCTGACAAATCAAGCAATACGTTCATCATGTAGATACTATGACCAATACTATGCATATAAGAGGAGACCTCATCATATAGACCCATTACGACTCATACCATACACATCATCACAAAAAGTAGGCTACACTACAATGTCATGCATAAGGAACATAAACACAACCACATGCATTTAGAAAACCTTACTAGAACTTCCCTAAGAGCCACTTATGCAATCCATAGTTGAGGACCAATTCTCACCTACACTAAGCAACTGCACTTAGGTTATCCTAGTTAAAATCCTAGACATTTACTTCCATTATTCATTTTACATTAGGGAAACTATAGCCTTAACCAACACTAAGATCATAGGTGCTAAACATGGAATATGGTGTTGTAGATTCTTACACCAAAAGAAGCTGCATTTACCTAGCCAAGGTAGAATATTAGCACATGCTAGCATACTAAGTGATATCAGTTGCTAGATCCTATGGGACAAGCATAGTTCATGGAACCAAGAGATATGTAATTGAACCCTCTACATACCCATAAGCATTGGAGTCCTAATCTCATGAGCAACCATGAGTGAATCTTCCTCAAAGGGAAGTCAACACCCCATGTGGAACCATAGGAACCCATTTCAGAAAATTTCAATTTTTGGCATAATACTAGCTTTCATAAACAAGCATCATTTTGGGAATGTGTCACAATTTAAAAGCACACACAAGAACACGAGCTAAACATTCCTTCACTTTTCAAGAATGAGCGTACAATCATGTTTTCCAAACCATAAAAGTCACATAATTTTTCAAGAGATTCAACCTTTTTCATTTTTAAGAGGCTCAATTCCTCTTTATAAGGTTAAACCTTACATATCAAAAGTGACTACAACCATGTTTCTTACCTTATTTCATTTCATGATGTTAAATGCACAACTAGCATATTAAGATGCACAATAAACATGAGAAAACATGTATTTGGTAAAACTTCAATTTCATGCACTTTTAGAATCTTAAAAATATCTTTAGGTTAGTGTCAATCAATGCATACCAAACATATGGAGGTCATGAAATTCATACTTTATGCAAGAGTCCTACAATGAACAAGCTTACTATGAATTCTTTAGTTTCAAGTTCAAGTAAGAATAGAAGGACAAGATAGAAATATCTACAACCTTACTACCCACATCACCATGCCCCACTTAGGGTAAACCCAATTAAGAGCAACTTAACCCAACCTTAAGAGAATCTTAGTTTATAAACCTACATCATAATCATTTAAAAGTGATTACCAACCTAAAAGGAATTAAAGTAACTTAACATAGGGATATCAAGGTCATATAAAATTCTATCATCTAGGCACTCTATCCCCCTCTTGGCGTATGCCTATTCACCTTATCCCTTACCCAATAAGGTGAAGGAAATCCAAAACTAACCTTTCATACTCCTCACACAAGAAGGTTTAACATCATTGTGGTTTTCACTCCAAATCTCAAATCAAGTAGTCTAATAACTCAATCATAACCATCCCTCTAGGCGTAACACCCAAAGGAATTCCATAACACACAAGTTAGGTCATACTACCCAACCACATAATGTCTCAACTATACCATAGACACCAAGGGTCATGACAACCTTAGGGGAAATAAGGACTCTTTCTTTTCTTTCTTTATTACAATAAAGTACTTTTTAGGTCAATCAAACCTACATCACTACCCTACAAAGATAAGAATACTACCTTTCACTTCTATGATTAAGCCTACATAAAAGACTTCAATCCATACAAAGCAACTATGAAGAACCACTCATATACCGAAGGGAAACATTTGAACCATTACTCATATATAATGCAACATTGAACTCTTAAACATACATATTAGGCAACATGCATTTTTAACGATTTACCACATTCTTCAAAGCATTTCAAGTATAAATCATATCATAAGAATATCATCATACAAAATAATAAAGCAACATATAAGCCAAAAAGGAAACTCCTTTTAACCATAACAACTTCTAACATGCGTTAACTATATCATGACATACATTCCTCAACATTAAATATCATTTCACATAGATCTCATCTATAGCCATGTATGGCATCACATCATCAAAACCAAAGTTCACCTTCACACACACTCATGAAACCATAAAACCAAGATAAGCATAAAATTGACCCTTTATCGCTCAAGTATAGAGATACCATCCCATCCAAGAAATCACATCTAAAACACCAGCGGACAAGAAAACATAAGGGAGAGATCTTATAGAGTTAAGTTCTATGACACGGTATGAGAATGATGAAAAAGGGAAACTCTATCGTCTTATAGCCTCCCATATCATGGATACTTGACTAAAATTAGGCAGTGGGGTGTCAGGGCTTTTGGAACGGACCCTATGACGGTTCGTTATAGGTACGATGGTCCGTCATCGGGGTCTCATTCTAAAGATCAGTGACAGAATTTGGGGGTACCCCTTTAATCCCCCATGACCCAAATCGAATTTGTAGTGTTTTGGACCTACATTTGTCTTACCCAAATACCTAGTAAACTAGTAATGCAGAAGCAACTATGTCTAGGGTTGTTAACACGGCAATTTTGAATATTTTTAACCTAGGTTAGACAGAATTTATATAAAAGAAATAAACATATCAATAAGAACTAGGCTAAAACTAATTGATAAACAAAAATGCAAGATAAATAAGTAGAAATTAGAGACACATACCTGAGAATTAGAGAAAAACAAGATGGAAAAGTATTTGGTGACCGAGAAGACACCCACAGCAGCAACTCCGACTAGTAGATGATAACTTTTAGGGCTTTGGAGGATTTTGGGGGAACAATGATCGGTTGGTAGAGGGAGAGATTTTGGAAGCTGAAAAGGGAGGGAAATAGGAGGAATAGTGAAGGAATGGGGTGAAATGAGGGTTTAGGGAGTTCAAATGGTGACATTTTATAAAGAAACTCCAACTGGGTCGGGTCGGGTATGCCTCATTAATGACGCGACGATTCCCCGACAACGGTCCGTATCAGTTGTGACGATCCGTCGTTGGTTCCGTCGTGTGTGCCCTAGTTTAAAAATAACAGAAAGACGTACCTTGCACAACGGATTCAAACGACGGTCCATCGCAGGCGCAACGGTCCGTCGCTGTATCTGTCACTGACTGCTGCAGAGTAATTTTCTGCAAAATTTCCTGGTGATGTGCCTGCAAATTTTAAAACCCATTAGTAGAAAAATGCTACCATTACTAAAGAGACTATAAGTATTGGGTTGCCTCCCAACAAGCGCCTGATTTGATGTCGCAGCACGACTGGGGACACTTGATTACTCAGACTTCATCAAGATGGTATGCCTCGATCACTTCATTCGCCGATTCAGCATGCCCGAAATAGATTTGTATGCATTGTCCATTCACCTTGAACCGCACACCCTCCTTAGTTTTCAACTCAACTACTCCATGAGGGAATAGTTGGGTAACCAAGTAAGGACCAGTCCATTTGGAATTGAGCTTGCCCGGAAACAAGCGCAACCTAGAATTGAATAAAAGCACCAAATCCCCGACCATAAACTCTCGTTTTTCAATTTTTTTTTCATGGTACTTCTTCATCTTTTCTTTGTATAGGGCTGAGCTTTCATAAGCTTTCAGGAAAAATTCATCGAGTTCATTCAACCCATTTAACCGTTGTTCTGCAGCTTCGCTCCAATCCATTTTCAACTTCTTCATAGCCCACATGGCTTTATGCTCTAACTCAATCGGAAGATGACAAGCTTTCCCATATACAAGTTTGTATGGATACATACCAATGGAAGTCTTGTACGCTGTCCGGTAGGCCCAAAGAGCATCATCAAGACTCCTTGACCAATCCGTTCTACTAGCGTTCACTGTTTTTGACAATATCTGTTTGATTTCCCGATTCGACACTTCAACTTGCCCACTAGTTTGAGGGTGGTAAGGAGTGGCCACATTATGGCGAACCTCATATTTCTCTAATAACCCCTTGAACAATCTGTTGCAGAAGTGGGAGCCCCCATCACAAATAATTGCCCTTGGGGTGCCAAAACGAGAGAATATATTATTTTTTTTAAGAATGCAGTGACACTCTTCCCTTCATTGTTTGCGAGGGCGATGGCTTCGACCCATTTAGATACATAACCAACTGCTGCTAGAATGTAATTCATTCCATGAGAACTCACAAGGAATTGGTTTAGAGGGAGCTCTTGCTTTCTTGAAATGTCGCCATCTCATTGGCATCTGTCACATGCTTTAGCAAACTCATGAGCATCTTGATAAAGAGTTGGCCAATAGTAACCACATTGTAATATCTTATGAGCGGTTCGGATACCGCTGTGATGTCCACCAACTGGTGAGGAATGGCACGCCTCCAACACACTCAACATCTGACATTCTGGCACACAACGCCGAATAAGCCCGTCGGCACAACTCCTATATAAATATGGTTCATCCCAAAAGAACTTCTTCACATCGTACATCAACTTTTTTCATTGATGAAAGGACAAGTCCGATGGAACAATATCACTAGCCAGATAGTTTGCAAAATCTGCGAACCATGGGATCATGGCTTGTGAAGCAGCCAATACATGCTCATCGGGGAAAGTATCATCAATGTCAGTCTTATCCCCTAAGTCTCTCATAGCTTCATCCTCTAGAAGGAACAAGTGATCAGCAACTTGATTTCCAGTTCCTTTTCTATCCAGCACTTCAAAGTCAAATTCTTGTAGCAGTAATACCCAACAAATAATCCTAGGTTTCGCATCCTTCTTTGCCATCAAATATCTCAATGCTGAGTGGTCAGTATGCACTATAACTCTAGTACCTATAAAATAGGAGTGAAATTTCTCAAAAGCAAAGACTACTGCAAGGAGTTCTTGCTCAGTTACTGTGTAGTTCTTTTTAGCTTCATTTAGAGCTTTACTAGCATAGTAAATGGGGTGAAGAATTTTGTTCTTTCTCTGTCCCAATACTACACCAAGAGCCACCCCACTACCATCGCACATCACCTCAAATGGACTGTTCCAATCCGGAGAAATAATGATAGGCGCATACACCAATTTTTCTTTTAGCTCACTGAATGCTTTAAGACAGGATTCATCAAAACAAAATTTACAATATTTCTCCAACAGTTTGCACAATGGATGTGCAATCTTTGAAAAGTCTTTGATGAATCTCTGGTAAAAACCTGCATGCCCAAGAAAGCTTCTCACACCTCACAGAGATCGGTGGTGGAAGTCTCTCTATAACCTCGACTTTAGCTCGATCAACCTCTATCCCTTTTCTGAAATGCGATGACCCAAAACAATACCCTTTTTCACCATGAAATGACATTTTTCTCAATTTAGTACTAAATTGCAGTCTTCACATCTCTTAAGGACCTCAGATAAATTGGTCAAACACCGGTCTAATGAATCACCAACCACAGAAAAATCATCCACAAAAACTTCTATAGTATCCTTCACCGTGTCAGAAAATATCGACATCATACATCTGTGAAATGTGGCGGGTGCATTGCAAAACCAAAACGACATTCTTCTGAACGCAAAGGTCCCATATGGACAAGTAAAATTTGTTTTCTCGTGATCTTCTGGTGCAATAGAAATCTGATTATACCCCGAATATCCATCAAGAAAACAGTACCACCCTTTTCTGGCAAGTCTATCCAACATCTGATCCATAAAGGTCATAGCAAAGTGGTCTTTTTCAGTCCATGAATTTAATTTGCGGTAATCCATACACACCCTCCATCCAGTAACCTGTCTCATTGGAACAAGTTCATTTTTTCCGTTGGAGACCACAATCATTCCCCCTTTCATAGGTACACACTGAACAGGAAATACCCAACTACTATCGGCGATTGGATAGATTACTCTGGCCTCCAACCACTTAATGATTTCCTTCTTCACGACCTCTTGCATAGGAGGATTTAAGCGTCTTTGGTGCTCAATACTGGGCTTATGATCAGGCATGAGTTGGATTTTATGAGAGAAAATACTAGAAGGGATCCCAATAATGTCCGCAATAGTCCACCCAATAGCTCTTTTGAACCTTTTTAGCACTTTCACCAAATGCTCAACTTGTTGTTCATTCAGGTCTGATGCAATGATTACCGGCAAAGTGTCACCATTTCCTAAGAATTCATACCTGAGATGAGGTGGGAGAGCTTTTAGTTCTAATTTTGGAGCCTCCTCTATAGATGGTTTTGCGGGTGGGGACTCGTGATTCTTCATATCTAGCTCATATTTTTTTCGGTTTAAACCGAACATCACCTCGGTCAAGAGCCCCGACTAATGACTCATACTCTTCAATGCAATCGCTATCAAAATTCATTATCACTACCGCTAATGCTTCTACACCTAGACGTTCTTCTATTTGTGTATCACATGTCTCACCCATGTTGTAGGATATAGCAGATACCGATTGAATCTCACCACTCTGCCTCATGGACCTACAAATATTAAAGGTCACTTCCTTATTGTTCAACCGAAATTTCATCTGCCCCTTTTCCATGTCTACTAAGGCTCTTCCCGTAGCAAGGAATGCCTTCCCAAGAATAATGGGCACTTCAAAATTGACTTCACAATCAAGGATAACAAAATCTGCCGGAAATATGAACGACTCCACTTTTACTAGCACATCGTGGAGTATCCCTATAGGCCTTTTTACTGTTCGATCATCCATCAGTAGCCGCATCGCAGTGGGCTTTGGATCACCCAAACCCAACTTCTTGTAAATCGAGAGGGCATGAGATTTATGCTTGCCCCCAGATCACATAATGCTTTCGCAAAATATAATAGCCCGATTGTACAAGAAATAGTGAACGCACCCGGATATTCTTTCTTTTGTACCAGAGATCTTGTAGCAATAGCACTACAATGCTGCATTCTATCATCATCCTCAAAAGTGACCGATCTTTTCTTTGTAACAAGATCTTTCATAAACTTGGCGTAGCCGGGCATTTGTTCTAAAGCTTCTACCAAAAATACATTGATAGAAAGTTGCTTCAACATTGTTATAAAATGCCGATATTTACCATCCTCAGACTTTTTCAATAATCTTTGAGGAAATGGGGGTGGTGGCCTAGGCATGGGAGTTACCTTTTTAGGCACTTCAGCATCTTTTGCAGTGTTATCCTCTACTTCACAATTTATATCTACCACATTATCAGTATCTTTTGTCACCTTTTTATCATTAGTCGGCACAGCTTGGTCAATGATTTGCTTTCCACCGCGAGTAGTGATTGCCATACAATGTCCATCATTTTTCGGATTTTGGACAGTGTTGCTAGGAAGAGATCCCGGTTGCCGTGTGTTCACAGTCGCAGATAATTGGGCCAATTGTAACTCAAGTTGCTTAATCGATATTACATGTGTATCAACTTTTTGCCCAATACCCGCTAAATCATTCCTCAACTCTTTATTGTGCTCATCACTAGCATCGAACCACCTCATCATTTTATGCAACATATCCTCAACTCGCACCATACTATCTCCACCATCCCTAGGAGTAACTTCACGATTTTGAGGAGGAACATAGGTCCCATTCCTGTCATTTCTATTACCATAGTTACCCCTATTGAAGTTGTTTTCGCGGTTATAGTTTCCATCTCGGAGATAATGACCCTCACAATTGTAGTTACCATAGTTCCGACCTTCGTTCCCTTGACCTTGGCGCCAATTCTCCTTATTAGAGACTTGGGCACTTGGTCGGAAACACCCCGACTGCTCATTTACCGCATAGGAATCTTCCTCATAATAACACTCATCATTTTGTGGCGGTGGTATCGACAAGTAGTTGACTGCATTTATCTTTTCTGCACCCCCAGTGACATGTTTTAGTACCAACCCAAGCTCAGTTCTCATCTGAGCCATTTCTTCACGAATCTCATCTGTGGCTGGGTTGTAAGTGGACTACACTGCGATGGTGTTTCTCCCTGTATCTGACTTCCTAGTACTCCAAGATTTATTATTCCAGGAGATTTTCTCTAATTTTTCAGCAATCTCAACATAAGGACACTCCCCATAAGATCCACCTTCTATAGTTTCCAACACCGCTTTATTATTATCATCATGTCCCCGATAGAACTATTCCTTTAGTGACTCATCATCTATACGGTGATTTATGACACTTTTCAAAAATGAGGTGAATCTATCCCAAGAACTACGAATTGACTCTCCTGGTAGTGCCACAAAGTTGTTCACTCTGTCTTTGTGGTTTAGTTTCTTAGAGACCAGATAGTAGCGTGCTAATAAGACATCCCTTAGTTGGTTCCAAGTGAAAATTGAGTTATAAGGGAGCTCATTGAACCATATAGCAGCCTCTCCTGTCAGTGAGAGAGAAACACTCTGAGCACTACTACATCTAAGTCTATGTTAGGCCTCCCTACACACCTTTTACACACTGCCCTTACCTTAGCTATATGGGCATGTGGATCCTCAGAACGTAGCCCTGAAAACAAACCTCTGGCAGTGAGCATTTAAATCAGGCTACTAGTTACCACAAAGGTGTGGGCTATGGGTAGAGGAGGCAAGACAAGTGGCCCATCGGAGTCTGCTATGTTATCATAGCCTCTGTAGTATGCTTGGGGCTGTGGAACGGGATTTTGTCCCCTCTGTTGGTGTTCACCTGGAGCATCGGGTAACCACTAACCATGAACATCAATCGGAGCTGGGATGTTTTGGTTTGGATCATCATCATTGATTCCCATGTTTTGATTCATGTTGCGTAGTGTACGCTCTAATTCGTGATCATAGGGAAACAATGGTTTTCTTCCTCTCCATGTATTTGGCATACAAGGAGGTTGGTTCTGCACAAATCAAAAACAATAAAACAAAGTAAAATCAAGAAAATATCAACTAAACAATAGTAATAAGTTTAAGTTAATCTAAAAGCTATAATCCCCGGCAGCGGCGCCAAAATTTGATACGCTCAAACTTACTTCTCAAATAAGAAGTAAAGCAGTCGTGTCAAGTAAATAACCCCAACTAGTGAGGTTGGGATCGTTCCCACGAGGAAAATAGTTTAGACTTAACTTCAAACTATTATTACTATTGTTCTGTCAATTACTTCCTTGGAAAGTAAAAACAATAAAAAGGGGGTATCTATTTCTAAATGAATGAAAATAACAAACAAAATTGAAAGAGACACTTAACAGCTTTGAATGTTGCAGTTTAATAAATTAATCAAAGTAACTAGGGTTTACGTGTTCCCCACATGTTTATAACATGATAATTATAGCTATAACAATTCTTTCCTAGTATCTTGCATGCAAAGTGATAAGTTATGTATTTCTAAATCCTTGGTCCGGCATGTAGAGAATTTCACTCTGCACCTTGGTTGCTACGTGTTTTTCTATCCTAACCCTTATCTTTACCTCATATTAAAAATCGTATTCGATATTTGACTAAGTTATTACCTCGTACCAATCAATACTAGCCTATTAGATATTATACACTAAATCTATGTTGATAATTCTTTTCCTATTATCTACCTCCTTGGTCCGGCAAGTAGCAGTAAGGCGAGTTTTAACGTTGGCCATCCGTTAAAAAGACTTCTAAGTGAAAGACTTATTAATAAATGCAAGACACTATTCTAGAATTGTTATTTTAGTTAGGTTTTATCTCATTATTTGCCTATGGTTCCCACAACACTAGTTATGGAGCCTAGTTACCCATATTCATAATCACAATATTCAAATATATTATATAAGAATTCATGTACTTACTTCAATGAGAAAGAGTAAAATCTGAGAGTTTGCTTGATTAATCACCAAAAATCACCAATAGTCACTTGCAAGAATCTCAAAGTAATCAAGAATCTCACAAAAAGTCTAATGATAATCAAAAGCATAACCAAATAATCCAGAGTCTAACTAATAATACAGTGTCTAACAATACGGTGTCTAACCTCAAAAATGAGGTTTTTCAAACTATTTATAGAAAATAGAAATCTAATTAAACAACGACTCTATTTGCTGGAAATCTGTCAAAACACGGCTGGGTCGACGGACCTCGCGACGGATCGTCGTGGTCACGATGGATCGTCATGGACTCCGTCGTCCCATACTTGTGCAATTTCTTCTGCTTCTTTCTTCATTACCCTCGACGGCAAGTATGATGGACCGTCATAGGCACAACGGTTCGTCGAGGGTCATCGTTTCAAAACACTTAAACTCTTGGAATATGGGTACTGGGACTACTTCTCTGAACTTCATGACGAACCTGCAGGACAGACCGTCATAGACACGATGGACCGTCATGGACTCCGTAACCCCACACTTGGTCAGACTTCCCTATCTTCCTTCAGCAGCTGCACTACGCTGCCACCTACGGACCGTCACAAGCACGACGGGCCGTCACAAACTCCGTAGGTGGTCTCTTCAACATTTCTTCGCTCAAAATCTCCGCATTTATCTTTGGACAGATTTCTGGCAAATAAAGAGAAACTTATATAAAAATTAGCAAAAAAAGGCTTTTGGACAAACTAAACTTAAGGAAAAAGTATTAAAAATATTGTGAAACCACGGTATATCACACGACATGAGAATAATGAAGAAGGGAAACTCTATCGTCTTATATCCTCCCATATCATGGATATGTCGCGAATCACCACCACTGAAATGAGTCTCTACTAGATGTGGAAATATGAGGCTTTTCGAAATCTAAAACAAATTTCATAATCATATGCTCTGATACCACGTTTATCAAGATCGGGGCGCACTCCCTAAAAGTAACAAGGCGTACATGACCTCTCGGAGGTCTTATACAAGCCCATAATTTTCATTCATCACAATATGACAGGTAAATTTAGTGGAAAATTTAAAACTTTCTTAGCACATCATATGCTAGAACATCACTTCTAATATATAAATATAATATGATATTTACATACTTAGACTAAGTCTGTTTACCATCTTAGAGTCAATATCATAAGAGTACATTAGGGACACGATCCTTACAACATAAATAATAAGTACTTTATTACATAACTTTACAGTAATATAAGACTTAGGAAATCCTTGGACTTAAGGATTCCTTTCCTTGAGCTTGGGAATCACATATCAAGCTTCTCACCATTAAATACATCCTTTACGAATTCATAGCCTACACATTGTATAAAAAGTTGAGAAGATTGGAGTTTGTACAAGAATGCTAAGTATGGAAATCATGCAAAAACATGCATTTAAAAGGGACATTTTACTTGAAACCATGCATTATGCCTTTTGGTGAAAACTTCATAAAACTGGATGCATTAATGATCATACGACTTACATACTTCATTTAGGAATATATCATAGGCATAAAATCACACATAGCATTTAAGTCACAATTTGCATCATTTTACAGTAAGCACCCTTTCCTTTACAATAAGCTTCTGTCATTTACAGAGAGTTCATTTTACAGTGAGCTTTCTTATTTTTAACTTCTTATCTTCCCAATGAAACCCTATAGTGATACTTGGTTCAATGTATAGATAATTCCCAATTACACTATCCATACTCAAGCACCGCCTAAGGACCACTAGGGACTCATACATACAACATTTTAACTGAACATATACATTCATACCAGACCTTTTCATATAAAAAGGTACATACTTAACTTTATAGTTCACCTTAGGCTTAGCATAGGACTTTACTCACAATTCTAATCTAAGTCTACTAGTGCAATGTACATGTAAAGCCCCATAACCTCACACATACTTATTGAACCTATCATAAGACCACAAGCACCATATTTCACTTCATACACCAACATAGCAAGTATAGGCACTACAGAAAAATCAAGAAATACGTTCATAATGTAGATACTAAGACCAATACTATGCACGTAAGAGGAGACCTCATCATATAGACCCATAAGGACTCAAACCATGTACATCATCACAACAAGTAGGCTACACTACAATGTCATGCATAAGGAACATAAACATAGTAACATGCATTTAGAAAACCTTCCTGGAACTTCCCTCAAGAGCCACTTGTGCAATACATAGGTTAAGTCCCATATCCCCACCTACACTAAGCAACTACCCTTAGGTTATCCTAGTTGGAGTCCTAGTAATTTACTTTCATTGTCTATTTTAGTTTAGGGAAACTATATCCTTAACTTACACTAAGACCATGGGTGCTAACCATGAAATTTGGTGTAGTAGAGTCTTACATGAAAAGAAGGTGCTCTTATCTAGAAAAGGTAGAATATTAACATATTCTATCATACTAATTGATATCGCTTGCTAGATCCTATGGGGCAATCATAGTTTATGGAACTAAGAGATATGTACTTGAACCCTCTACATTCCTAAAAGAATTGGAGTCCTAATATCATGAGCAACCATGAGTTAATCTTCCTCAGAGGGAAGTCAACATTGTTAACAGTCAATTTTTACCCTCCACAATTTAATTAGTTTTAAAACTTCAAACAAGTTGAAGTGATTATTTTGAAAAAAAAAAATCAAAAGTACTTTAGAAATAGTTTTCCAAGTAATTTTCCTTTTTCCTATAAAGTATGTCTCTATATACTTGACATATATAGATTTATATCATTTTCATTTTTAAAAAATAAATATTTAGAAAACCGTCTTACTAAAATATAGTAATTTAATTAAGTATGCATCATATCTCCTTTAAAGTGATAGCAATTTGATTAAAATATTTTAAATAATTATTTTCTATTGTTAAAGTTAAGAATCTTAAATAATTAATTAGACTTCCAATTTATCTTGTTTCAATTTTATTGAATTTGTGCTAAAACAATAAGATTTAATGAATATGGAGAACAAAGAACTTATTCCTTTCTTTCTTCCTTTAAGCCAAAATTTTGGCCCAAATTCGTTAAGAAATTCGCAGCCCACAAATTCAACAAAAGAAAACCCAATTTTTTTTACTCAATTCACAAGACCCGGCCCAAATAATCCTTTTACTCCTCTATTCTCAATATACTTCATCCAACAATACACAATAATACCAAAATGACCCCAGCGTCTTCTTCGAACGAGAAAGAACCTGAAACGATCATGTAGTCCCAGGAATCGCGACTCAAGTCCAGGTTCAACCCAGGTGACAACCTCCTTCTCCCTCGTCTCATTCGTACAATTGAGCTTCCCTAGCACGATCTCGAAGTCAGTTGGAGGCTTCCAGAACGTTCCCAACGTTATTATCCCCCAATTTAAGATTTTTATTTTCCAATTTCTTTCAAAAAAAAGCTACGAATTCATAACCTAGCTAGTGGGCAATTCTTATCTGCTCAAGGATTTTTGAAAATTTCCCAATTCCCACATCGTTTTCCCCCTCAAATTCGACCCAAATACTCTTATAAAAGGCCCTTGATTCACTGTTCAAAGGGGCATATTTTTTTTGAAACTTGAGAGTACACCATAAAGGTTTGGGAAATCTTGTTTCAATAGTTTTATTTTTGTTTTTGTTCGGGTTGAAGGTGGAGGAATCATCTTTACAACTCGTCTTTCCGATTCACTGCTCAATATATTGTAATTCCCCTTCTCTTGCATTTTAGCGTTAAGTTGTGATCGACAGGACAACAACTTCATTGTTAACCTTCTTAAGAGTGGTGTATGATAACCCATTCTTGCTTCAGGTTTGAACTAGTTTAAGGTTAATTTGTGTTTAAACTCTTTCGTATAAGTTCTTACCAGTCATTGTTGGGTATGTAGCAAGAATTGATGGGAAATAGAGGGAAGGAGAGCAATTTGAAAAGTTTAGAACTTGAATGGTTGGGAACTTGAAAAGTCCTCTAATGCTTTAATAAAAAAAAACAATAGTTCCTCATCGGTAATGGAAATGAAAATAGGAGAATTTAAATAAATAAACACTCCTATTAATTGTTAAAAGGGTTGGAAAGAGGGACCCCCCTCGCGCCGTCGTCGTCGTTCGCTCGCTTCGGCTTTGGCTTTGGCAAATGATCGATCGAGAGATAATTTTTTGGACAAAATTTATTTTAATTATTTAATTAATTAATTAAATGGCCAAAAATTATTTTTCAATTAATTAGTTGATAACAGAAATTAACCGAAATGTTTTCAACTTTTTAGTAAACCCGACTCGGATCCGCGCGCGTGACCCGTTTTAAATACCGTTATATTTTAAAAAAATAAATTCCCGCCACTGTTCTGAAAGGTTGCAACTTTCAGGAACAGTAAATACCATTTGAAAGTTTGCAACCTTTCATTAATGGTCGTGTCAATTCTGAAAGGGTTGCAACCTTTCAGAATATATTATTCTTTCCTATAAATACCATTCAGTCTTCAGAATATTAACTAACGAATTTTTTGATCTTCCTTCTTCTTAAAAACATATATTTCTTTGTGTACTTTCCTGCTGTGGATTGATTCGCTGACAGTAGAGTTTTTGGTATCTATACTCTACTGATTAAGATCATTTTACCCTGGGAGGTTATATTCCAAATCAAACCTCGGATACTAGAGGGGAATAATTTCCTTAAGGGGACACTGTGAATTCTGTGGACTTGATTTTCTTCCTAAAAAGAGAAATAAAAGAATATTCAACATTCTGGTAAGTTTTACAGATTAAATTATTTTTTACAAATAAATTTCTGTTCATCTTATTTACTGTTTCTAAAAATCTCAGTTACTTAGTGTTTTTGAATGATTTATTACAACCAGTAATTTCTGATTTTCTTAACACGAATTGGCAACAATCTTAAGGAAATTATTTAATTCTGTGTTTCTGGTGGAGACAAAAATCTTTGTGATTTTATACTCCTTTAAGTATGCAATTATAATTTATTGCTTACTTATATTGTATCAATTTTGTTTATCAGAAATGGAAAACACTGGTGTTACAGTGGCTGTTGCTACACCAACCCGAACTCTTGTATCACAAGCAGAGAAACCGGGTAAATTCACAGGTTTGAACTTCAAAGGATGGCAGCAACGAGTATTTTTCTGGCTTACCACTCTTGGTCTGCAGAATTTTACAAGTGAAGATACTCCAGTACCTGCTGATGATATGCAAGACAGGGAAAAATTTATGATTGTTGAAGCATGGAAACAGTCAGACTTCCTATGTAAAGGTTACATTTTGAGTGCTTTATAGGATGACTTATATAATGTCTATAGTGCAATAACAACTTCAAAAGAGTAGTGGAACGCACTTGAAAAGAAATATAAGACAGAAGATGCATGCTTGAAAAATTTTGTGGTCGCAAAGTTTTTAGACTATAAAATGGTAGATAGTAAAACTGTTGGATCACAAGTGCAGGAACTTCAACTTATTCTCCATGATCTGATTGCTGAAGATATGGTAGTGAATGAAGCTTTTCAAGTGGCTGAAATGATCGAGAAGTTGCCTCCTTCGTGGAATGATTTCAAGAATTATCTAAAGCACAAGCGTAAAGAAATGAAACTTGAAGATATTGTGATTCGTCTCAAGATTGAGGAAGATAATAGAAATGCCAAAAAAAAGTCGCGTAAGAGTTCAACAATCATTGGAGTTAATATTATTGAAGAAGCTCCTACCAAAGACAAAAAGAGAAAGAAGTCCAACGGGCAAAAGTCAGAACAGGCCAAGAAGAAATTCAAAGGCAACTGTTATAATTGTGGCAAGGTTGGTCATAGATCTTCTGATTATCATGCTCCAAGAAAGGACAAAAACAAAGGCAAAGGCAAAAGTCAAGCAAACATCGTGGAAAAGATGAAAGATGCAGATGACTTGTGTGCAATGATATCAGAGTGTAACTTAGTTGGAAATCCCAAGGAGTGGTTTCTCGACTCAGGTGCTACTACACATATTTGCTCTGCAAAAGAATCCTTTGCAACGTACACTCCTGCTGAGTACGATGTAGATTTATTCATGGGAAACACAGCAACATCAAGGATTGCAGGAACTGGGAAAGTAATGTTGAAAATGACATCCGGCAAAGTGTTGACTTTAAACAATGTTCTGCATGTCCCTACTATTAGGAAGAATTTAGTTTCTGCTGCACTACTCGTTAAGAACGGGTTTAAGTGTGTCCTAGTTAGTGATAAAGCTGTAATAAGTAAGAATGAAATGTTCATAGGAAAGGGCTACCTCAATGAGGGTCTTTTCAAACTAAATGTAATGGTTATTGACAGTATTAATAAAAATTCTGCTTCTGTTTACTTATTGGAGTTAAGTGATTTATGGCATGCCCGTTTGGGACATGTCAATTACAAAGCCTTGGGAAAATTGGTTAATCTAGAAGTATTGCCTGATTTTAAATGCGATAAGTCGAAATGTGAAATATGTGTGGAAAGTAAGTTTGTTAAACATCCTTACAAGTCTGTTGAAAGAAATTCTAAAACTTTAGACTTAATGGACACAGATATATCCGATATAAAGTCAACACTATCTTGTGGTGGGAAAAAGTATTTTATAACTTTTATTGATGACTGCACTCGATTTTGTTATGTATATTTGCTTAATAGTAAGGATGAAGCAATTGATGCATTTAAGCAATACAAAAATGAAGTGGAAAACCAATTGAATCTAAAGATAAAAATGATTCGGAGTGATAGGGGTGGAGAATATGAATCTCCTTTTGCAGAGATATGTTTGGAATATGGTATTATTCATCAAACTACTGCACCTTATACACCACAGCCAAATGGTTTGGCAGAACGGAAGAACAGAACATTAAAGGAAATGATGAATGCCTTAATGATCAATTCTGGTTCACCGTGAAATCTTTGGGGTGAAGCCATCATTACAGCTAATAAAATACTCAATAGAGTACCCCATCGAAAAACACAACCAATTCCATATGAGTTGTGGAAAGGAAGAAAACCCAACTTGAAATATTTCAAAGTGTAGGGGTGTTTAGCCAAGGTAGAGGTTCCTTTACCTAAAAGGGTTGAAATTGGACCCAAACCAATAGATTGTGTCTTTATTGGGTATGCTGTGAATAGTAAAGCCTGTCGATTTTTGGTTCACAAATCTGATAATCCTGAGATTCATGTTAATGCGATAATTGAATCTGATAATGCAGAGTTATTTGAAAACATTTATCCGTATAAAACTGAAAGTGAGTCAACAAGTGATAGACCTAAATGACCACGAGAAGTATCAACGGAAAATATTCTAACTAGTGAGGAACCTAGGCGAACTACTCGACAACAAAAATCTGTTTCTTTCGGACCAGATTTTGTAGCACTATTGCTTGAAAATGAGCATCAAACTTTTAAAGCAGCTATGTCTTCGTCAGAGTCAACTTATTGGAAAGAAGCAGTCAATAGTGAGATTGAATCAATTTTAAGCAATCACACTTGGGAATTGACTGATCTTCCTCCAGGAAATAAACCTTTAGGATCAAAAT
This sequence comes from Solanum arcanum, assembly GCA_027789145.1. Taxonomy (NCBI): domain Eukaryota; kingdom Viridiplantae; phylum Streptophyta; class Magnoliopsida; order Solanales; family Solanaceae; genus Solanum; species Solanum arcanum. Next base: position 32,132,526 of record CM050943.1, read on the forward strand.
GGATCTTTAAAAGGAAAATGAAACCTGATGGGACTATTGACAAATATAAGGCTAGACGGGGTAGTCAAAGGGTACAGACAAAAGGAAGGTCTAGACTACGTTGACACATACTCTCCTGTAACAAGGATAACATCAATTAGGATGTTAATAGCACTAGCAGCAGTGCATGATCTTAAAATCCACCAAATGGATGTAAAGACAGCCTTCTTAAATGGAGAGTTAGAGGAAGAAATTTACATGGAACAACCTGAAGGGTTTATAGTTCCTGGTAAAGAAAAGAAAGTGTGCTGACTTGTGAAGTCACTTTATGGACTCAACCAAGCACCCAAACAATGGCATGCTAAATTTGATCAAATAATGTTGGCAAATGGATTCAAGATTAATGAATGTGATAAATGTGTTTACATTAAAAACATTATGAATCATGAAGTCATTGTTTGTTTGTATGTTGATGACATGTTAATAATGAGTAAAAAAATTGACGATACAAATGCTACTAAGCGCATGTTGTCCAGCAAGTTCGATATGAAAGACTTAGGAGTTGCTGATTTGATCTTAGGGGTCGGGATTATCAAAACTCCCCAGGGACAAGCATTATCTCAATCTCATTATATTGAAAAAGTATTGGATAAGTTCAATTACTTGAATTTCAATGTAGTCAAAACTCCAATTGATTTAAGTTGTACATTTAAAAAGAATGAAGGTCAAAGTGACTCTCAATTGGAATATGCCAGAGTGTTGGGAAGTTTGATGTATATTATGAATTGCACGCGACCAGATATAGCATGTGTTATTAGTAAACTGAGTCGGTACACTAGTAATCCGAATCAAACTCACTGGATGGCTATGAAACGTGTGTTGGGTTATCTAAAATGGACACAACATTATGCTTTGCATTATAATAAATATCCTGCTGTGATTGAAGGATATAGTGATGCAAATTGGATCATCGGTCAAATGATGTAAAATCCACGAGTGGTTATGTATTCATACTTGGTGGAGGAGCTGTCTCTTGGAAATCTTCCAAACAGACATGTATTTCTCGCTCCACAATGGAATCTGAATTCATTGCTTTGGATAAGGCTAGTGAAGAAGCGGAATGGCTCCGAAATTTCCTAGAGGATATTCAATTCTGGCCCTAACCTGTTGGACCAATTTGCATACATTGCGATAGTCAAGAAGCAATAGGTAGGGTAGGGAGTGTTATGTACAATGGGAAGTCTCGTCATATACGTAGACATAACACCATAAGACAACTGCTCTCTAGTGGAATTCTCACAATTGACTATGTAAAGTCAAGCGATAATGTGTCAGATCCACTAACGAAAGGCCTAGTGAGAGAGGCAGTTGAAAGATCATCTTAGGGAATGGGTTTACGACTTAGGACAAGTCAGCATGACAGTAACTCTATCTAGCAGACTGGAGATCCCAAGAGCTAGATTCAAGGAGAAAAACAAAGTTGTGGATGACGGTTCAACAATGTCAATTAACTCAATCCATTCTCATGATGAAGACAATGTTCAGGAAAAGGTTAAGACTTTAAGGCTTGTTAATGAGGTAATAAAGCTTAAAGTTTTTAATGATTTGCTAAGTTTGGTAGATTTGACCAAATAGTGTATCTACGAGATTACACAGTTAGAAATCACCTATGTGAGTGTGAAGTGGAAGCCGCTTCAAAGAGAATTTTATGTCAAAAGCCTATTCTCTATACACTCATGAAACCAGGAGGTGTTAATGGCTGAAACGAACACAACCGTAAGAATCATAAACAGTAAAGGGTTAATTGTGTGACATATGGTTGTCTAGGTATACACCAAAGTTCGACGGTTCAAAGATATCACATCTACTGATTGACCGAGTATATCCGACATATGTTCACTACGGAAAGTCCAAGGGGAAACCTACTTATCCAGATGCAATTAATCCTTGCTTGTAAAGTACACAATTGTCCGTGCATTCCTATGTTATAACTATTCCCCATCAATGAGGGGGATTGTTGGGTATGTAGCAAGAATTGATGGGAAATAGAGGGAAGCAGAGGAATTTGAAAAGTTTAGAACTTGAAAGGTTGGGAACTTGAAAAGTCCTTTAATGCTTTAATAAAAGAAAACAATAGTCCATCATCGGTAATGGAAATGAAAATAGGAGAATTTAAATAAATAAAAACTCCTATTATTTGTTAAAAGGGTTGGAAAGAGGGACCCCCCTCGCGCCGTCGTCGTCGTCGCTCGCTCGCTTCGGCTTCGGCTTCGGCTTCTGCTTCGGCTTTGGCTTTGGCTTTGGCTTTGGCAAATGATCGATAGAGAGATAATTTTTTGGACAAAATTTATTTTAATTATTTTTTTAATTAATTAAATGGCCAAAAATTATTTTTCAATTAATTAGTTGATAACAGAAATTAACCGAAATGTTTTCAACTTTTTAGTTAACCAGACTCGGATCCGCGCGCGTGACCCGTTTTAAATTCTATTATATTTAAAAAAAATAAAATCCCGCCGCTGTTCTGAAAGGTTGCAACTTTGAGGAACAGTCAATACCATTTGAAAGTTTGCAACCTTTCATTAATGGTCGTGTCAATTTTGAAAGGGTTGCAACCTTTCAGAATATATTATTCTTGCCTATAAATACCAATCAGTGTTCAGAATATTAACGAACGAATTTTCTGATCTTCCTTCTTCTTAAAAACATATATTTCTTCGTGTACTTTCCTGCTGTGGATTGATTCGCTTACAGTAGAGTTTTTGGTATCTATACTCAACTGATTAAGATCATTTTACCCTGGGAGGTTATATTCCAAATCAAACCTCGGATACTAGAGGGGAATAATTTTCTTAAGGGGACACTGTGAATTCTGTGGACTTGATTTTCTTCCTAAAAAGAGAAATAAAAGAATATTCAACATTCTGGTAAGTTTTACAGATTAAATTAATTTTTACAAATAAATTTCTGTTCATCTTACTTACTGGTTCTAAAAATCTCAGTTACTTCGTGTTTTCAAATGATTTATTCTTAACACAGATTGGCAACAGTCACCCTTATAGGATATGAATTCAACCTTAGTTGTGGTGTTCAGGTTAGTTTATTATTTTCTCTGTATATAATATTTCTTGGCAATTCTGTAGTTGTCTGATTCTATCCCGTCATGTTGGATAGTTACCTAATTTTCCTTGGCTGCTTCAGTGAAGTTACTTATTGCTTCCAATCTTTTCATTAATTTAAAAGTTAGTTTGTTATTAATACAAAAAAAATAGATATGTGGTTAGCCAATTAGACAAAAAAAATAGATATGTGGTTAGCCAATTAGACACTTGTTTTTATCATTTCGGGAATAAGAAAGTGTATTGTGCTAAAGTGTAGTGTGTTAAAATTCACCTAGCTTAAATTTGTTTGAGTTGCTTAGTAGTTTACAAGACATATAGTCAACTGATCTATTTGTATCGGACCTTTAACTTTTGTTTTCAGTTGCAATATTCCGCCCATTTCAAATATCTAATCGTAAAATTGTCTTAGAATAAGATGTGGCTTTTAGTATACCTTTATATTTTCGATTACAATTGGTGTGCTTGACCTTATTTTTATTCTAAAACACATCTCTGTTTTGATTACATTCCAGTCTTTGAATGTGAAATTATCTACTCGTCACATGTGCTAATTCTACTCCCTTTTCTCCTTTCATCACATGTAATACCACCATCAGAATCCTCTTGGACTCCTACTTCCTCTTGCATTTTGAGAGGCACGAAGGCTCAATTCTACCCTATTATCTTCTAATCCAGCAAAAGGAACTAAAATTGGGAATTTTGGACAATAAAAAGTCCAATTCATACAATAACAGGTTGCAGCAATCCCCAAAGGACTAAAGCAGTGGGAGTTTGGACTTTGAAAGTTCATTTTGAACGGCAGCAGTCGCACAAAACAGAAAATGGAAATGTTTCTTTGGACTTCGGAATTCAATTCGACCATGGAAGTAGCAAAGGCATTTAGGCGAGGTCCTAGATACTCATTATTTTTTATCTTGATTTATGTTCTTCATTTGTTTTAGAAATGCTAACTTTTATTGAGTTTTTTCATTAGCTTATATGAACCTTTTGGAGGTTTTTTAATAACTCTTCAATTCCTTTAGTTGTTTCTTATAAGTATTTAAATTCTCAAAACAGTTTCAAGTTATACAACATAAGTTCTTAGACTAACTTAAGAATTATCTATATTTTTTCTTAGTTAGTAATTTGTTTTGAATCCACGTTGATGAGATTGAGCTAACCATTTAGGGCAATATCTTAACACAGGATAAAATTTTAGTTAAAATTAATCATCATTTTGACACTTTAGCATTTGACTTATTTCATACTTGGAATAAGATGAGTGTATAAGTATCAAAAGACTTTAGTTATTTTAAAATATGATTTTTTCAAGAGTATTCTCAATTTTTTTTTAAAATTTTAGCCAACTTTTAAATTTCCAAAGTTGCGAAATCGGCGTCGAAACCTTTAGTTTTGGTAATCGGGTTGTAACAAACACCTCATGTGGAACCATAGGTAAATTTTCCTCCAATGGAAGTCAACACCTTATGAGAACCCAATGGTGAATCTTTATCCAAGGAAAGCCAACACCTCTCATTGTCAAGTTCACTCGGTGCTTAGTTATGTTCCCTTTATTGAAAAGCCTTTATTATCATTATTTTATAAAAGTAGGCTTTAGGCCCCTCATATACTTAGAGCATAAGTTATAGATGAGAGTTCATCAACCTAAATCATGTGAGAAGTCCTTTCACACGGACATAGAATATGTAAAGCACCATCTAGTTTAAGGTACCCTTATGGACACCTTTCAAGAGCCTCTAAATTGACTTGATCATCATACATGTGTGTGTACATTCATGTGAAAACCTTTCACATAACACCTTTAGACCACACATGTTCATACTTCACTTCATGAATGCATAAGTGTGCAAGTGTAACTACATGAATAACCCTTTCATATAAACGCATTTAGACACAATCCATATTCATAACAAAATCATGCATTCGTGTTCATGTACAAAGATCACAAACCTAGGACTATCCTATAAAGGCACACATGTGAAATGCATGGACAAGGTCTCATACCCTTATACCATACTAGTACACCTATCAACTCATCCTGGTTAAGAGAATACATATCATACTTTATACACATAAGTTTTACATGCATAGTAGTAGACACAAGTGCATATGAGAATATCCATTCATTAGACACCATGAACCTATACTACTTGTAAGAATTCATGAAGTGTGAGTGTGTGTACATTGGTCAATGTGATCACGTAATCGCTATCAACAACACCTTGAGGCAGCCACCCTCTTTGGACCACAATGCACAACCAATCATGGATAACACAACACAATTTAGCATAGGACATAAGCTAACTTCATATTACACTTAAGACTCCTCCTAATCTTAGCTATTCACATTGGGGCACATAAGTAAGGTACACTAATCACCATTTCTTCATCAATGGAAGCACCAAAGCATAACCCTAACATAGTCATTCACAAGCTTAGATTTTAACAACATAACCTAGATCACACTAAAATAGAAGACCAGGCATGAGCTTCACATAGTGTGTTCATCATAACCACATAATCATTTAACATAAAGTTTCCTTCAAGGACGTAATCAACACATATCTATATTGACAAGATGTTAACACCGCGACCATAAGTGGACAATACCATACATTGTCATCCAAGGCCAATTCTACAAACAATACTATAAGAAAGTAAAGAAAATATGCAATCTTACCAATTCCTCAACCTTTCATCATCATTAGTAAATAATCCATTTTCATCAATATTACAAATATAAGACAGTATATAAATGTATTTTAACATGGGAGAAATCATGCATAAATCTCAACAAGATCATGATACCAACATGTACACTACTTCGCCAATTCAATAGATAGTAGAGAAGCATAGATCACTTACCAATTTTTCATCTTGATCATTAATGATAAATACACTCAATTCATCAACAACAAAATTTTAAGTAAGTATCCAAAGATATCATAAACTTACAAAATCATACTTCAATTAACCATAGAATGGAGGTCATATTGAAATTACATTAGCAATTTATAGAAGATAGAGGGATTATAGGTTAATCTCATTCAAACTATCAAGACTTTATACACATTGGATCAAGTATACATAATTCAACATTAATATACATAATAGTCAGTATATACAAGCAATTCAACATTCTAGGATCATAATTCAATCAATATAAAGTCATGATCACAATGCCCATAATGTAGGCTAATTTGAGAAATGGAGAGAACATGGGTTCATCATTAAATTGGAATTAAATTCACTTTAAATTCACTAAATTAACATAAATTCATCATAAAAATGTTTTTGAAATTAATTTGAGAAAGAACCCATGGCTAGATTTGAAGATTGAAGGTTTGATCATGAAATCTCATTGAAAAACTTTGAAGAAACTATTTAGATAAGAGGTTATCTAAAGATGAAGGATAACCATAACTTTATTGGATTAATTAACCATGAAAACTATGTGAAAAAATACATGGAAATCCAATCTAAAAGTTGACCTTGAGCTTCATCTCCAATGGAGGTTTATAGATAGGTTTAGTCTTGGAAGGGAAGTCTAATTTGGCGAATTAAATTGGGTATGGGGTTTTAACTTGGGAAAAGACCTTAAAATATTTATATTTAATTTATAAACCATTTAACATCAATCCCAATCAATAAGTATTCGAATGAAATTTATTTGGAAAACCAATCTTGGCTAGCCTGCCTAGGGACCACATCTCCTTCACGGTCCGAGAAGGTATGACCCTTATCATAGTCCATTGAACTTGGGAAAGTGGATCCCTTTCCTTTACAATCCCCAAAGTGTTTAATTAAGTTCCAAGACCAACTTTACGGACCGTGTTCCACTCCACTGGCCGTAAAGTCATCCGTGAACACTAAGGTTGTAAGCTGCCAACTTGGGACAGCTTTTGCCCACAAGTTGGGTCCTCCTCAAGGACCCTTTGGTTAGTCCTTGGGGAGTTTTACCAAGAATTTTCCAACGTAAATACTATCATATAAATTTCAAGGACCTACCTGTAACGACCTGTTTAGTCGTTTCGAGCAGTAGAATCATTTGTGATAAAAATTGCCTGGGTCGATGGATCACGCGACGGACCGTCATGGTCACGACGGACCGTGACAGACTCTGTCGTCCCACACTTGTGAAATTTCTCCTGTGGCTCCCTCCATTACCCTCGACGACAGGTAGGACGAACCGTCATAGGCACGACGGTCCGAAGAGAGTCTTCGTGCCAAAACACTTAAACTCTAAATTCTGGGTACTGGGATCAACTCTTTGAACTTCGCGACGGAATTGCAGCATGGACCATCGTAGACACGATGGACCGTCACAAAACTTTCTACTGAAATTGACTCTCTGTTCCTTGTGACGGCCCTGCAGGACGGACCGTCGCAGGTACGACGGGCCGTCATGAGTTGCGTAACCCCAACTGGGTCAGATTTCTGCTAAGAGTTTTAAAGGGGTGTTTTGGACTATTCCTGATCATAACTAGGAAATTAGTGGGGTAAGTCTAACAATTTATTTACTTGGGGGTGAAAGGAGATAACCTTGAAATAAATAGTGGGTTACTTTTATCATCTTTTATACTTGATTATATGATAATTAGGGTAAAAGAAAAAGAATCAGTAGAAGAAAAATAAAAAGAAACAGAGAGAGGGAGAACGAGCCAGAAAAGAGAGAAGCGAAGAGGAAAGCAAAGGCATTGGGAAGTAGCTTGCTTGATTCGATTCTTCGGGTGGAGGTAGGTTATGGTTTATGATATTTCATAGTAAACTCTAAATAGCGATTGATATGTATTGGGTGGTTTTGTAAAGTCCTCTATATGCTTAATTATGTGGTTGTATGTTGTGATTATGTACTTGTGATGGATTATAATGATGAGACTGTTGAATCCTAAACCCTCTATCCTCTAAATTAAGATGATGTATTGACATGAAAGAGGCTTGGTGAACTAAATCAATAAGGTAAATGGATCGCGTGTCACGAACTGACACGTAGTATTAGGGGATCGGGTGTCACGAACCGACACGTAGTATTAGGGGATCGGGTGTCACGAACCGACACGTAGTATTAAGGGATCGGAGTGTCACGTGCCGACACGGTAATAATGAAGGGAATGATTCTTGAATTATGCTAATATACTTAATTTAAAGAACCTATTTCTCAAATGAGTATGGTGTGGAGGCTTGATCCCTCATAGGTGTGCTTGGTGTTGTTGCCAATGGTTCTTGTACTTGTTGCTGTCACCTGTTGAGCATTGTAGTTGATTTTATATTATTACTCGATGTATATTGCTTTTTATTTTGAGTTGGCTGATGATTCTTACTCAGTACGTGTTCCTTGTACTGACCCCTACTTGTATTTTTCTTTTTGTTATCTGTGGAGTGCAGAAAACGTGCCATCAACTTCAACTCGTCAACAACTCTAGCCAGTCTTCAGTATATCAGAATTCAGGGTGAGCTACTGTTCCTAGCTCGGACTGGATTCTCTCCTTCACGTCTTGATGTCTTGAAGTTCGAACATGGACCATCTCTTTTACTTATTTTAGTTTCTTAAATACTCTTAGATTTAGAAATTTTAGGATAGATGTTCTTGGTGTGATGACTTCCAGATTTTGGGGATAATAGTTGATAAATTTTAGAAGTTATTTAATTGATTTCGTTAATGAGTTTTGAGTCTTCCGCTTTATATATTGTTCACTATGGATGAAATATTGGTAAATGTTGGGTTTTAGAATTGTTGGTTCGCTCACATAGTAGGACAAGTGGGTGCCACTCGCGGCTCGTTTTGGGTCGTGACAAACTTGGTATCAGAGCATTAGGTTCTTTGGTCTCATCACACAAGAACGAGTCTAGTAGAGTCTTGAGGAACGGTAGGGGGACGCCTTTACTTTTCTTTGAGAGGCTATAGGACTTTAGGAAAATTCCATTTTTTCTTTCTTTCATGCTATTACTTGGATCCAATTGGTATCTAGGTGATACAAATTGGTATCTGACATCCTCACTCTATTTCGCAGATGGTTAGAACTAGAGCAAAAACTGTGCCAACACCAACACCGGCAAGACAGGGTGCGTCTGAGCCAGCCACTGGGGCTGTAGCTCGAAGAGGAGCAGTGGCAAGAGGTCGTGGTAGAGGTCGCGGGAGGACGTTCTCTAGAGGTAGAGGACAAACACCTGGTCCAGCTAGTACTAGGGCGGTGACTCCTCCACCGACTGATGAGGTAGTAAGAGAGGGTGAGGAAGGGGAAAATGAGCAAGTGCAAGATGAGGAATTACCACCCCAACCTACCCCAGAGATGATTAACCAGGTTCTTGCCTATCTTAGCGGGTTATCTTATCAGGGCCAGACACCCCTAGTGTTTTCTGCACCAGCACCTCAGATTCCGGGAGTACAACATGCAGCTGATGTGGCTCCCCGCATGGATGCCTCATTGGAAGTAGGCACGTTTCCTCGATTGACTACAGGTCCTATAATGACGAGTGATCAGCATGAACTGTTCACTAAATTTTTGAAGTTGAAACCTCCAGTCTTCAAGGGTGATGAATCTGAGGATGCCTATGATTTTCTGGTTGATTTTCATGAGCTGTTACATAAGATGGGCATAGTAGAACGATTTGGCGTTGAGTTTGTGACCTATCAGTTTCAGGGGAACGCCAAAATGTGGTGGCGGTCATATGTTGATTGTCAACCAGCACAGTCACCACCTATGACTTGGACATCATTCTCTAGCTTATTTATGGAGAAGTATATACCCCGGACTTTGAGGGATAGGAGGAGAGATGAGTTCCTGAGCCTAGAGCAAGGCAGGATGTCGGTTACTGCTTATGAGGCTAAGTTTCGTGCACTATCCAGGTATGCCACCAAGCTTTGCTTCAGTCCACAAGAGCGGATTCGCCGTTTTGTGAAAGGATTGAGGTAAGAATTGCAGATCCCAGCCTTACAGGTAGCTGCTGCAGCAAAATCCTTTCAGGAAGTGGTTTGTTTTGTGATAGAGGTGGAGGGGGTGAAGCCGAACGACTTCACCATGGCATCGACATCTAAGAAGTTTCGTAAGAGAGGTGAGTTTAGTGGTTCTTACTCTAGAGGGCAGAGTTCAGGAGGTTACCTAGCCCGACCCATTCAGTCTTCACTGCAGGCTGTAGCTGGGGGTCCATCGCAGACCAGTCAGCAGTTCTCTGAGCTAGGAGGTTATCCCCAGACTTCGTCGTTCTCACAGAGACCTATGCTTGACCCCAGAGAGTGTTATGGGTGTGGGGAGACTGGACATATTAGGAGATATTGTCCAAAACAGAGTTACAGACCCCCAATGGTCAGAGGTAGAGGTGGTCATGTGAGAGGCCTCCATTTTGGAGGACGTGGTGGTCAAGGTAATGGTGGTTACCAAATAAACCGGGGTGGCGGGCAAGCTGGAGCTACTGCAGCGCAACATGGTAGGGGCAATGGGCAGGCAGGGGATAGGGCCCATTGTTATGCTTTCCCCGGGAGGTCTGAAGCAGAGACATCTGATGCAGTTATCACAGGTAATATTTTGGTTTGTGATTGCATGGTTTCTGTATTATTTGATCCTGGATCCACATTTTCATATGTATCTTCCTCATTTGCTACTGCTCTTGATTTACATTGTGATTTGCTTGACATGCCTATTCGTGTCTCTACTCCTGTGGGTGAGTCTGTGATAGTTGAGAAGGTGTATAGGTCTTGTCTGGTGACTTTTGTGGGGAGCAATACTCATGTAGACTTGATTATTCTAGAGATGGTTGATTTTGATGTAATTCTGGGTATGACTTGGCTTTCTCCAAATTTTGCAATCTTAGATTGTAATGCTAAAACTGTGACATTGGCCAAGCCTAGGACAGATCCGCTAGTGTGGGAGGGTGACTATACTTCCACCCCAGTTCGTATCATCTCATTTCTTCGTGCTAAGAGACTGGTTAGTAAGGGTTGCTTAGCTTTCTTGGCACATCTCAGGGATGATACTTCTCAAGTACCTTCGATTGAGTCTGTTTCGATAGTTCGTGAGTTTCTTGATGTGTTTCCTGCAGACCTTTTTGGTATGCCACCGGATAGGGATATTGACTTTTTCATTGATTTGGAGCCGGGTACTCGCCCCATTTCCATACCCCCTTATAGAATGGCTCCAGCTGAGTTAAGGGAGTTAAAGGGCCAACTTCAAGAGTTGTTAGGTAAAGGCTTCATTAGACCAAGTGCATCCCCTTGGGGTGCTCCTGTTTTATTTGTGAAGAAGAAGGATGGAAGTTTTTGGATGTGCATAGGCTACAGACAACTGAGTAAGGTAACGGTTAAGAACAAGTATCCCCTTCCTCGCATTGACGATTTGTTCGATCAGTTACAATGTGCTTGTACCTTCTCAAAAATCGATTTGAGATCTGGTTATCATCAATTAAAAATACAGGCAGCAGATGTGCCGAAGACTGCTTTTCGGACCAGGTATGGGCATTATGATTTCTTAGTAATGTCTTTTGGGCTTACAAATGCCCCTGTTGCTTTCATGAGCTTGATGAACGGGATTTTTAAGCCGTATCTGGATCTCTTTGTCATTGTGTTCATTGATGATATACTGGTATACTCAAAGAGCAGGAAAGAACATGAGAAGCATTTGAGAATTGTGTTGGAAGTGTTGAGGGAGAAAAGGCTTTATGCCAAATTCTCCAAGTGTGAGTTTTGGCTAGATTCAGTGTCCTTCTTGGGGCACGTAGTTTCTAAGGATGGAGTGATGGTGGATCCATCTAAGATTGAAGCAGTGAAGAGTTGGGTAAGACCTACTAACGTTACGGAGGTAATGAGCTTTGTTGGTTTAGCTAGCTACTACCGTCGATTTGTCAAGGGATTTTCTTCTGTTGCTTCCCAACTGACAAATTTGACTAAGCAGAGTGTTCCATTTGTATGGTCGGACGAATGTGAAGAAAGCTTTCAGCAACTCAAGACCTTGTTGACTACTGCACCAATTCTTACTCTGCCAGTGGAAGGTAAGAATTTCATTGTTTATTGTGATGCATCTTATTCTGGGTTGGGTGCAGTGCTAATGCAAGAGAGGAATGTAATTGCTTATGCTTCAAGGCAATTAAAAGTGCATGAACGTAACTATCCGACCCATGATTTGGAGTTGGCTGCAGTAGTGTTTGCATTAAAGCAATGGAGACATTATCTATATGGGGTTAAGTGTGAAATCTATACGGATCATCGTAGTTTACAGTATGTCTTTACTCTGAAAGATTTGAATTTGAGACAGAGGAGATGGATGGAACTATTGAAGGACTGTGATATTACTATCTTGTATCACCCAGGAAAAGCTAATGTTGTGGCAGATGCTTTAAGTAGAAAAACCGGGAGCATGGAAAGTTTAGCCCACCTACAGATTTCTAGACGCCCATTGGCTAGAGAGGTTCGGACTTTGGCTAATGACTTTATGAGGCTGGAAGTATTAGAGAAGGGAGGATTATTGGCCTCTGTGGAGGCAAGATCTTCCTTTCTTGACAAGATTAAGGGAAAACAATTTGCGGATGAGAAGCTGAATCGGATTCGAGAGATGGTATTACGAGGAGAGGCCAAAGAGGCAAAAATTGATGAGGAAGGCATTTTGAGAATTAAGGGAAGGGTATCTGTGCCCCGCGTCGATAATTTGATTCACACTATTCTTACAGAGGCTCATAGTTCAAGGTATTCTATACATCCTGGTGCAACCAAGATGTATCGTGACCTAAAGCAACATTATTGGTGGAGTAGGATGAAGCGTGACATTGTTGATTTTGTTGCCCAATGCCCAAATTGTCAGCAGGTAAAGTATGAACACCAGAGGCCTGGGGGGACACTTCAGAGAATGCCCATTCCTGAATGGAAGTGGGAAAGAATTGCAATGGATTTTGTGGTTGGTATTCCAAAGACATTGGGTAAGTTTGATTCTATTTGGCTAATTGTTGACAGATTAACTAAGTCTGCTCACTTCATTCTGGTTAAGGTGACTTACAATGCAGAGAAGTTAGTCAGGCTCTATATCTCAGAAGTCGTTCGGTTGCATGGAGTTCCACTTTCCATCATATCAGATAGAGGTACGCAATTTACTTCTAAGTTTTGGAGAACATTGCATGCCGAGTTAGGTACTAGGTTGGATCTTAGTACTGCATTTCACCCTCAGACCGATGGTCAGTCTGAGCGAACGATTCAGGTTTTGGAGTATATGCTTCGTGCATGTGTGATAGAGTTTGGTGGTCATTGGGATAACTTCTTACCCTTAGCAGAGTTTTCATACAATAATAGCTATCACTCAAGTATTGATATGGCCCCATTTGAGGCACTGTATGGGAGGAGATGTAGGTCTCCCATTGGTTGGTTTGATGCATTTGAGGTAAGACCATGGGGTACCAATCTCTTGAGGGAATCGTTAGAGAAAGTGAAATTTATTCAAGAAAAGCTTTTAGCGGCTCAAAGTAGGCAGAAGGAATATGCAGATCGAAAGGTTAGAGACTTGGATTTTATGGAGGGTGAACAAGTCTTGCTGAAGGTTTCACCCATGAAAAGGGTGATGCGGATTGGTAAGCGAGGTAAGCTTAGTCCGAGGTACATTGGTCCATTTGAAGTTCTGAAGCGCGTGGGAGAGGTGGCTTATGAATTGGCATTGCCTCCAGGACTCTCAGGAGTGCATCCGGTATTTCATGTGTCTATGCTGAAAAGGTACCATGGGGATGGAAACTACATTATCCGTTGGGATTCAGTTCTTCTTGATGAGAATTTGTCTTATGAGGAGGAGTCTGTTGCTATTTTAGATACAGAAGTCCGCAAGTTGAGATCAAGGGAGATTGCATCCATCAAGGTTCATTGGAAGAATCGGCCAGTTGAAGAGTCCACTTGGGAGAAGGAGGCTGACATGCAAGAAAGATATCCACATCTTTTTACAGATTCAGGTACTCTTTCTCGCCCTTGTTTTTCTTCTTGTGATCGTTTGAGGACGAACGATGGGTAAATTGGTATCTATTGTAACGACCTGTTTAGTCGTTTCGAGCAGTAGAATCATTTGTGATAAAAACTGACTGGGTGGACAGATCACGCGATGGACCGTCATGGTCACGACGGACCGTGACGGACTCCGTCGTCCCACACTTGTGAAATTTCTCTTGTGGCTCCCTCCATTACCCTCGATGACAGGTAGGACGAACCGTCATAGGCACGACGGAACGTCGAGAGTCTTCGTGCCAAAACACTTAAACTCTAAATTCTAGGTACTGGGATCAACTCTCTGAACTTTGCGACGGAATTGCAGCACGGACCATCGTAGACACGACGGACCGTCATAAAACTTTCTACTGAAATTGACTCTATGTTCCTTGTGAAGGCCCTGCAGGACGGACCGTCGCAGGTACGACGAGCCGTCATGAGTTGCGTAACCCCAACTGGGTCGGATTTCTTCTAAGAGTTTTAAAGGGGTGTTTTGGACTATTCCTGATTATAATTAGGAGTCTAATAATTTATTTACTTGGGGGTGAAAGGAGATAACCTTGAAATAAATAGTGGGTTACTTTTATAATCTTTTATACTTGATTATATGATAATTAGGGTAAAAGAAAAAGAATCAGTAGAAGAAAAATAAAAAGAAATAGAGAGAGGGAGAACGAGCCAGAAAAGAGAGAAACGAAGAGGAAAGCAAAGGCATTGGGAAGTAGCTTGCTTGATTCGATTCTTCGGTGGAGGTAGGTTATGGTTTATGCTATTTCATAGTAAACTCTAAATAGCGATTGATATGTATTGGGTGGTTTTGTAAAGTCCTCTATATACTTAATTGTGTGGTTGTATGTTGTGATTATGTACTTGTGATGGATTATAATGATGAGACTGTTGAATCCTAAACCCTCTATCCTCTAAATTAAGATGATGTATTGACATGAAAGAGGCTTGGTGAACTAAATCAATGAGGTAAATGGATCGAGTGTCACGAACTGACACGTAGTATTAGGGGCTCGGGTTTCACGAACTGACACGTAGTATTAGGGGATCGGGTGTCACGAACCGACACGTAGTATTAGGGGATCGGGTGTCACGAACCGACACGTAGTATTAGGGGATCGGGTGTCACGAACCGACACGTAGTATTAGGGGATCGGAGTGTCACGTGCCGACACGGTAATAATGAAGGGAATGAATCTTGAATTATGCTAATATACTTAATTTAAAGAACCTATTTCCCAAATGAGTATGGTGTGGAGGCTTGAGTCCTCATAGGTGTGCTTGGTGTTGTTGCGAATGGTTCTTGTACTTGTTGATGTCACCTGTTGAGCATTGCAGTTTATTTTATATTATTACTCGATGTATATTGCTTTCTATTTTGAGTTGGCCGATGATACTTACTCAGTACGTGTTCCTTGTACCGACCCCTACTTGTATTTTTCTTTTTGTTATCTGTGAAGTGCAGCAAACGTGCCATCAACTTCAACTCGTCCGCAACTCTAGCCAGTCTTCAGTATATCAGAATTCAGGGTGAGCTACTGTTCCTAGCTCGGACTGGATTCTCTCCTTCACGTCTTGATGTCTTGAAGTTCGTACATGGACCATCTCTTTTACTTATTTTAGTTTCTTAAATACTCTTAGATTTAGAAATTTGAGGATAGATGTTCTTGGTGTGATGACTTCCAGATTTTGGGGATAATAGTTGATAAATTTTAGAAGTTATTTAATTGATCTCGTTAATGAGTTTTGAGTCTTCCGCTTTATATGTTGTTCACTATGGTTGAAATATTGGTAAATGTTAGGTTTTAGAATTGTTGGTTCGCTCACATAGTAGGATAAGTGTGGGTGCCACTCGCGGCTCGTTTTGGGTCGTGACACTACCATACCAGTTTGAGAATCAAAAAACACACTCAGCACATCTATACATGCTAGCCACACTCAAGTACGTCCAAGGGCTGACTTTCAAACGTCTTGGACGTTCTTAGACGTTTGACTTCCAAATGAATTCAAATAAATTATTAATACTTTAAAACACTTAATTAACATTTTAACAAGCTGATAAGATCATGTGAGTCTCTAGAAACACTAACTCATTTTGGGGGTCTTAGAATGTTAGTACAAGAATGTACTACATATGATAAATTGCATAAACATATGAGTAAGACAACATAATCATAAGCATAATCAATGAACATAATTGATCATTTAAACATATAAGGAATGCTTAAGGAGGTAACCTCAATTCATACTAAGCCAAGAGATGGGTAATCCTTCACTAGTCTTGCTGATCATACAAGGCAAACTCAAGCAATCATCATAGCTCATCACCTCTCATAAAAAATTTAGATTATCTTTTATAAATACGGGAATCACCTCTTTCCTTATAAAGGATAATGGGTCATCGCAGATTGCCTTACATAAAGAATAATGGGTAATCACTTCTTGTCCAACATACTATGGGATCATGGGTAGTCGTCTCTAGTCCCTTTACTTAGGATCATGGGCACTCTCCTCTATTCAAACATAATGTGACATGGGTATTTACCTTTTGTCTTGTACAGTGGATCATGAGTACTCGCGTCTTTTCCAATTCATATCAGAAAGGTACGTAGTCACATGTTGTTCAACTTCAAGGACTAAGGGTAATATCCTCTTACTATATTATAAGGAATATGGGGAATCACCTCATAAAACTTTTCATGTAGAGGTCATGGGTAATCGTCTTGACCTCATAAGTTACTGAATCTTTTCACTTAGATTTATTTTAGGTGAGCACTCCTTTCAACCTAGAATCATCTTATGTAAGAAAGCTTTTTACATTTATAAATGAGCAGTTCAAGCCGGAACTATCCCTCCCACAACAATTATATGAATAATCAACAATTCCGAACATATGCTTCAGTCTCAAAGGAATGCATCCCATAATTATCATATATGCATCACTCTCAAAGCAATTGATAATGTACCTATTTATCTATAAGAATACATCTAAATCTATAATTTCCCCTTTCATGAATCAAAACCCATTGCATCAATTATACCTTATAAACATGGCTTAAGCATGAGTTCATGTAATTTCATACTCAAAATATATAATCTCCTATTTCATGCATAAATAATCATAACCAATTATTTGGATTAACATTATTCAAGACCCACAACTTAGAAGAAAACTGACACAGATTGGGGAATTTCTCTTGTAAATTGAGGAATCTTAGGGGCTCGATGGTTGAAGGATTCCATGGATGAATATATCTATTATACCATTAAATCAAAGCCCACAAGCAATTGAGAATGGAGACTTGAACTTGACCGCTAGCTTCACCCTTCTTCTTTTTCAAGTGCTAGAGAGAAATATTTTTAGAGGAAGAACATTGGTTTTCTTTTGGGTTTTGAAAAAATGAATTGAATAGGTTTGTTTTGGCGTTAAAATAACTTATATATGAGTTCTAGGCTGGATAAAACAACATACTATTAATTTAACAAAAAAACAGAAAAGACCAAAAATCCCCTAAACTTACAATTGACTTACCAAGATGTAGTGGCTCTCACTATACGTGGTGCTAGTCGTGGTCCTTAACCTGTGACTTCACACCCCTTAAGCTCTTCTTCCCACACACCCACCTCCACTATTAGTCAACTCCTCCAGGAGCCGTGTAAGTGGCTAGTGGAAGGAGGCTTCTTAAAGATGCACATACCTATCCCTTCACTGAGAATCATGATGCTTGTGGGAGGTAACCCTCCTTTGATAGCTACTATGAGCCACCACGGGCAGCACCATGCCTCGTGATGCCCTTCGCATCCCGTATGGGTCCAAGTAAAGGTTGCACAGGCTCAATTGTTTGGCTCATGACTTGAAACTTAGCCCCTAGATTAGGCTACTAGATTCGGAGGTGTTACACTTAAGCTAGTAGTTTTCCCTATTTATGATTATAGTTTTCACATTAGGTCGTGTGTTGCACATATATAATTTGATTATAAAAGATGGTATATCAATGTATAATAATGATTGAATAAAATGTTAAATTTTATGTCATTTTATTTTTAAATGTCAAGCAAAGGCTAAACGTAAAGATTTCGAAACTATTATCGTGAATTTAATCATCCCCTAGAAAATTTCCGAAAACAATGTTTACTGGATGGAGTTTTTTTTATATAAAATGTTTAATTTTTTTTATAAGTATATACATCTTTTATGAATAGTTTGAAATGCTCATAATTCAAATATGGGTAACAAACTTGCTCAAAATGATTGAGATGATGTAAAACATCTGATAGATTTTTTTTAAGCTTTCTACTTAGCTACAAAACAAGTATTTACACTTTATTATCCAACTATTTATTTAGTTTACCAAATATTTGTGTTATTTATGATAAAAACATAATTGAAAAATATCCAAGATTTGAAGAGTTAGTTATGACAATGACTGAAAATAATTTTAACAATATAAATAACAAATACATACATTAGAAATCCTCTAGTATACATCATTTTTACGCACTATATTTATGATAGTATACCTTTTCATTAAAATAAAATAATATAAATATAATTTTGATATATGAATATATTCTATATTCAATTTATTTGACCACTTATTATATTTACTTGTATTTCAATTTCTCTTAAAATGGTCACTCCACTGTTGAATTACTATTCTAGATAAGTATCAAAAGCACATTCAAACTATATATGTTATTTGAATTTCATATCTAAGTTATTGGGAGTCTAAGCTTCATACCTAAATTATCACTTATTAGTTTGAGAAACACACGTCAATGGTGTGTATAATACAGCTTCTCTCTTTTCTTTTTCTTTTTTGGAAAAACCTTGCCACAAGGCATTCCACATGGATGAAATATTCTACCTTGATAAAATTTATATAAATCATTAATAATAGTTAGAACAAAAAACTAAAGTGGTACTATCCAATTTTATCTTTTATAAAAATCAAAAAATAATTATCTATTTTAGATATACTCTTTAATTATTATCATTTATAGCAATATCTGGCAATACTATATATTTTATTAAGTTTTTCTCTCTCGCCTCTTTTTCTTTTTTTCTTTCTCAGCTTTAAAATTTCTCTTTCTCGCTCATTTCTTTTTAGTTTCTCTTTCTCTCTACGTTCTTTTTGTGTTTTTTATTGTTTTCTTTTTGCTGCTATTTTTTTTCTCTTTCTTTCTGTTGCTTTTTTTCTTTAATTTTTTCTCTATTTTCTTTTATAGATTAGTCCATGATTCGTAGAATTGATAAAAATTTTACATCAATAACTAAGTAATTAATTAAAAAATAATTTAATCGTAATAAATGTAGAGACATAATAAATTACAAAATAAATTAAAGTTGAATTTCAAATGTATTACACACATATTAAAATTTAATTAGAAGACAATTAAGCATGAGTGCAGAATGTAGCAAAACAAAGAGAATTTTATGTTTTTTTTTAACTGAATGAATTTGTATCAATAATGAATTTAAAAAGTAATTCAATCTTAAAAAATCAACAAATAAATTGCAAAATGAATTAAAGTTGTATTTAGAAGTGTGTTGCACAAATATTAAAGTTGCACTGGAAGAGAGAATTAAGCATCAATAAAAAATGTAACTAACGAAAGAGTAGACAATGATTTATAGAGTAAATCAAACTTGTATCAATGTTGAATTAAACAAGTAATCCAATAGTAATAAATAAATTGCAAAATTGCAAAATGAATTAAATTGCTTTAAAATTATATTACACCATATTAAAGTTGAATTAGAAGAAAAAATTAAGAAGGAATGAAAAACGTAACTAACGAAAGACTAGACAACAATCTATCAATTGAATTAAATTTATATGATTTATGAATAAAACCTATATCATATATATAAATTATCTTTGTTTTTATCACTGAGAAAATGAGTGACGATTGCAATATGTATCAAAAATGCATTGTGCATGTCTTATAAATGTATTAAAGTGTGTTATCTAAATTATTTGTGCCGGTATCAGAAAGAAAAGAGTGAAGTGTACAATACGTATTATAAATGTATTATCCATGAATAAAATATGTATTATATGTGTCGTATAAATTACTTTTGGTTTGTATCACTAAGAACGTGAGGGATATTTGCAATATGTATTAAAAATGTATATATTGTGCATGTATTTTATGTGTGCATACATAAACTGCAAAATGAATTAACTTATTAAAAGTGCATTATACAAATATTAAAGTTGAATTAAGCATAAAAAAAAAAATAATGAAACGCTAGATAGAGTTAATCAAACTTATATTAATAATGAATTAAAGCAGTAATTTAATATTAACAAATAATAAACTACAAAATGAATTAAATTTGTATTAAAAGTGTATTATACAATGTCGAAGTTGAATAAGAAGAGAAAATTAACAATAAATGAAAAGCGTAACAAACGAAAGACAACACAATAATCTATTTATTGAATTAAACTTGTATTATTTATGAATAAAACATGTATTATATATGTCCTATAAATTATTTTGGTTTGTGTCACTAAGAACATGACTGATGTTTGCAATATGTATAACAAATCTATTGTGCATATGTTATAAATTATTTTGGTTTGTATCACTAAAAACATGACTGATGTTTGCAATATGTATTACAGATTTATTGTGCATATGTTATAAATATATTACAAGAGTACTACTTAAATTATTTTGATTGATATCACTAAAAAAAGGAGCGAAGTTTGTAATATGTATCATAAAGTATTGCTCGTGATATTAATACAATTTTAATACAATTATAAAACATATCTAATACAACTTTAATATAATTGTGATATAGTTTCATAAATTTCAAGATTTAAAGTTTCAAACTAATATTTTTCCTGTAACAATTATAAACTTAACCAAATCCTCTTTAAAATTAAGATATAAACTCCAAAACGATATTTTTCTAAAATTATTTGTAGGAACGCTCTGTCCAAACTAATCACAAATTCGTAAAATTCAAAAAAATGAATTCAAAATTGACGTTTTATAATGACCAGTTAATGGTGAACTCTTTTTGCTATATTTTTAAAGATTTGAGATTTCTATTTGAGAACATGATATTGTACAAATATTTAATTTTTCTATTCCTCTTCTTGTCATATTTTTAAATAAAAATAATGAAATATGGGCAAAAATTATTTAAATGTAGTTATTTAAATGGAATTTCAATGAGAAGAATAAAACAGTTTGAAAAAGAGAGAGGATGAAGATAAATAATGTGAGAAACGAGACGAAGAAGAAAAAGAATTAAAAGAAGAAGAGGACGAAGAGAAAAAAATTGGTGAGAAAGAGGCTATACAATTTGTTTAATTTTTTTTTAAAAAAATTATATCTAGTTAGAAAAATTATGTTGTCACAGATGGTAAATATTTTTATAATATAGCATATATATGTGATTTACCCATAAGTAAAAGGGTTATAAATTGTAATAATTAATAGCTAAAATATTTATTAAAAATAAAGATTAACTTTAAATTTTATTCATATCACGTATATTAAAATATCAAAAAATAACATCTATTAGAGTCATGCTAAGAACTCTTAAGTTAAAAAGTTTTAATGATCTATTAGAAATTCTTTCATAAAACTCTAAAGCCTATATATATATATATATATATATATATATATATATATATATATATATATATATATATATATAGTTCCCTATAGTTCAAATAAGAAAATAATTAATAATTAAAATATTACATCGCTTTTATAGACATTAATAAATTATGTATATATGTATGCACATGTATGTAACAAATAATATAAACACTAGGACTTTTTATATAATTCAAATAAATAAATAAATAAAAATTTTACAGCTATTTAATAAACGAAAATAAATTTTAATAAATTTGAAGGACAACTTTTCATTAATAATAGTAATATTTTTTTAAAAAAATCTAGAAAGAGTGACATTGTCATTAGTTTTGTGCCAATAGAAAAAAAAATTGCGTCAGACCGCAATGAAGCTTACCTGAGAAATTAGGAAGATGAAAGAAAGAAAAGCGGAAAAAGGAAATCCTCATAGACCAAATAGACATAGATCGATAAGATTCAAGAAAAGAAAATATTCACAGTAAAATTGAAAAACCTTTATTAGATTGTTTTTAGGTTCAAGCGATGAATCTAAAAGTTTCCTTATGCCTATAAGCAACAGTCTTCTATGATTTCGCAAGAAAAGGTTTATACATTCAGAATATTATTTAGAATATTTGATCTAAGCTATCTTTACCCTAATTGCTTTCAAAATTCTAAATATAAAAAAAGATAAATTAAAATATAATTTATTCCATGTAAAATATATATTTAAAGGGTAAAAAGGTTAGCAACATTTCACAAAGGTTTTGATGTTTCTTATAATATAGCCCATAGATATGGTATCCCTATAAACGTGTATAATATTTTTAAATTATATAAATATTATTAAATAATATATCTAAATTAAAAAACTTTAAAAATAATCAAGCTTTGAAAATAATGAAGGCTACTAATACATTAACCCAATGAAAGGAGAATTATGCATCCACAAACATTCTAAATCAACAATTGATTATAAAAATGTCTCCTACACGTGTTGTATGGATGATGCAGTTCAATTATTTGCATTGCGACTCATTAGGCACATACATGTACAAATTACTTTGTAATTATATTGATCGGTAATAATATTTTTTTTTTTAATGCGATAATATTGATATTATATATTTTTATTTAAAAGTATTTTAAACTTTACAACCATTTAAATATTGGTATGTGGTTTAAAATGTTTTTATTTGTGTAGCATTGGTGTTCACGGAATACGTAGGACACTCAATTCTTAGTGTGAAAAAATATTTTTAATGTTTAGTACAATTTTATTCAACAAATACATAATTAATAACTATCTTTAGAAGGAAAAAAAAACATTAATTGACGCAAATAAATACAAGAAAGAGGAGTTTTTACGTGTATTAAAAGGAATTTCCTTTATATGTTTTCGACTTTAGTCAATTTTCCTTTTCTTATTTTAGCTTAAATGATTTATAATTAGAATATCAAAGTATCATATGCATAATTGAACTCAAACAATCAAGTAGGTGTTTGACCATATGATATTCTATCACGACATGAGATCGTGAGATAAAATCAACATTTAAATATGTGATTTCATATTAATTTCAGCTCATGATTTCATATCATGACATGGAATCCCATGTTCTCCAAAAATCATGATATGAGAATTTCATATCATGATTTGAGATTTTGAATATAAAAATTGATCCATAAGTTAACATTTTGTTAAAGTAATCTCAAATTTATATTTACTAACAATTCATTTCATATATAAATAAAATTTATAATCACGTCATCTCTTTTTAAAAATTATTATTCTCACCAACATATAATTTATTATTACATTAAATTTGATGAATATAAATAAGTAAAAAATGATTTTGTAACGACCTGTCTAGTCGTTTTGAGCAGCAGATTTCATTTCTGGAAAAACTGGCCAAGATTACGGACACCACGACGGACCGTCATAGGCACGACGGTCCGTCACAGATGTCTCGTTTCAATATACTTAGAAATTCTGAAATTGGGTACTGAAAATCGACTCTCTGAACTTCGTAACGGAATGGCAGGACGGACCGTCACAGGTGTGACGGACCGTCACAGACTCCTTAGTGAAAAATGGAGTCTGGTCCTTGCGACGAGCTTCGTGATGGACCGTCGCAGGCACGACGGCCCGTCACAGGTTGCGTAAGCCAGTCAGAATCGGATTTCTTTCCACGTTTTAAGGGACGTTTTGGACTATTCTTTCCTTAATTATAAAGTTTGAGGGTTAATATTAATAAATCTAATTACTTGGGGGTTAAAATAGGTAACCTTAAGTTAATTAGTGGGTCATTATTACCATCTTTCATTCTTAATTATATATGAATTAGGGTAAAAGAAAGAGGGTTTGAATAAGAAAAAGAGAAAAGAAAAGAGAGAGATAGATTGATCGATTGAGAGAGAGAGAGAGTCGAACGAGGAAGAAGAATATCAAAGCTTGGGAAATTGCTTGTTGATTCCAATTCTTCGGTGGAGGTAGGTTATGGTTTTCATACTATCCGTAGTAAACTCTTAATAGCGAATGATATGTGTTAGTAATATTGTGAACCCTTCTATATGCTTAAATTGTATGCTAGCATGAATATGATTATGAAATTGTGAATAAATAAGCATGATGAAGCTATTGAATCCTAAATCTTGAAAAGAAACCCTAATCTACTTTGTTAATGATGATGCCTTGGTATAAAAGAAGGCTTGATGAACGAAAGTGGTGAGATTAGGGGATCGGGTGCCACGTTCCGGTACCAGGATAGAATGAGGATCGGAGTGTCACGTTCCGACACCAGGATAGTATATGGATCGGGTGCCACGTTCCGGTACCAGGATAGAATGAGGATCGGAGTGTCACGTTCCGACACCAGGATAGTATATGGATCGGGTGCCACGTTCCGGTACCAGGATAGAATGAGGATCGGAGTGTCACGTTCCGACACCAGGATAGTATATGAGGATCGGAGTGCCACGTTCCGGCACCAGGAAAGTATGAGGAGCGGAGTGTCACGTACCGACACGAGGGGAATAAAGATAATGAATCTTGAAATATGTTAATGAATTCAATCTAATGAACTTAATTCCCAAATGAGTATGATGAGGAGGCGTGAGTCCTCATTTATGTGCTTGGTGTTGTGACCAAGGGTTATGGTAATTGTAAATGTTGCATGCTAAGGATATTAGTTGATTTTATGACATTACTTGATACATATATTATCTTCTATTTTGAGTTGGCCGATGATATCTACTCAGTACTTGTGGTTGTACTGACCCCCTACTTTTATGTTTTCTTCTTTGTTATTTGTGGAATGCAAAGAAGCGTTGATCAACTTCAACTCGGCAATAAATCAAGCGGTCTTCGTCACCGGATCTTCAGGGTGAGCTAACGCTTCTAGCTTGGACTGGATCTTCTTCTTCAAGTCTTGATGCCTTGAACTTCCGGCATGGACTAGCTTTTATGTATTTTTAGCTTCTTAGACATTCCTAGTTTAGTGATTTGAGATAGATGTTCTTGTGATGATGACTTCCAGATTTTGGGGATAATAATAATAGTTTTGAATTGTTTTTATTAATGAGTTTAAGTCTTCCGCATTACTTTCTGTTGTTATATATTGAAATGATAAGGGTTAAATTGGTTGGTTCGCTCACATAGGAGGGTAGATGTGGGTGCCAGTCGCGGCCCCGTTTTGGGTCGTGACAAACTTGGTATCAGAGCATTAGGTTCGTTGGTCTCATCACACAAGAACAGGTCTAGTAGAGTCTTAAGGAACGGTAGGGGGACGCCTTTACTTTTCCTTGAGAGGCTATAAGACTTTAGGAAAATTCCATTCTTTCATTCTTTCTTTCGTGCTACTACTTGAGTCCAATTGGTATTTAGGTGATACAAATTGGTATCTGACCATCTTCACTCTATTTCGCAGATGGTTAGAACTAGAGCAACGACCGCACCAGCAGCAACAACGGAAAGACAAGAAACGACTTAGCCAACCACGGGGGCTGTGGCTCGAGGAAGAGTAGCGGCAAGAGGCCGTGGAAGAGGTCATGGGAGGACGTCCTCTAGAGGAAGAGGACGAGCACCTAGCCCATCTGATACTAGGGCGGTGACTCCTCCACCGACTGAAGAGGTGATAAGAGAGGGTGAGGAAGGGGAGAATGAACAAGCGCAACATGAGGAATTGCCACCCCAACCTACCCGGAGATGATCAACCAAGTACTTGCTTATCTTAGCGGATTATCCGATCGGTCGTGCACCTCCGATGGTTTACGCACCAACACCTCCGGTTTGGAGAGTACGACATGCGGCTACTATGGCTCCCCGCATGGATGCCTCATTAGAGATAGGCACATTTCCACGTCTGACTACTGGACCGATAATGACAAACGATCAGCACGAACTTTTCAGTAAGTTCTTCAAATTGAAACCTCCAGTCTTCAAGGGTGCAGAATCTGAAGATGCTTATGATTTTCTGGTTGATTGTCATGAGCTCCTACACAAGATGGGTATAGTGGAGCGGTTCGGTGTTGAGTTCGTGAGCTATCAGTTTCAAGGGAATGCCAAGATGTGGTGGCGGTCACATATCGAGTGTCAACCAACAGAGACACCCCCTATGACTTGGGAATCATTCTCTAGCTTGTTTATGGAGAAGTATATCCCAAGGACTTTGAGAGATAGAAAAAGGGATGAGTTCTTGAGTCTTGAGCAAGGAAGGATGACGGTTAATGCATATGAGGCTAAATTAGGGCATTATCTAGGTATGCCACCCAACTTTGTTTCACCACAAGAACGGATTCGCTGCTTTGTGAAGGGGTTGAGGTCGAGTGCGGATTTCGCCTTACAGGTAGCGGCAACGGCAAAATCCTTCCAAGAGGTGGTAGACTTTGTGATAGAGGTGGAAGGAGTGAAGCCAGACGACTTCACCACGACATCGACAGCGAAAAGGTTTCGAAAGGGAGGTGAGTTCAATAATTCGTATACTAGAGGACAGAGTTCTGGAGGCTACTCAGTTCGACCAATTCAGTCTTCACTACTGGACTAGTTGGGGGTCCACCTCAGACCGGTCAACACTTCTCTGAGAGGCCGATGCGTGAACCCAGAGAATGTTATGGATGTGGGGAGATTGGACACATTAAGAGGTATTGTCCAAACCAGAGTTACAGAACCCCACCAGCTAGAGGTAGGGGTGGTCATGGTAGAGGCCGTTATTCTGGAGGACGTGGTGGTCGAGGTAATGGTGGTCACCACAACGGCAGAGGTGATGGGCAAACTGGAGCCACTACTACGCAACATGGTAGGGGCAACGGACAGACGAATAATGGGTCCCATTGTTACGCTTTTCCTGGGAGATCTGAAGTGGAGGCATCAGATGCTGTCATCACAGGTAACCTTTTGATTTGTGATTGCATGGCTTCCGTATTGTTTGATCCTGGATCCACATTTTCTTATGTATCTTCCTCATTTGCTAATGGTCTAAATTTACATTGTGAATTACTTGACACGCCTATTCGTGTTTCTACTCCGGTGGGTGAGTCTGTGATAGTTAAAAGGTGTATAGGTCTTGTTTGGTGAATTTTGTGGGAGCAACACTTATGTAGATTTGGTTATTTTAGAAATGGGTGACTTTGATGTAATTCAGGTATGACTTGGCTTTCTCCGAATGTTGCAATTTTGGATTGTAATGCTAAAGCGTGGCGTTAGCCAAGCCTGGCGGATCCGTTAGTGTGGGAGGCGACTACACTTCCAATCCGGTTAAGACGTGTCCTTTCTTTGTGCTCGGAAGATGATTAGTAAGGGTTTTTAGCTTTCTTGGCACATCTCAAGGATGACACTACTCAAGTACCTTCGATTGAGTCGGTTTTGATAGTCCGTGAGTTTTTGGATGTGTTCCTGCAGATCTTCCTGGCATGCCACCGGATAGGGATATTGACCTGCATTGATCTTGAACCAGGCACTCGCCCCATTTCTATACCCCCTTATAGAATGGCTCCCTTGAGTTAAGAGAGTTAAAGGCACAACTTCAAGAGTTGTTGAGCAAAGGCTTTATTAGACCAAGTGCATCTCCTTGGGGTGCTCCGGTTTTGTTTGTGAAGAAGAAGGATGGGAGTTTTCGGATGTGCATAGACTACCGGCAGTTGAACAAGGTAACGATTAAGAACAAGTATCCTCTTCCTTGCATTGATGACTTGTTCGATCAACTACAAGGTGCTTGTGTCTTCTCGAAGATCGACTTGAGATCCGGTTATCATCAATTGAAGATACGGGCGACGGATGTGCCAAAGACTGCTTTTCGAACTAGATATGGGCATTATGAATTCGTAGTGATGTCTTTTGGTCTTACGAATGCCCCTGCTGCGTTCATGAGCTTGATGAACGGGATTTTTAAGCCATATTTGGACCTCTTCGTGATCGTATTTATTGATGATATATTGGTATACTCAAAGAGCAAGAAGGAACATGAGGAGCATTTGAGAATGGTATTAGAGTTGTTGAGGAAGAAAAAGCTTTATTCGAAATTCTCCAAGTGTGAGTTTTGGCTAGATGCAGTGTCCTTCTTGGGGCACGTAGTTTCTAAGGATGGAGTGATGGTAGATCCATCTAAGATTGAGACAGTGAAGAATTGGGTGAGACCCACTAATGTGTCAGAAATAAGAAGTTTTGTGGGGTTAGCTAGTTACTACCGCCAATTCGTCAAGGGATTCTCTTCTATTGCTTCTCAATTGACAAACTTGACTAAGCAGAATGTTCCGTTTGTATGGTCAGATGAATGTGAGGAAAGCTTTCAGAAGCTTAAGACTTTGTTGACTACCGCACCAATTCTTACCTTGCCAGTAGAGGGTAAAAACTTCATTGTTTATTGTGATGCATCCTATTTTGGGTTGGGTGCAGTGCTAATGCAAGAGAAGAATGTGATTGCTTATGCTTCGAGGCAATTAAAGGTGCATGAACGTAACTATCCGACCCATGATTTGGAGTTGGCCGCGGTAGTATTTGCACTAAAGCAATGGAGACACTATTTATATGGGGTTAAGTGTGAGGTCTATACAGATCATCGTAGCCTACAGTATGTCTTTACTCAGAAAGATTTGAATTTGAGACAGAGGAGATGGATGGAACTACTGAAGGACTACGACATCACTATTTTGTATCATCCGGGGAAGGCAAATGTTGTGACGGATGCTTTAAGTAGAAAGGCGGGAAGCATGGGAAGTCTAGCTCACTTGCAAGCTTCTAGACGCCCATTGGCTAGAGAGGTTCAGACTCTGGCTAACGACTTGATGAGGTTAGAAGTAAATGAGAAGGGAGGATTGTTGGCTAGTGTGGAGTCAAGATCTTATTTTCTTGACAAAATTAAGGGAAAACAGTTTGATGATGAGAAACTAAGGCGAATCCAAGATAAAGTATTGCGAGGAGAGGCTAAGGAAGCACAAATCGATGAGGAAGGTGTTTTGAGAATCAAAGGAAGGGTATGTGTACCCCGCGTCGATGATGTGATCAACACTATTCTGACAGAGGCTCATAGTTCAAGGTATTCTATACATCCGGGTGCAACCAAGATGTATCGTGACCTAAAGCAACACTTTTGGTGGAGTAGAATGAAGCGTGATATTGTTGACTTTATTGCCAAGTGTCCAAACTGTCAACAAGTAAAGTATGAACACCAAAAGCCCGGAGGAACACTTCAGAGAATGCCCATTCCGGAATGGAAGTGGGAAAGAATTGCAATAGACTTTGTGGTTGGTCTTCCAAAGACAATGGGTAAGTATGACTCCATTTGGGTGATTGTTGATAGGTTAACTAAATCTGCTCATTTCATTCCGGTAAAGGTGACTTACAATGCAGAGAAGTTAGCCAAGATCTATATCTCAGAAATCATTCGATTGCATGGGGTTCCACTATCCATCATATCAGATAGAGGTACGCAGTTTACTTCTAAGTTTTGGAAAACATTGCATGCGGAATTGGGTACTAGGTTGGACCTTAGTACTGCGTTCCATCCTCAGGCCAGATGGTCAGTCTGAGCGAACGATTCAAGTATTAGAGGATATGCTTCGTGCTTGTGTGATAGAATTTGGTGGTCATTGGGATAACTTCCTACCCTTAGCGGAGTTTTCATACAATAATAGTTATCACTCAAGCATTGATATGGCCCCTTTTGAAGCATTGTATGGGAGGAGGTGTAGATCTCCCATTGGGTGGTTTGATGCATTTGAGGTTAGACCTTGGGGTACCGATCTTTTGAGGGATTCATTAGAGAAAGTGAAGTCTATTCAAGAAAAGCTTCTAGCGGCGCAAAGTAGGCAAAAAGAATATGCAGATCGAAAAGTTAGAGACTTAGAGTTCATGGAGGGTGAACAAGTCTTGTTGAAAGTTTCGCCAATGAAAGGGGTGATGCGGTTTGGTAAAAGAGGTAAGCTAAGTCCAAGGTACATTGGGCCATTTGAGGTACTAAAGCGAATAGGAGAGGTGGCTTATGAATTAGCCCTGCCTCCAGGGCTGTCCGGAGTACATCCGGTATTTCATGTGTCCATGTTGAAAAGATACCATGGAGATGGAAACTACATCATCCGTTGGGATTCAGTTTTGTTTGATGAGAACTTGACTTACGAAGAGGAACCGGTTGCTATATTAGATAGAGAGGTTCGCAAGTTGAGGTCGAGAGAGATTGCATCCATCAAAGTTCAATGGAAGAATCGACCGGTTGAAGAGGCTACTTGGGAAAAGGAGGCAGATATGCAAGAAAAATACCCACATCTGTTTACAGACTCAGGTACTTCCTTCCGCCCTTGTTTTTCTTCTTTTGATCGTTCGGGGACGAACGATGGGTAAATTGGTATCTATTGTAACGACCTGTCTAGTCGTTTTGAGCAGCAGATTTCATTTCTGGAAAAACTGGCCAAGATTACGGACACGCGACGGACCGTCATAGGCACGACGGTCCGTCACGGATGTCTCGTTTCAATATACTTAGAAATTCTGAAATTGGGTGCGAAAATCAACTCTCAGAACTTCGTAGCGGAATGGCGGGACGGACCGTCACAGGTGTGACGGACCGTCCGCGCACTTTAGTGAAAAATGGAGTCCTGGTCCTTGCGACGAAGCCGTGATGGACCGTCGCGAGCACGCGGCGGCCGTCACCAGGTTGCGTAAGCGGTCGAGAATCGGATTTCTTTCCACGCTTTAAGGGACGTTTTGGACTATTCTTTCCTTAATTATAAAGTTTGAGGGTTAATATTAATAAATCTAATTACTTGGGGTTAAAATAGGTAACCTTAAGTTAATTAGTGGGTCATTATTACCATCTTTCATTCTTAATTATATATGAATTAGGGTAAAAGAAAGAGGGTTTGAATAAGAAAAAGAAAAGAACAGAGAGAGATAGATTGATCAATTGAGAGAGAGAGAGAGTCGAACAAGGAAGAAGAATATCAAAGCTTGGGAAATTGCTTGTTGATTCCAATTCTTCCATGGAGGTAGGTTATGGTTTTCATACTATCCGTAGTAAACTCTTAATAGCGAATGATATGTGTTAGTAATATTGTGAACCCTTCTATATGCTTAAATTGTATGCTAGCATGAATATGATTATGAAATTGTGAATAAATAAGCATGATGAAGCTATTGAATCCTAAATCTTGAAAAGAAACCCTAATCTACTTTGTTAATGATGATGCCTTGGTATAAAAGAAGGCTTGATGAACGAAAGTGGTGAGATTAGGGGATCGGGTGCCACGTTCCGGTACCAGGATAGAATGAGGATCGGAGTGTCACGTTCCGACACAAGGATAGTATATGGATCGGGTGCCACGTTCCTGTACCAGGATAGAATGAGGATCGGAGTGTCACGTTCCAACACCAGGATAGTATATGGATCGGGTGCCACGTTCCGGTACCAGGATAGAATGAGGATCGGAGTGTCACGTTCCGACACCAGGATAGTATATGAGGATCGGAGTGCCACGTTCCGGCACCAGGATAGTATGAGGAGCGGAGTGTCACGTACCGACACGAGGGGAATAAAGATAATGAATCTTGAAATATGTTAATGAACTTAATTCCCAAATGAGTATGATGAGGAGGCGTGAGTCCTCATTTATGTGCTTGGTGTTGTGACCAAGGGTTATGGTAATTGTAAATGTTGCATGCTAAGGATATTAGTTGATTTTATGACATTACTTGATACATATATTATCTTCTATTTTGAGTTGGCCGATGATATCTACTAAGTACTTGTGGTTGTACTGACCCACTACTTTTATGTTTTCTTCTTTGTTATTTGTGGAATGCAGCAAACGTTCAGTCAACTTCAACTCAGCAATAAATCAAGCCAGTCTTCGTCACACCGAATCTTCAGGGTGAGCTAACGCTTCTAGCTTGGACTGGATCTTCTTCTTCAAGTCTTGATGCCTTGAACTTCCGGCATGGACTAGCTTTTATGTATTTTTAGCTTCTTAGACATTCCTAGTTTAGTGATTTGAGATAGATGTTCTTGTGATGATGACTTCCAGATTTTGGGGATAATAATAATAGTTTTGAATTGTTTTTATTAATGAGTTTAAGTCTTCCGCATTACTTTCTGTTGTTATATATTGAAATGATAAGGGTTAAATTGGTTGGTTCGCTCACATAGGAGGGTAGATGTGGGTGCCAGTCGCGGCCCCGTTTTGGGTCGTGACAAATTTGGTGAATATAAATATATAAGAACGAAGGGAATAATACTTTTTTTGCTTTTTCATTGATAAAAATAATCTTCTCTTTTTGCTATATATGAAAATGTGTAAAGTAATTTAATGTGAAAAAGCTAAAATTGGTGATGTATGTTTGATAATAGCTACTACCAATATGTTTGATTTTAGTATGAAATTAATGCACTAAACACGTGTGATTGTACATAAGTGAAACAAGACATGAACTGTTATTTATTGACACAAAAGTAAATATTGTCATAACTTGCATTGTGTTACAGAATTATTTGCAAGAATATTAAAGGAGCGATGAAATATTTATGATCTATGAGTACGAAAATATAGTTGCAAATGATATTGACCAACAAATGACTCAACTAACAATGTTGGTGCGTCTTCTTAGACATATGATCGAGAAATGCAAGTTTAATGTTAGGAGATTATTCGTACTATATAGGGGAATATATATTTAAAACTAGTACACTTCAATTCTTCAATTTTATTAATTGAATTAAAGTTTGATCAATGAAAGTTAGATGAAACAATTACTCATGAGGAGAACAAATAGCTTTGTAGTAATTTATTGTGCAATTTATTTTAATTTTTTTTTGTAAGAATGAATAGACAATTGAGACTATTTTAACAGTTTTACAACTTATAAAATTCTTATATTTATAAGAAAATATATAATAGAAAATTTTCATATCGCATATCCAAACAAAACTTTAATTTCATCTCATAATTTAATATCGCATAACTAAACAAGCCCTAAATATTATTTTTTTCTAAATTTAAGCACTAATGGTGAGTACAAATTTATCCATCATAGGTATAAACTCAAGTAGTTCACATGTAAAACTTTTTGCTCAACAAAGTCAAATAACATCTTACTTTTGTTAGATATTGTAAAACTTATTTCATTTAATTTAAAATAGATTTATAATCACGATATTAACTTTTAAAGAATTGTCTCCTAAAGTTTTAAGTGATTCTTTTAACAGGAAAGGGTCTAAAATATCCTTAAAATATTAAAAATGGTATAAAATTACTCTTCATCCACCTATTGGCTCCAAAATATCCTTCCCACCAATCTATTGGGTCCAAAATACCCTTATCATCCACCTTTTGATTCAATATTGACCACTTATTTAACGATTTTATATTTAAATTATTTAAATATTTTTTTTAAATACGTGGCGCTCAACTATTTGTTATTATTTAATTTATAGTATAATTTATAAATCAATCCACTACCCACCCATTACTAATTAAACGCCTCCAAATTAATAAATCCGTCACATTATTAATGCAACAACAGAAAAACTACTACCAATTGTGTGTTTTCAAAAATTTGAGGCGAAAATATCTATAGTAGCAAATTATTATATATTCAAGTATCTAAATAAAAATTACCGATAAACTTAAACGTCTAACTCTGTTCATCTTAGTTATTCTTAAGTCTCAATTATGTGATGTTGCTTCATAGGTAACTTTTACACAATAATATATTAAAGGTTTTAAAACAAATCATAAATACTTATAAAATTATACTTTAAAAAAGTGCATGAATTAATTCTGGATGTATTACTTCTTTAACTTTAATCATAAATTTCTAATTCAATCTTGAAAGAGAATCATATTGAAAGTCTCGACCTAAATGAAAGACTCAACCTAAACTAAATTGGGGCTTCGATTCGGACTCAAATAATTTTGGATGTCATTTTCAGAAATCGATAATATCATCGTGTTTTAGTAGTGTTTATGGCGATTTTGATATTATAATTGGATTATTAATTGGGTGGGGTCTAGTTACTAATGAGTGGGTAGTAGATTGATTTATAAATTATATTAATAAATTAAATTATAACTAATAGTTGAATGCCAAGTATTTTAAAATATATTTAAAGAGCTTAATTTTAAAACAATTAAATAAGTGGCTAATTTTGAACCCAAAGGTGGAGGACAATTGTATTTTTGAGCCAATAGATGGATAAAAAGGACATTTTGCAGCCAATAAGTGAATAAAAAATAATTTTGTATCAATTTTTATACATGAAGAGTATTTTAGGCCATTTTCATTTTTTTAATTGTCTTATGACCGAACTGGTGCTGGTCAAACGAATAGTTGTATTTATTTTGTTAAAAAAAATTGGCATTTTGAAAATAGGTATAAAAACATGGTCTTTTAAAAATGTTGGTCTAAATACATCGAATGTCAAAGTAGACTGGTTGGGATAATAAACAATCCATCTAAATGGAGCTTTTAATTTTGTTTATATAACAACTCAAATAAAGCAGATAAAGTGGGAACCACATGAGGCTTTTCTTTTAGGGGTCGTTTGGTAGGTAGTATTAGGGAAAATAATCCAAGTATTAAGTGTGGTATTATTTAATTCTATATTTGGTAGGAATTTTGGATCAATCCATGGATTAGTTATACACCCTACATGGTATTAGAGGGTGTATAACTAATACCTTCCATTTGGTGGTATTAATTTAATTGACTATTCTAGATAAAAATAAAAATACCCCCTCAAATCCTTTTAATCATTTTGTTTATTTTCTTGATTTTATATTTTATATTTATACTAATAAATTTGTTTAAATAAATTAATTTGTAAATTTTATTATTTAGATATAACTTTTTATTTCTAAAACATGAGTTATTTAATCTACTTATTATTAATATAAAATATGATAATCCGACTAATATGTTAATGTTGATGTATGAATTTAAGAACAATTCATAAGTCAAATATTGTCTCTTAACGGAAGTTCATTAAACATTACACAAGTAGTCTAAAACAAGAGCATATACATATAAACAAAACATCTCGATCATAAAAATAGTTTAATTAATTTTGCTATATCTATTGTTTATTTTTATTTTTATTATATGATAAAGAGTTTTTTAAAAGATTTATTGATACAAAACAAAGTTTAATAAATTTTTCCTATATATTATTATAGTTGTGTGAGATTTTGAGATATTGACTCTAATTTATAGATGACAATTATTTACTCTCAAATAATTTAAGTGAGAACGTAGTAAATATGATAATAAAGTTTTATTCTCCTATCTAGTTAAAAATGCTATGAAAAAATAATATTATCCGTCAATTATCTACCTTGACCCAATTACATGAAATACAAAAATCCCATAACAACTCAAGGGTATAATTGGAAAGAATTTTTTTCTAGAGCTTTAAACCACACACAAAACTAGTTAAAAAATAATGAACCAAACACTTGATAATAATAATCCCTGTATTACCAATTCCTGTATTACTAATCCTTGTATTATCAATTCCTGCATTACTAATTCCTGCATTATTAATTTTTGTACCAAACGACCCCTTAATGTCTACGGAGGGCCCCAGTTCATGCATCTAACCCAAATTCTATCTTTCCCCCATTTTCAAAATAAAATAAAATTAGTCAATATATCATAACAAAATAATAATAATAATAATAATAATATTAAAAATAACAATGCTTGAGTAGAATAATGGAAAATGTGAAAAATTAAATATTTTTATATGTATGTTCCACACTTACCCCCATTGCTTTCTTGTGTGCTGCATCAATCAAAAGAAAAGGGCTAAGCAAAAACTGTTTTCATCACTTCGATTTCTTTGCTTCATTTTGAAGGTACCATTTTCTTCTTGTTCATTAATTCTTGAAATTTAGTTATTTTAGAATCCATCAAGATTTCATTTTTTGAGTAAGTAAGACAAAGGGATTTTAAGGTTGTTAATTGCCATATATAGACTTGTGAGCTCTTTAGATTTTTTTCATTAATGTAGTTGATGTCACTAGATTCTTAAAAGTTAGAAGCAATAGAATTTTTTTTTTGTTTTTTTCCAGATTATCCTTGAGCTAGATAGGGTTCTGTGCAACTTTTTAAACAATGTTGTTGGTGATTTGAAATTCAAAAGCAATTTTGATTTCATCTTGGAAAATGTATGTGTTGTCTGGATTATTAGAGGAAGATGGAAAACAAGTAAAGCTTTTCAATTCTTTTAACTCAATTGATGATCAACTTTAAATAACTTTGGTAAAAAAACAAAATTGTAATTTAGTAAGATATGTGTAATTTGATGTAGTGTTATTTAGTTGTAAGATTGCCCTCTTACTATGTGTTGTTTGTTACTACCTATTGTCTTTTGTACATTCATTGTGTCTATTTCTAGTTTGTTTATGTCTTGAGCGAGTGTCTATTGGAAACAATATCTCGACTGA
The DNA here is from genome assembly GCA_027789145.1 of Solanum arcanum. Classification (NCBI taxonomy): domain Eukaryota; kingdom Viridiplantae; phylum Streptophyta; class Magnoliopsida; order Solanales; family Solanaceae; genus Solanum; species Solanum arcanum. The sequence goes on from CM050943.1 coordinate 32,169,117, forward strand.
GGTAGATTTAAGGTCTGTGTACACTCTACTATCCCCGGACTTCAATATGTGGGATCACTTGGTATGTTGTTATTTACTAAGATAGCCTGCAAATGTGAGTGAGTTTTTGGGAGGAAAGGCAATGCAAGTTTTAACCACTATGAAGTTAATGATTCCCTTATCACTTGTTCCTTGAATTGATGGGTGTCGTAATACATTTTTATCAGGTCCTAGTTTAGCAACTTGTCAAGGTGTCCAACAAAAAGCTATAAGGAAGTTACATTAGTGTAGAATCAGTTGAAGATAATGCAGAATGTCTTTTTAAAAAGGAAGAAGTTAGGGATAGGGGAAGAGGAAATAGGGAAGGAGATTACAAGGTGGAGAATCAAACCCTCACCATCCAACTTACTGAGCTACTAAGATTATCCCAATGAAGAACATCTTAGTGATTACACTTACAAAAAAATGTTGTGATGAACTAATAATCTTGTTAATGTGGGTAAACTTCTGTGTAGAAGTAATACACCAAAAGCAGAGAAACCAACAAACTGTCAGCGAGATTAACCAAAACAGGAGGTTATTATTCAAATATATAAAGTTACCATGAACTCTTCCATGCTCTCCTTCCAAAGGATCCATATAAAGGCTAAATGGGCTATCTCTTGTGTCCTATGTATTCTTGCTTTCTTCTAAGGTCATGTCTCTAACAGGTCCTTTACTGTGCCCAACATTATTCCCTGTACGTGCTCAGGACCAGCTTCCATTCACCACAATTGAGTAACACATGAAAATGCAGCCCGCCTCTACCTATGATCACTCCAACTCTGGCATTTCTTGCTTGGCCCCGGATAACTATATGAATTTGTCACAACTGGATTAACAATGGGTTTGTCTGCAGTTAAATAAAGTACAGAACATGCAAACAATACGTGAACTCATAAGTAAAGTTGGATACAGAGGGAATATAAGAACATCAAGAGATATAAAGCACATGAAAATTGACCGCATTAAAGCTAAAAAGAAGCAGCAATTTGCTGCTGATATTATCACTGTAAGTTCAGAATACAACTATTGACCTGAAATCATTAAAATACAAGTCATAATATTCTCAGTGTAAAAATTCAACTGTCGCAGCAACTATTCATCTCAATACCATGTAACTAACTATCAACACAGATCCAAAGTAAATGATAGTGTAGTAAAAATTTGGAGATTCTCGAAATAACAAAACCTTACAATCTTACGAAAAAAGAATGGATAAATGCACAAAAACTACACAGCCATTTTCAAGAGTATAATAAAAGAACTATTAATAACAGAAAAGAAACAAAACTGTAAACATTGACATTTCCAGGCATGATTTTTTCAGCGATTCCATCTATTATTCCAAAATCTACGAAGAAGATAGGTAGATGCAACAAATACCATCTCAAAAGGTTAAAAAAGTGAGCAGAAGATCGACCACAATACCTATAACCCTTCTATTTAATTAACTAAACTCCATATTCACAGAGGAGAACAACTAATCTGGAGAATCATTTAGAAGAAAATAAACAGAATTATCGAATAGAAAACCAGAGTTAAGAAAAATAAAACTTACGTTCGACAGAATCAAAACCAGAGCCATTATATACTCAAACTTTTTTGGGCTCCGCAATTGTCAATAGCCTAGCGGCAATTTCCTGAGCCTTTTGCTTAGAGAAAATTTGGGGGGGGGGGGGGGAGCTCCTTTTTATACTTCTTTTAAATCACATAATATCTTTTTTAATTTTCAAATATATATATCAAATTTCCTATAAAAAATATTGATTTATTTATACTTAAAAAAAGTAAGAAATGTTAATTGAGAGTATACACGTCACTGATGCTAAGGGAGTGCATACCAATTGTAGGGTGTCGCTAGAATATGGTCTGACTAATGGGAGAAGGGAAGAGCTAAGGGTGCACCGAATGTGAGTTGAGCTATGTTTGGGAGGCTTTCTTGGGGCATTTCTTTCCCCGGGAACTGAGAGAAGCAAAGGTACAAGAGTTCCTTACCCTTAAGCTTGAATCTTTGAGTGTACATGAATATAACCTTAAGTTCATCCAACTTTCCCATTATGCTCTGGAGATGGTTGCAGATATGAGTAGTGAGACGAGTCAATTTATTGTTGGGTTGTCTCGTCTCTCAAGTAGAAAGGTAAGGCAACCATGCTAATAAGTGACATGGACATAGAGAGATTAGTAATTCATGTGCATCAACTTGAGTAGAATAAATTGAGAGAAATAGAAGAGTTCAGGAATAAGAAAGATAAAACGTCAGGGAATGAGTCCAGACTGGAGAAGAGTAATGCCAACCGGTCACCATTCCAACAAAGCAAAAGGGACTTGCTCCATCATCTTCTAGTGCACCTGGTACTAGTTAGAATTTTAGATGTAGGCCTGTACAGTCTCAAGGTAGTGTGACACAATAAGGTATATGGGCTCCTACATGTGCTAAGTGTGGTAGAAATTACCCCTAAGCGTGTCGTGATGGCTCCACTTGTTGATTCAAGTGTGTCTAGATGGTTACTTTATGAAAGAGTGTCCAAGAACAGGCAGAACGGTGGAAAAGGGTCATTATAGTCCAATCTTCTGTACCTAGAGGAGCTACTTTAGGGACCGACGGAAGAGCAAACTCCCTATATGCTATAACTAGCCACCAAGAGCAAGAGAATTTTTCAGATGTTGTCACTGGTATGATCAAAGATTTTAATTATGATGTTTATGCTTTGTTAGATCCAGAAGTGAGGTTATTTTTTGTGACTCCATATGTTGCAATGAATTTTGATGTTCTTTTTGAGAAACTTTTTAAGACCTTCAGTGTTTCTATACATGTTGTTGAGTCTATTCTAGGTGATAGAACCTGTGGTGATTATATCATTTCCATCAATCAGAAAAGCATCTACTACAATTGAAGAAAAAAAGGATCTGGTCTTTCACTACCAATTCCTTTCATTTTTGATTCGGGATGATGATGTCTGACTTAGTTGAGTTAGACATGATAAATTTCGATGTCATTTTAGGTATGAACTTTTGAATTCCCACTGCTTAGATTTCAATTCGCCTCTGACCATCAAATGAAATGTGAATAACCCGTCCTACTCTCTTTGAAAGAAGGGGCGCTTCCGGTTCTGTCGGTGCTTGAAAGGGCTAGTCGATTGTAGAAATTGAGTTGTTAGGTTCTAGTTTTCTAATGAGCCAATTATGGAGTTGAAGAGTAGTTTAGAAGTGCCTAGTGGTCATTTTATTTCGTACCTTAAGGTGATAAAGTTAGTTTGCAAGGGATTGACTACTGCCCAGTATTGACTTTACTAGAGGGTACACGAGGTTTTATAGTATATTGTGATGCGTCTAGAGTTGGATTGGGTCTTGTGTTAATGCAGAATGTCAAAGTTATAGCTTATGACTGAAGTCATCTTAAGGTTCACATGAAGAATTACCCAACCCATGATCTAGAGTTAGGAGTCGTAGTATTTTATTTGAACATATGACGTCATTATCTTTATGGTTCATGTAGATATGTTCAATGATCACATGAGTCTTTAGTATGTGTTCTAGTTAGAAAGAGCTTAATCTTCAACAGAGAAGGTGGTTAGAATTACTCAAAGATTATGACATGAATATTCTCTATCACCCATGTAAGACTAATGTTGTCGCTGATGCCTTGAGCATAAGAAAGAGTTAGCAAAAGATGTGCATATACTTGTATGATTAGGAGTTCATTTAATGGATTCAAGTGAGGGAGGAGTGTTGGTGATGAATGGGGATGAATCATCATTACTGTTTGAAGTTAAAGAGAAATAATACCAAGATCCTATTTTGCTTGAATTGAAGACAAATGTTCATAAGAAAAAAGTAATTACTGTTAAACAAGGGGATGATGGTGTATTGAGGTATCAAGGTAGATTGTGTGTGCCAAGAGTGGATGAACTTCAAAAAAGGATTATGGAATCCATCCGGGTTCCACAAAGATGTATCGTGATTTTAGAGAAGTCTATTGGTAGAGTAGTATGAAGAAAGGCATTACAAAATTTGTTGTTAAGTGTTAGAATTTCAACAAGTTACAACAGAGCACCATAGGCCCGGTGGTATGGCTCAAAATATAGATTTCCCAGAATGGAAGTGGGAGATAATCAATACGGATTTTTTTAAAATTTTTTACCACGGTCTTGCAGTAACATGATTTGATTTAGGTGATTGTAGATCGAATGACTAAATCAACCTAGTTTTTTTTGTATGTAAAAACTACCTATTTAATATAGGATTATGATAAGCTACACATTCAAGAGGTAGTTTAACTTCATGGAGTTCCAATGTTGATTATATCATATAGAGGTGCACAATTCACTAAACAATTTTGGAAGGCATTCTAGAAAGGTTGGTTTAAATATGAACTTGAGTACTATTTGTCATCCTTAGACGGATGGACAAGCAGAGTGCACTATTCAGACGTCAGAAGATATGTTTAGAGATTGTGTTAATGATCTTAAAGGTAATTGGGATGATCACCTACCTCTCATTGATATTACTTACACCGATTATTGCCACTTTAGCATCCAAATGATTGCATATGAGGCTTTTCATGGGAGGAGATGCAGATCTCCTATTGGATGGTTTGAAGTTGTTGAAGCTGGATTGATAGGATCAGATTTAGTTCATCAAGCAATAAGAAAGTAAAGGTTATTCAAGAGAGATTGAGAATAACGCAGAGTCGTCAAAAATCCTACACTGATGTTAGGAGAAAGAGACTTAGAGTTTGAAGTAGATGATTGGGTATGCTTCAAGGTTTCACCCATGAAAGTTGTTATAAGATTTCGTGAGAAAGGTAATCTTAGTCAACAACATATTGGTCCTTATAGAATATCCTAGAGGATCGGTAACACAGATTATGAGTTAGAGCTACCGCAAGAAATGGTAGTGGTTCATCTTGTATTTAACTTTTCTTGGCCTTTGTTTTAGGTTGGCTTGTTGTTTTTACATTTTTGCTTGTTAGATGTTACACCCTTATCCTACTACGACTAATCTCATTCGAGGAAGAATGTTCCCAAGGGGGAGATATTGTAACACCCTGTTATTTGAAAGAACTATAATTAGAAAGAAGCCATTTTTGGAAATAATCAAATTTGGAACGTTTGACAAAGTTAAGTTAAATATGAGTTTTGAGTCAACATGAAATGACCATAAATGTAACACCTCGTGTTCTACGTGTACTAGTTCTACGTATGCAACATTTAAAATTTTCCTTGTGGTATTATTATGGGCTCGGTTTCCTATGCGATTGGTGACAATAAAATATGTTTAAAGTTGTAATACCTCGTGCCTTCCAACACATTTTCGGCTAAGTGAACTCTAAAACAATTCGTACTCAAGAAAGGTGCTACTCGATGTAAAAGTCAAAGTGGTCAAGTGCGTATTAGTTCTACGGTCTTGTATAGAAATTAAGATTGGGAACATGGTGTATAATAAATGAGGTGCTAGCTTGACTAAATAATGTTAGTAGATGAAAAGTTTATGATGCACCAACTCAGATTTAGTGGGCTGCATTTCAAGTGAAAAGGGCAAGTAGGTGATGCACCTACTTATAATAAGTGGACTACATTGTAAGTGAAAAGGGAAAGTAAGTGATACACCTACTTAGAATAAGTGAACCACATATTAAGTGAAACGGGCAAAGAGGTGATGCGCCTACTTAGAATAAGTGGACTACATTTTAAGTTAAAAGAACAAGTAGGTGATGCACCTACTTAGAATAAGTGGAATACATTTTAAGTGAGAAGAGCAAGTAGGTGATGCACCTATTTAGAATAAGTGGACTGCATTTTAAGGAAAAAGGGAAAGAAGGTGATGAACCTACTTAAAAACTTGTGGCAGAACTTAAGGAGATGATGCACCTGCTTGCTTAAAAGTAAATGACCATATTATTTCTCCAATTTATTAAGTGAAAACGTCCAAAAGGTACCTCTAAAGCACTCAGGCTTATCAGATCTCTTTCATCACTTATTCTCCGAAAAATTCCCCCCAAGGAAAGACATTGAAGCTCCAAGATTTCTTGTCTATAACTTCACCATTAAAATCTGAAGCAAACCCTTTCTTTTAAAAGTACAATTTAGTATAACATATTCCATATTAAAGAATTCAAGTGAATAATCTGATTTAACATTAAGTTAAGGGGGAGAGAACAACCTAAACATTGAAGAATCCAAGTCTTTGCAAGTGAGGTTTTTGTCCAGCAAGGTAAGTTATTGAAATTTTAAACTCTCTCTTGTTCTTGCATTGTCTGTGAAAGTTCTTATGTGTTAATAGAATAAGGAGTGTTGTATCTATATAGTGTGATGTTGGAGGAAGGATGTGTTGGTTGGGAAAGCCATGGAGTGGAGTCCCCTTAAATTTGGATTGTGAGCTTGTTTGAGCATCTTAAAGGTAATGTTAGTTGGAACTTACATGATGTTGATCGAAAGTCGTATGTTCATTTTGTTATTTCCCATTATGATTCTTAGGGACTATTTTCTGTGTCGTAAAATAAAGGGGTGTGGCTGGATATGTGCAGAGAAGTCATGGGAGCTGGTTATAGGATAAAACATTTGAAGTGTACTGATACACCACTTAATTGAGTGTTGCATGAGCTTACTATATGCCATCCCTTTGTTTATTCTTTTCTAAATGTTATGAATCCTTAGGAGTTTTGGAGAACCATATAAGGAGGTTGTATAGGATATTAAAAAAATAGAGGAAAATGGGTGGGAAGAACACCCTTGATAGGATCAATTACAGATTTACTGTCAATTACTATTTTGGTCTAATCATGAAGCCCAAACTTGTTTATTAGAAACTAATGCTATTTTATTATTTACTTTGTTGTAAATAAATAATTTGAAAGGAAGACTGTTAAGTCATATTAATATCCAAAGTTTTGAAGCAAGGTATGTAAGGCTATCCAATTTCCTTTTTCTTTGAAATGAATTCAACACTTGTAAGCTTACTAAGTGCCCTTGGTAGTGACTTATCTATAATTGCAGTTCCTACTCTCTACAACATTAATTTAAGTACTCTAATATGAGTTTATTACAATATATGCATGCTTACTCTACCAAGTATAAGAATACAATGTTTAAACTTGTTTCATCATCATGTACCCTTGGCATGTATTCCCCTTATATAAATCAAAGTGATCCTAGATTATACATGGTACATATATTTATATGTTGGACATACAATCTGCCCATATCAAGCCAACTTGATTCAATTGTCTAGTCCATCATATATGTCATCTTGTCATATGTTCATATGTTACCTTTTATTGGTAATTACTACACATTGTGTTAGACTATTATGTTACCTCACAAAATGTCTACTTGCTCTATTGTAAATTTATATGTACTTACTTGCAATATTTTTACGTCCTTAAGATTAATCTATCCACATTCTTCGTTGGTTCTACATTCATGTACACTTGTATTTGATATTAGTTAATGAGTATTTGCTATCATGTAGAGTTCAAATATCGTAGCTGAAAGTTAAATGTCTTCACTTGATATGTTCTTCAATTTGAGATGTCAAAATGCTTATTGAGTCATAGAAGCTCCTATGTATTACCTTGGTGTTAGATTTTGTTCCCACGTCATTTTCATTATTGTAAGTCCATATTTGTATGTATTATTATACTGGTTCATCGTTCTAAATCTCAACAATTATGAAGACCACCATAACAACAATCTCAAATGCGTTATAATTATCCAAAGAACAATCTCAAAAAAAGTTATGAACATGAAAGAACAATCTCAAAGACTAAAGAATCTAAGTGAAGCTATATGTATAATTATGGGTGGAAGACAGGGGCAGATGCCTAACATTGGTCGATCCCAAATGGTATAGAAGGGTAGCATCTCAGGGGCGAAAGCCTAGCATGGGTCGATCCTTATTGGTGTGTAAGGGTGACAGCTTAGGGGCGAAAGCCTAGCATGGGCCGATCCCAATTTGTGGAATTATGAGGATAACATCCCAGGGGTTAAAAGGCTTAGCATAGGTCATCTTCTTCTACCACTGATCATCTGATCATTTGTCTGATATCGCTTATAAAAATTATAACGCACATAAAAGTAAAGAAAAAAATGTAACATAGACAATTCCACAAGTATAAGCAAAAGTGGTCTCAAATCCTTATCTATTAGTATTTAGTTTTAGTTGAGTTCTAATTTTACATAAGTTTGTATGATACCTTACATATTTAGTACATTTTTTCATAATGACATCTCTTATTGGGCACGCTACATTTCTTGCTGCCGGTATATCTATTCAGCTAGTAGATCTCCCTAATACAAGCACATGATAATCGACGATTGTTGGTGGGCTCAAGGTTGATTCTGGGCTTTTCGAGTCTTTGCTTTGTGTATTTTCACCCAGTGTTACAATGATGGATTTAAGTAAAGGCTTTTTAGACATTGTAAAACTATCATCTATATTCATAGTTTCATTTGTCACATGTCGATGTTCAGCTAGTCAACATGTGTTGTATATGAAGCTTTTCAACAATAAATCTCTATGCATAGTAGTTTACTTTATAATCATAGGTTAGTTTTAAAACATGTTTTCATGTTATGGTACTTGTCTGCCTCACCTATGTTAGGGTGTGACAAAAAGTGGTATTAGAGAAGTTCGTCTGAGGAAGTCTACAAAGTTGTGTCAAAAGAGTCTTACTTATGAATGTGTTGCATGCCAATTTATGATTAGGGAACTTCTTGGACATTCAACAAATGTTACCTTCATAATCTAGATCGTGTGATAAAGCTAAGTTAAGAAGTCAATTTCCACTTTTACCTGATCATATTATTCATATTATGCTTACTATGGTTAAGGTTAATTCTAGATAAAATGTTAACATACAAGATTGAACTCATTTTATTCGACCATCCCACTCCACAAGGCATGTACAAGCTTTTATGTTATTTGCATGTAAAGTTACAGTTGTTCCATTTGTATCACGTTGGTTCAATTGAGAAAGATATACTACAGTTATCCATATGCTTAGAAATTTTTTGGGTGTTATAATAACACTAAATAAAAGGAATTTATTTTTAAATTAAGTTTAGAGTATTTTCATATGTGAATAGCGTGTTATCTTATTATTTGTTGATTTTCACATTAGAGTCACAGTTTTTTTCATCTACAATTGATATTTTATTCAAAGTAGTTATAAAATTTATATTAATATTATAATTATTAAAAATAATAAAGCTATAACTAAAGTATATATGAATTTAAAATTAAAGGCCAAAGTTAAAGAGGGTATCATTTTTTCTAAAATAAAAGAGTACAATATTGAAATTACAATAAAACCAAATAATATTTTTAATTTTTTTTTGGAAATGCCTATGCTGAAGTAGACACGTGTATGGAGACAAATAGTGATAAATGAAAGATGAATTATTATAAAATTATGAATATTAACACTAATAATTTAAATTAAAACTTATGAACTAGTTTACATATATAACTTAAAGAAATTAATCTTAAAAATATTTATTTTATCAAATAATTTTCAAAATAAGATATAAGTCAGTTAAAATTGGGTGTGAACCATATGGATTTCATAAATATGATTACTATTTAAGCATTAAATAATAAGCCCAAAAGCTAATTAGTTTTTCTTTCCAACTTCCAAAGAATAATTGACTAGTTGCTATTAATTTGGAATTCACGCACTTCTTCTAGATTTGAAAATTTATTGATTGCATTCACTTGTAAAGTTGGTGTACCACCTATTCCTTTTCTATCTATCTATCTATCTCTCTCTCTCTCTCTCTCTATATATATATATATATATATATATATATATATATATATATTTAATCATTGATATTGGAGATATTGTGAAGTTGTAAAGAAGTTGAAGACGGAATCAACCATTGTATTCACTCTTCTTTGTGTGTTTATTTTACTCTGTTAAGTTTCTTTTCATTTTTCTCTCATATTATATCTATCCCTCTATCCTTATAATTTATATCTTCTTTATTATGTGACAGTAACTTTTTTTTCTTTATATATATACACATACTGCCATATGCTATCTACATACAAATGTATATGAAAAAGTTAAACATTTGCAATTTGTATTGCACTTATGTATGTTTAAATATTGATCTATATTATTGTATTTTCTCTCAAATATATTGTCTCCCTATATCAATTTTTTTGTCATAAAAGAATGTGTCTAATTTATTTTGTTTCGTGGAACTCAAATAAGGTATTTTTAGTATATATTAAATTTTTAGGGTATATTTAGATCTATTTAATTTCTCACTAGGGATGCATCAAATTATTACATAGAATACATAAAAACTAATTTTTTAATTTAGCATAAATGTAGATATTTAGGTTGGCTATATGGATCTACGAGACAATTGTCATTACCGAATCTCGTATAACCATACAAATATTATGAAGTATTTTCAAAATTTATTTTATCTATCAAATTTAGTACCCCACTTAATTTTAACGTACAAAGTGTAAATAAGAAAGTATTTTATTTGTTATTTGCTATTAATTTGAAGTTTACAAGTTTGACCCAAATCACAAGATCATATCGATATTAGTTGATTGAAAATCATTATAAACATAGTGGTAGTAACTTTAAGAATTATATATGTTTAAATTCTATGTATTGTCTATGAATTTACTTTAATCAATTACACTAATATTTACATTTTGTGATATAGGTTTACAATCATGTATGATATTTGGAGAAAATCAAAAGTGTCAAACAACAAAAAATTGTGATCCTCATTCTTGTAAAATTTGATTTGTGCATTGTTATGGTGGAAAATGTGTATGTCGTGAAGGAAAAAGGAGAAACTTTTTTTTCAAGAAAGACTATATTTATATGGGTAGATGTTCTTGTGGATGTAAACCACACTGTGTCTTAGGGTTTTGCACATGTCGTTGTTGTTGAGAGTCAAAATTATGACATGTTTGAGGTATAAGAGAATATCTCATCTTTTTATAGTGAAAACTGACGGCATATTTTATCCTATTATAATGAACACATAATATTCCAATTCTATACTTTCATTTCCTTCGCCCAAATTCATTCAAGGATAAATCTATTGTGGTACTTCATTTTTAAAATCCACTAATAATTTGTGAATACTTTCTTTGACTATAAGTATAATTACTATTATATAAAATAATCTTAAGATCTCTTTGGAAGTTGTTTCTTTCAATTGTACACGCAAGTGTACGTCGTCACACAAGTAATATAGTGCCTTTAAAAGAACCCAATTATTGAACTGATAGGACTTGTTTATCAATAGTTTTTACTAAATTGTACTAGTCTAACTACTCGTTGAATAACGCAAAAAGAACTTGATTTCTAAATAAATGAATTAAATACTAATATTACCTTACTATGATTAGAGAAAATTCCAGGGTTTTAGTCTACTTAAAAGCCATGCATAGTGTTTTCTTATATGGACTTCAATTGGTTTTCAAATTGATGATTTACAAGGTTGAATGTATGATCATGGTCTCTCGACATGTAATTGTCTGCCCCATTTGGCAGTTTAACTACATCGTTGAGTGGAGACCGAACCAAGTGTGTAGCATTAAATTTTATATTGTTTAGTAATCAAGGAAGTCTCTAGGTATATCGTATCCCCCTATCCTAGATACAAATCAACCTTAATTTATATAGATGATCATGTTACTTTTATCCCGCGTTTTATCCTCTTATATCTCTCCAGTTCAATTTGGATATGAGCTTATCTCAATGGTGCCCTATCACAAAATAATTAATCAACAATAAAACAAAAATTTATTTGATAACTCATTTAAATTCATAAAATTCAATACTAAACAATCATTCGTAGCTACAACACTAGAAAGGGTCTTTAGCTACTAATATCTAAAAAAAGGATAAGAATAAAAGAACCCTCAAAAGTATAATTACTTTTCTCAGCAGAGTATCATACCATTAATAATTTATTCCTATGGATTATTTATTAATGTAGAAAACCCTAAATAAAATAATAGAGTAAAAAACAAACTGTATAACTCAAAACCAAAAGAATTAGATTCCGTATGAAACACTGTCGCTTTCAATTTGTGTGTGTCTTCATACACAACCATGTGGTAGATCAAATTAGATAAATTCGCACTTCGTGCAATATGTACTTCTTGTAATATTATACATTGTTATATTCAATTTAATATATTAAGCTTTCTGCTTGATTTTCTTCTATAAAATTCATCTGTAATTCGGTGTAACTTCAAACTTCTTCATTCTTAAATCAATTTAATCTTCCAAATAAGATAGCTCCATGAAATTCATGCTCATAAAAGAAATATAAAAATATTAAATCTGAGGAAAATAATGATTAATAATATGCATAATTGTCCTCACATCAGGAATCATAAACTTGAAAATTGTATGTTCGCCTTTAATTTTTTTTGCAAATCTTAATATGCTATAGGTCGATAGCGTCCATGTCAGCCTACTTGTACTAAAGTTGAGGGGATTCAGTGAAAAATTAAGAATATTTTTATCACGAAAGAGATGTTCAAATTCAAGCCCAAATGAAAGAAGATTGGGCCACATAAAGCTCAACAAAGAAGCCCAAAAAGCCGAATGGTTAAAGTCATAGTTTTCTGTTTAAAAACCTTATTTTAAAGTTTTCTTAGTTTAAATAGTTTCCTTGTTTAAAGTTTTTCTGTTTTCCTAGTTTAAAAGTTACCTAGTTTAAAGGTTTCTTTAGTGTAAAGTTTCCATAAATATATGATTTAAATCCTATTCTATTAAGGATAGTTTTTTCCTATATATAGGGGTTGATTTTATTATTTTGAATAGACGAATAATATTATTTGAGAGGTTTCTCTTCTTTATAGCTTGATGTGTGGTGACTATGGATTTATCTTACAACCTGATAAGAACAATCCTTTAATAGGTAAGATATATACATAGTTTGATGTCCTTGGTTTCTATTCATAAATTAATGAAGGTGATTAGTCTTATACTATTTGTTGTCGCTAATTTCTTCGTAATACGTGTCTAAATCACTTTTTATCGAAGTTCTTGAATTCACTCTATTAGTATCATAATTACTCTTAATCCACTAATTTTGAATACTTTGATTAATTAGGGTTCTTAGCACTTTATTTTGAAATTGGGGATTTTATTACTGAATTTCACATGTCTTTCAACTGCCGTCTTTAATCCATATGATTTCGCTTCCACATTATTTTCTTGTTTATTCTAGTAACCCAATTTTTATCAAGTGGTATTAGAATAGTTCTATCAAGGTTCCGTTCTTGATAATCTTGGGAGTTTCAAAACAAAAAGAAGAAAAATGGTCTTTTTCTAGTTGTTTAAAAGTTAGCTACAAACCAAAAAAAAAGCATTACAATAAAAAAAAAATCAATTACTTGAGAATTAAGGTATTTCAAGAAACTTCAATTTTTTTTGATTCCTTATTTTCTACCTCAAAAAAGAAATCAACAACAGAGGAATTTGGAAGTTTTGCTTGTTTCACAAAGTTGTCTTTTTATTATCTCATCAATCCAAATTTATGTGGATTTTGGTAAATAATTTTCTTTCTACACTTGCTTCATATAGGTTGTTACTTATAAGATTTATATAGAAATCCTGAAGAATCCATCCAAAGGTGGTATTAGAGTGAGAAAAGTCAAGAGAGAGTGATATTAATAGAGAGAGAAGAAGTCATTTGAGAGAGAATTATTTCTTTGATATTTTTTTTTGAGATGTTTAAAATAGGTTAGGAAGTTTAAGTTAGAATTCAAAACGACATTAAGTGTGTTGATATGTTAATAAAGCGATTGAAGGACAAGAATGTCACCATAGCTATTTTAAGGAGAGAAAATTTTCTATACAAGGTGTGGGCTAAATTGTCACGCCCCAAGCCTACACATTGGACGTGGTCGACACTCAATGACCATTGCTGGACTTAATTGATCCTTGTCCTGGCTTTCTTAACTCAGCGTAAGACTCAACTCAACACAAGAAAACATTCTCATAAAATAACTTAAATTTAAAAGGTTGTCCAAAATAACACTAAAGTCTCATAGAAAAATATTTGCAATACAAAGAGACTCAAAATTAAACTGTGTGACTGTCCATGAAAACTCTATAATACTAAGATGTATGTTGGAAAAGATCTTATAACATCCTATAAAAAGAAATACTGAAAAATAGAATAAATGTGTCCTCTAGAATACAAGAGGCTCACCAATAACTCAGAATGCTCAGCTGGATTAACGAGGCACTTGATGATGCTAATCCTGGTTACCTGCATATGCATCATGATACGATGAAGGACAACTAACATATGTACATTGAATCTCAAGTATGTGAGTTGGAATGCTAACAAGTTAAGCTTGAAAAAGAGTATGAAGGAACACTTACCTTGACACTGCTCAACTTATGAATAACTTAACTTAATATAAATCAATAAGACATATGCAATATATAAAATCTTGTAAAATAATGAAAACACTAAATTCGTTAAATAAAATGCAATAACAAACTAAGCTTTACTTATATATGAAGTAATATAGTTTATGTAGGAGATTCTTTAACCGATAACCATAACTATGAGCCTAAGAAATGGTACAACATCTTACCTCACGTTGCAAGAGGACCGTCGTGTACCTTGCCGTTAGTATAGAACCTTAACTACTAAATGGATCCAATAGTCTATGCTAAAAATCACTAAGGAATCATCTAAATAGTATGACTTTCTTATGTCCATGTTGGTTACATGGTTTATGGGGGCTTGAGTAAATATGAAATCATGTCCCTATATCGGTTCTCAATACTACTCCCAAAATACTTAGCTTGTATGTTTTTAAAACAAATTCTTATATGGTTTGAGATAATTTCTCAAACTTAGATTAAACATCTATTTGAATCATAGTTTTCTCTTTACTAAAACTAGCCAAAGGCTCTTTTGGAAGTCTATCTACATTTCTTACTCAAAATGTGAAAACATTTGTTACTCTTAGGGTATACTTAGTTTCCTTATAAATTTTAAGAAGTGAACTGAAATCTTTACTTTTTCTAAGTTGAGACTAAAAAAAAAAGTCAAAACGTTTGTTTGAGACTATTGGAAACTGTAAGAACTTACTTTGACTTGCTTCTTAACTTTTAGACTTGACTGTTAATTTCTTTGACTTTGATCTTAACTTTCCTTGAATTGGATCACAGATTCAAGGTTCATTATCTCATGTTTATGGATGATTTCATGATGTTTAGATGTACCATAGAGTATTGGAATTAACTAAGACACATTGGTACATCACTTAAGAAGTAGGACGAAAGAGTGGTGAATGAATGGGGTGAGTTGGTATCTTTGGTTCTCTGAGATGCGTGGGGTTCCTGACCCAAAAAATTAGAGGCCAAGCTGGGGCGCTCTAGCTGGTGCGGCGCCCCAAGTCCCTACGAACAAAGATTTTCCTATGGGACTATAGGAGGCGTGCTGTCCTAAGGCGTTACGTACAAGCGTTTTGACTTTTCTCCTTTGTTTTCATCTTTAACCCTCTAAACTTTCATCGTTATTTCATCAAACACTTAGGATTATTATTATCCTCAATACCCCATAGATTTGACTCAAAAAACAACCCTGAAACACGAATAAAGTCTAAACCAACAAGAATTCAACAATGTTCTTCAAGAACTTCACTTTTTATCATTCAATCTACTCGAAAATCGCTTAATTAAAACAAGGTGGTGTGTGGGTGAACTAACAAACATGAAAATATCTCACATACCTTGATAGGGATCACCTTTGATGAATTCCACTTGCAAACCTTGGTTTTCTTGGCAAATTCTTGCCTTTTTTTCTCTTTCCTTCTTCTCTTTTCTCTAATCCAAGCCCTAAACGTAAAGTTAATTTTCTACTATGAACCAAAACTTATTTTTAACCCAAATAAATCCCTAAATGAAGTAAGAACTGAATTGGTAAAAAGATTAGTTTGCACTTTCTTAAATCCGGATTGGGACCTTACTCGGTCCAATAACCAAACTTCCGGTAGACATATCTCCCTCATAAAATATCAAAAATACGTAAACTCAGCGGCATTCAAAAAATCTATAATCACGACCGGGTAGTGTTCAAATAAGACTAAGACAAGCCTCTTAGTGTTCATCATAACATATCATGGGTTAAAATGTAGAAAATTAAAACTTTTTACATATTAAGGTATACATAGACCTCTCACATACTATATAGGGAGTTTACTTAGACTCCTCACATATTAAGCTTACATAGGATTCTCGTTTAGACAACATTACCAACATATAAGGATCTTATCTAATAATGTCGTCTCTCATTAAACTACTTAAAAAAAGTAGGACATTCGGGCATAGCCGTTATAAAAATGCATACTTGCCACGTAGGTCTTACAAGAAATATCTTTAAAAATAGGAAAGAAATGAATGTCTTTAGAGTATAGCAATACTACTAAGGTAGAATACATGACACCATCCTCGAACTAGAGAACCAATTAAAACTTGGGGAAAAGTCAAAGTATTCTTGCAAGCCACCTTGATATTTCAACGGCCAGAACCTACATTGTTTAGGGAAAGCGAAAGAATATGGGTTAGTACAACCACATGTACTAAGTATGGAAAGATATTCACATAAAACCACATAAATCTTACTTAAAGGGACATTTAGTTCAAAACCATGCTAAGTCACTTTCAAAAGCATTTATGCACACTTAAGAACATATACAAGCATATCTCTCAAGACAAGTCCATAATCAACACAATACCAATATCATCATAAAGTTAAGTCAACATGGATATTATCAAAATAACTCATATCAACATGAATGACATGATATCAAGATCGAATAAGCATAACAACTCCAACATAATGTCATAACAACAATACATGTACAAAAATTCATAACATCACACCATTCAAGACCCTTAGTCACAACCCCTTCCCAAACCTACAAGTGCAATGCTTATGTGAACCCCATAACCCCACATAATCAAGTAAACTAAGAAATGAATCATAAGCAATATCATCATTTCATATATCTTCAAATCACACATGTTAATGATCATGTACATCAATATCGACCAATAACATATTCATCAATAAGACTAACATCACATAGCATCATCAACATATGAAGTCATCATACACATTTAATTTATATAAAGATTACATAAGAACAATCTCCTAGGACTTCCCTCAAGGTCAACTTGTTCCATGTATAAATAGAGTCCCACACTTCCACCTACACTAAGTAGAACCTCTTAAGTATCCCTAGTTAGTGTTCACTTCATTATTTTCATTTTACGTTAAGAAAGAATCACCTTAACTGATAATAGAACATTCAAACAAAACATGAAATCCGGTGTCATGAAACCTTACACCGAAACAAGGTGGTCTACTTGCCAAGGTAAGACCAAAACATGAACATAACATTCTAGGTGGATCCACTAGCTAGTATTCCTATGGAGGCAACATAGTTAGGAACTAGGAGATATGTATTGAACCTTCTACATGCCCATTAGTAATTAGAGTCCTCATATAATGAGAAAACTTGGTGAATGTCCCTTCTATGGGGAGTCAACACCTCACATTGTCAAGTTCACACGGTGCTAAGTTAAAGTCCCTTTTTGAAATGTCTTTAAGTCATTCTTAATCATCATAGCTTAATATAGGCCTTAGGAGACTAAACTATTGTATATCACATCATTAGATCATTAGGCATTGAAGACTTTTATGGTCGGTATACATATCCATATGAACACCATACATGTAATGCCTCTATATTTTAGAAGCAAACACTATGACCACTAATTTAAGATCATGAGTTGGATAATTCTTCTTTTGCACCTTGAGTTTTCTAGAGGCATAGAGTACAACCTTCTCATGATGCATAAAGACACAACCAAAACCCACTTGGGATGCGTCACAATATACCATAAAACCCTTGATACCCTCCGGTAAAGTCAACACCTGAGGAGATGTAATCCTATCTTTAAAATTTGGATGCTTCTTTCACATGCCTCCGACCACTCAAATTTAACACTCTTTTGGGTCAAGGTAGTCAAAGGAGAAGCAATGGACTCAAATCCATCAACAAACCTCCTATAGTACCCAGCTAAACACAAAAAATGTTTAATTTCGGTTGGGGTCAATAGTCTACCACCTCGGTTTTCTTTGCATCGACCTCTATATCCTCACTTGGGATAATATGACCATGAAACGCCACCGATCTGAAAAAAGACTCACACTTACTATACTTGAAAAATAGTTGGCGTTTCTTAAGGACTTGTAATACCACCCTTAAGTGGTAAATATGTTTACACTCATTCTTTGAATATACAAAGATATGGACAATGAAGAAAATCACATAGGAATTAAGGTGGTTCCAGAATACTCTATTCAGAAGGTCCATAAAAGCCGCGAAGCATTTGTTACACCAAAGGACATCACTAGAAACTCATAATGACCATACCTTGCCGGTTTAGGTACATCCTTACCCCTCACCCTATGTTGGTCATATCCCGATCTCAAATCAATTTTAGAAAAGTAGCTTGCCCCTTGGAGTTGATCAAACAAGTCGTCTATCCAAGAGAGAGGATACTTGTTCTTAATGGTGACCATTTTAGGTTGCTAACAATCAATGTACATTATAAGGGATCCATCCTTCTTCTTAACAAACAACACCGAAGCGCCCCTCGTAAAATACTAGGTTGAATAAAACCCTTGTCTAATAAGTCTTTGAGTTGAAGCTTTAGTTCTATCAACTCAACCGGATCCATCAGTAAGGAGGGATCGAAACGAGATTCATATCGGGTAGTAAATCAATACCAAAGGGTAATTCTTGCTTCGGAGAAATTCTAGGCAATTCATCGGGAAAGACTTCCGAAAAATCCTTTTATTATGGGGACCGACTCTATTCGAAGAATGCGAGACTCAAGATCCTTGACTCTTACAATATGGTAAAGACACCCCTTAGAGATCATTTTACATGTTTTTAGACATGAAATAATATGACCTCTTGGAATTGAGTTACCCCCCTTCCACTCAAAGATGACTTCATTAGGAAATTTAACTTAACCATTTTTTGTTCGACAATCTATGGAAGCAAAACAAGCATGCAACCAATGCATTCCAAAAATGACATATAATCAACAATATCAAGTTCTAAAAAATACACTCATGTAACTATATTGGGAAAATATATAGAAAAACTCTTAAAAGACTCTTTTAGCCACAACGGAGTCACCTACCAGGGTTGTAACCAAAAAAGGTGCAATCAAAATATCGGGTAGAACATCAAACTTTTTAGCTACCAGAGGATTTACAAATGATAAAGTGGCAGCGAGGTTAAGTAAAGGATGAAAATCAATAGATAAGATTCCTAATATACCAGTGACCACATCGAAATATTTCTCTTACTCACTCCTAGAGCGAAGAGATAAAAGCAGTTCCTCTTTGGTGCATCAAAACAAGGACCGCTTGCTTGAGCTTGATCACTCCCATTCTCTTGCCTCCTCACATTAGGAATATCCCAAACCTTATGGACGTAATTTTCACAACCAAAGAAATTTCCCATACCCACCAAGCATTCACCCCTATGCTTCTTAAAACACTTGGTAAAAGTAGGTTTTTCACTAGGTGAGTGTCCACTTTTTCCCTTTGAGACTTAGGGTTTGACACCCTATCCTTGTTAGCCTTAGAAAAATTGGAAGGAACTTGGTTGAAGACCCTCTTTTTGAACCTAGGCATGTCTTGAATTTCAAGCCTACACTTGGAAGTACCTCCCTCATAAGAATTGGCCTTCTTAAAATCACAATTATTTCTCTTGAGTCTAGTCTCCTAAACTTGTTGAGCATGCACCATCAAATGAAAAATATCCATATTATCATGAAACATCACCGAACGATACTCCTTAACTAGATTATTGGACACTCCCGTTACAAAGTGACTCATCTCATATCTAAGATTGGATACCAAGAAAGGATTATAATTGGACAATTTAATGAACTTCAAGAGTACTCTTGCACACTCATACCTCCTTGAAGGAGGTTGATGAATTCTTCCACCTTATCCTCCCCTTTCTCCCTTGTAAAGAACCTATCAAGTAAATCCCTTCTAAGCATCCCCACGTTATAGGACCCGCTCTCAAAGCCCTATTATCTCTCCACTGGGTATACCAAGTTTGAGCCATATCCTTGAGTTGACAGGAGGCTAGCTCGACCTTCTCACTAGAACTCACTCCCATATCATCGAGGACCTTGTAGACCTCATCAAGAAAGTATTGGGGATCTTCATTCACCTTTGACCCAAAGAACATAGGAGGGTTCATCTTTGTGAAGTCCCTCAAGCGAAAAGCCACAGTATTAGAATTTTGTTGAACACAGGGTCCAATCTACTGGTTTACTTGAGCCGTCATGGCTTGCTTGAGCTTGAGTATCTACCACTTGTGCTTGGATAGTCATAGCTTGGGCCAAACTTAGTTAAACCGACCTTATCTCTCCATCCGTCATAGGTGGAGGAATGACCGAAGATTGGTCTTGTAGAGGAATTGATTACCTTGTGTAGAGGCTTGGTTTTCTTGGGGAGGAACTCCCGCATTAACCAAATTTTCCTCCACTCTCCGTGCATCTGTCCTTATCATATTCATCTCCTATATCTAGATGAAAAGGATTAGAAGTAAAAGGGATATATAAAGTTACCACTCTTGATGTACCACTTTCAAGATTACCAATAAGTGAACATTCCTAAGCATCTTTTAGCCTCTCATTAATAATTATGGCACGCTTCACAATCATAAAAAAGACTACTTCACATGGTTTAGTGAGACATCAATTCTAAAATTACATCAAACTTAATATGATATAAAGTTTGTCATGATCGGGGAGCACCCCCTAGACGTAATCGGCGTCTTCGTCCTCGGAGAGGATTTAGACTAGCCTCTTAGCATTCGTCATAGCATATCATGGGTTAAAATTCAGAAAATTAAAACTTTTTACATATTGAGTCATACATAGACCTCTCACATACTATATAGGGAGTTTACTTAGACCCTTTGTGTATGAAGCTTACATAGGCTTCTCATTTAGACAACATAACCAACATATAAAGGATTTAGTCTAATATTGTCGTCTTGCATTAAGCCATCTAAAATGAACTAACATTCCGGCATAGCCCTTATACATATTCATTCTTGCCAAAGAGAGCTTACAACAAATGTCTTCAACAATAGAAAAGAAATTAATATCTTTAGACTGTAGTAATACTACTAAGGTAGAATACGTGGTACCATCCTCAAAGTAGAGGACCTGCCTAAACTTGGGGAAAATTCTAAGTCTTCTAGCAAGCGACCTTGATACTTCAACGGACCGAACCTACATTAGTTGGGGAAAGGAAAAAATATGGGTTAGTACAACCATATGTAATAAGTATGGAAAAATATGAACATAAAACCACTTAAATCATGTTTATAGGGAAATTTAGTTCAAAATCACGCTAAGTAATTTTCAAAAGCCTTTACGCACACTTAAGAACATATACAAGCCATTACACATAACATCTCGCAAGTCGAGTAATTAATAAACACAATACCAATATCATCATAAAGTCAAGTCAACATGGATATTATCAACATTAGTCATATTAAAATGAATGTCATCATATCAAGATTATATAAGAACAATAACTCAAAAATAATGTCAAAAAAAACAATTCATGTACAAGAGTTCATAATATCACACCATACAAGACCCTTACTCACAATCCCTTCCCAAGCCTACAAGTAAAATGCTCATGTGAAGCCCCATAACCCTACATAATCCAGTAAACCAAGTAAAGGATCATAAGCAATATCATCATTCATATATCTTCATATCATGCATGTTGATAATCATGTACATCAACATAGACCAATAACATGTTCACCGATGAGTCTGACATCATATAGCATCATATACATTTCATTTACATCATTATTACATATAAACAACCTCCTAGGAATTCCGTCAATGTCAACTAGTTCCATGTATAAGTAGAGTACCATACCCCTACCTACACTAAGTAGAACCTCTTATGTCACCCTAGTTAGTGTTCACTTCAGTATTTTCATTTTACTTTTAGGATCAATCACCTTAACCGATAATAGACCATATGATCTAAATATGGAATCCGGTGTCATGAAAACCTACACTAAAAGAGGGTGGTCTACTTGCCAAGGTAGGACCAAAAAATGAACATAACATTCTAGGGGGATCCACTCGTTAGTATTCATTCCTATGGAGACAACATATTAAAGAACTAGGAGATATTTCTTGAACCTTCTATATGCCCATTAGCATTTGGAGCCCTCATCTCATGAGAAAAGTTTGTGAATCTCCCTTCTATGAATAGTCAAGACATCTCATTGTCAAGTTCATTCGGTGCTAAGCTGAAGTCTTTTTTTGAAATCTCTTTAAGTCATTCTTTATCGTCATAGCTTTAAATAGGCCTTAGGAGACTAAAATATTGTATATAATATCAATATATCATTAGGTATTTCATGAGAATGCCATTTCAAAACCAACCTGCATTTGTGAGATCAACATATCATGACCATATCATAATGAGTCACACAAGTCATTCACATTAAAACTTGTATCAACTTACCCTTACATGATCTCACAATTCATATAGTCAAGACATTTCATATTAAATGATCATATAATATTCTTTTTAATCTAATCACATGTAATACTTCAATTGAATACCATTATCAAGTATAAACCACCATCAATGAAGTAAAGAACTCAAGATCACAAAGTCTTACCAATTCACCTTCACAAGCCTCCTTCAAGATCTTACCATAAATACTACCACATTCATCGATAAATCAACTAAATAACATCATATATTAGTAATTCATACAATAAGGAAGTCAATTACAACATTCCTAATCAATTTTACATCAATTCACAACCTAGGGTTAGGGGAAAAGGGTCAAAACATGAATTCTTTCATGGACTAGGTCAAAGAGTAAGAACTACAACAATTAATCCATATATATTCATAATATATCAATAATAATAAGAATAAAGCAATATCAAATCAATTGGAAAGATCAATTTCGTAATTAAATACCCCCCATGATTTTGTCAACCTTGGAAATCAACTTTGAAGAGCTTCTTGGGGAAAGAGATCCCAAGAGTGAATAGATTCCATACCTTAAAATTCCTTAGATTTTGATGTAGAAAATATGAAGTCCTAAAGCCCTAATCAAAATTTGAGTTTCTCTTCAAGAGATCTTGCAATAGAGAGAGAAAGGTACAAAGAAGGTGTAGAGAATTTGGGTTGGGAAATATGGTGTATTAGGTTAGTCTAATGAGGTTTAGGACTTATATATTCCCTCAAATAACTTAATTAACCATCCCCTTAATTCTTAACTAACCAACTAGCTGACTAAATAATTAATTCCCTTAGCTTAAAATTGGATAAAACTCGACCCCAATCGACAAAACCCCGACCTACGGGCCATCATCTGGACCACATAATGTATTGCTGGTCCATAATTTGGATGAAAGAGTTGTATTTTTTACCAATTTGAAGAATTTTCTAAGGCTGTACCTACGTATTCATCGAGGGACGCTGACCCATCGACGACTCGTCGTTTGGTCCATCTTTTGGCCATTGTTAATTTGACAACTTCTAGTCAAATGAAAGGGTCCTTTCTAAGGACCCTTATGGTTGTCCTTGGGGAGTCGTACCCAGACTTTGAACCCGAAAAACACTCTTATATATGTTTAACACCTTTTTACCAATTTTCATTGAATTCTGACTCCTAAAACCCATGAAACATGCCAAGTTACATTAGTGCACATTTCACAACTCTCCGGACGTCATGGTCATTTCCTAATGTTTTAACTCTAACACTTCCTAATTAGTTTAAATATATATGTTTAGGACTATTAACAATATTTTAGTTCATCATGTGAGGATCTAGACTAAGTCATGTACATTAAAAGTGTTACATCTATCCAAACTATTTCCAACCATATTAAGAACTACCTCTAACTCATTCTTACCTAGGAGTTATGACTGTTTGAATACGAAAAAAAATCACCTTCTTAACATACAAAATTTTCTAGATTTTTCCCTTTCTTTCCCAAAGTAACATATAACGAGATGTTATAGTATCTCCCTTGTGAACATTCGTCCTCACATGAGTTTTCTTTCACTAAGCTAAGAATAGTAACATCAAGTTCAACACTCAAAAATCAAAAGTAAGTAACAATATACTTGCTCAAGTACTAAGAAGAGAATAAGTTCCTTGATCGGCATTCTCTCCAGATTCTAAGAGATGTGAACATCTATTCTTCATATCCTCTTTAGCTTCTCAAGGCGCTTCTTCAACAAATTGGTTCCTCCAAAGGACCTTGACTGACACCACCTCCTCTGTTCTAAACTTGAAAATTAGGCAATCTAAAATCTGATTCGGAATATCTTCCTAGGATAATCTATCCTTAATCCCAACATTTTCAGTTGGTAGAATCAATGAAGGATCTCCTATGCACTTTTTCAACATAAAGATGTGAAACACTGGATGAATTGCTGACAAATCCAGTTGTAGCTTTAACTCATACGCGTTGCCAATCCTATACTTGGCACTAAGTTTCCACTTGTTACCGAGCTTCATAACACCCTTCAGGGGTGAAACCTTCAAGTATTCCAAATTATCCACATAGAACTCCAACGACCTTCTTGTAACATCTATATAGGATTTTGATGACTTTGTGCTTTTTTCTATCTCTCTTGAATCACCTTCACTTTCTTCATTGCTTGTTTATGTGTTCAACCCTGCTTCACTAACTTCAAACTACCCAATAGGAGATCCACATCTTCTCCCATAGAGAGCTTCATATGGAGCCATTTGGATGCTCAAATGGTAGTTGTTGTTGTAAGTGAACTCAATGAGAGGTAGTTGATCATCCACATTCCTCTTCAAATCAGTTACACAATCCCTCTACATATTTTCTAAGGTTTGGACAGTACGATCCTCTTGCCCATTAATCCGAGGATGAAAAATATTGCTAAAGTTCACTTTTGAACATAAACCTTTCTAAAAAGACTTCCAGTATTTTAAAGTAAATTATGCACCTCTATCAGAAATGATTGAAACTGGGACTCCATTTAGCCTTACCACCTCCTTTGCATAATTCTCTACCAATTGAGTGGTATTTACCCGCAAAAAGTGGGTTGATTTTATCATTCTATCAACAATGATCCAAATTGAATCAAATCTGCCTGCAAGACCTTGAGAAGACTGTGATTATATCCATATTAATCATCTCCTATTTCCATTTCAGAAGTTACATATTAAGCTAATCCTCCAGGCCTTTGGTGTACTACTTTCACTAGTTGGCGATACGGGCACTTGGCAACAAGCTCAGCAAGCCCTTCTTCATACCTTCCCACAAATATGCCTCTCCCAAATTGCGGTACAACTTTGTGTAAACTGGATGAATGGAATATCTTGAGCTATGAGCTTCTTCCATGATCCTCTCTTTGATTCCATACACCCTAGGTACACAAAATCTACCTTGATAATTTATCTCACCATCTCTCCCTTGTTTGAAAGATAATACTCTTTGCTTATGAGCATTCGTTATCAATCAAGACAATTCGGGTCTTGATATTGCTTTCTTTCACCTCTGATACTAGTGATGATTAAACCCTAGTAGTCACCGCTATTACTCTTTCTCTTTCGAGGACTGATGTATGAAATTCACATGAACTTGAAAAGTATCGCACCTGCGAGCATAGTCTAAGAAATTCTTCACCATTGTTGAAAAAAAATATCCCATCATCTTTATGTGAAAGTGTAGTTTCGGTCTGGATTTATGTGATCCACACACTCCTGAGTGTGTTTCTTGCAGAGCTTGAATTGTTTTTTCCTCTCCCAAATATCGTGATAGTATACCCTCATATAATCTTCTATATAATGTGTCCTTGTAGTAAGGAATACGATGTGTAAGATGACGATTGTTCGTCGTTCTCTTTGGATTTTCTGGGAGTTCCCATAACACATGTAGTCAATAATGGGTTTTCTCCAATCTTCCTATGTAGCTTCATAAATGACAACGAGATACTCAAGCTTATTTTCTATATATATTTCCCCATTTGGCGGTTGTACTATCCATCTTTGAAAAATATTAACTTGTGTTTTATTAGGAAGGGTTAGTGTTGAAGCTTGGGCATCAAATGAATCATCTTTCTTATTTTCCGTTCTATGCACATGTTGAAAAGTTACATCTCGAAGACATCCAATTAACTTTTGCTAATAATCATGATAAGAATGCAATTTGGATTTCTTCACCTCATAACTTCCCAAGAGTTTGTTGATGACAAACTAAGAGTTACTAATTACTTTTAAGTGTAATTGTTTATTGTCGATGACCATATCGAGTGCCAGTATCACTACTTTGTATTAAACAACATAATTGGAGAAACATTGCTTCAATATAAAGGAGAATGGTAGAACCTCCTCTTGTGAAGTGATGAACTCTAAGACAGTGCCTGCTCCACCACAATGTGTATCCCTATAAAAGAACATTTTCAAGGAGATTAAATTTGAGTACACATTGCATCTTCGTCAATAAGGTCATCTGTTAACTCCTTATCGTCACGAATCGGACGCTAGGCAAATAAATTCAACTAATGCTTTTCCCTTCACAAATTTTTGATGGATGTAAATAATCTCAAACTGTTGAAATTGAAGGTATCATCTTTCTAGACGGTTACTAAGTTCAAGATTTGACATAACTAATTTGATGGGATTTTCTCTAGAAATAAGTCTTACAACATAAGCTTGAAAATAAAGTTTCATCTTTTTAATTGAGAAGACAAGTGTGAAGCACAATTTTTTAATTGTTGAATAGTTCAACGTAATCGGCATCATCGTTCTACTTAAGTAATAAAGAGAGTTTTCTTTGTCTTCACTATTCTTTGGACTAATAGGGCTCATACGAACCATGTTGTGTCGCAAAGTAGATTATCAATGGATTTCTAGGTATTGGACTACCAAAACGGGAGGTTTCTCGATTTATGATTTCATACTTTTAAAGGCATCACGACATGATTGTTCCCAATAAAAAGACCTACCTTTCTTCATGAGATGACCGAATGGTCGGTATCTTGAGACTAGATTTTAGTGAACCTCTGAAAGTAGGCTAGCTTTCCTTAGAGACTATTTAACTCATGCATTTTTTGAGTCTCAAGGATCATGCATATTGCATCAACTTTGGCTTGATAAATTTTAATTCATCGATGTCTCAAAAAAAATCTATAAACTTTCCATAAGTATATCCAAATGCACATTTAAATGGATTCATTCTTAGTTAATATCTTCGAAGTAACTCAAACACAATTCATAAGTCTTTCAATTTATTACCCCTCTTTCTTTACTTTACCACTAAGTCATCAACATAAAATTCAATATTTTTATGGAGAAAGTCATCAGATATATTAGCATAGCCCTTTGATATGTGGCAAAAGAATTCTTTAAGTCAAAAGACATCACTTTGTAACAACAAATACCCTTAGGTGTATCAAATGTGGTCAGTTCTTCATTCTTTGGTGCCATGTGGTCGCTTCATAATTAAAAGTGTCATCAATCATGAACTCTAGAATGAGAAGAGGAAACTCATATTATGGAATGCATTATTGAGATCTCTATTGTCAAAACAAACTCAAATTTGGTCATTATTCTTCCTTACATGAGCAATACTTCAAATCCATGTTGGATATTTGACATAAAAAATAAAGCCTACCTCAATGAGTTCGTTAACTTTCTACTGATGAACCAAGTCAGGCCTAAAACTTCTTTGAGCTTGCTTAATACGATGAGAACCATTTTTAACTGCAAATTGATGGACCTCTACTTTAGGATTCAATCCAATAATTTCTTTACAGCTTCAAGAGAACACATCTTTATATTCATAAAAGAAATTTTTGCACCTACCTTTTGAAATGCACTTAAGTGAGTTAGCCTTTAATCTTCATTAGTGCAAAGGTTAACTTCCATCAAAGGATCTATTGTGGTCTTTACTCTTTCTTCTAATTTTGGTGGAGCATCTCAAGCACGTTCCTTTTTCTAAAGGATCGTTATCATTGCTATATATATGATATTATAAGAAAATATCTTCTAAATCTTAATAAATTATTGTTAGGGGCAAACAATCATACTTATTTTGGATTGTAACATTGTTTGACAAGCCTATCATTGCTTCAACTTCCTCATACTTTTTGTTGTAAACCACTGTGAAAGCCTTTGCCTTGAGTTCCTCTTTACACGAAGCCACAAGTTCCATTCATCGCCTCATTCTAGAAGTAATCAAGCTTTTTAAATCCTTTTGAATCAAATATGAAGCATGAGTTGTAACTTTTAAATAACTTCTCATATTCTTGTTTTTCTCTAAAGGACGTAACCTCTTAAACAAAGAAGTTCTTGTAGTCGATTCTCCAAGTCGATCAAATATAGAAGTCTTTTTGTTGGAAGTAGTGACACAATCTTCGTAAGATATATACTTATTGCTTTCCCTTATTATGCAAATCTGAATTGGTGATGGGGTTCAATTAATTTTGTTCGACTTCGCAAGTAAAGGGTAAACAGAATTTAGGAATAAATAACATGCAATGTCCTTTCTAAGAATTCCGAATATATTTCTATATTTATTAAAGTTACATGTGAAGCTTAATTCATCTGGTAGAAAATTGGATCTTTCACTCCATATTGTTGGTTGGCAGAATCTAGGGTCGCCAGACTCATCCGACCAAAGTGAAGGTTTGGTTATCATCCCCCTCCCCCCTTCATGCGTGTATCTGGGAGAAGTTTGTATTAACATTTAGATACTTGCCTTATGATTCACATACCTCTTTCATTGAGATGCCTTTCAAAAAGATTTTACCTTTTCAAAAGAAGACCCTCTATCGTAGACTTAGTCAATTCATGCGAGGAAGGTAATTCCCCACTAAATTCTACAAAATCAGTGCTTTCTGTAAAAAGTTGGATTTCACAAACATGTGTATTTTAAATTATGTTATATCATTATGCTACATGTACAAAAACAAATCGAAATTCTTCTAGATGAAATGAATATTTAACACATGGACTACTAAATTTCCAATATATCCCCTTTAACAATATAATTTTTCAAATAGAATTTCGCATTGGCAAATTGTGACGCAACTTTTGTGAAAGTATAATCATCTGCAACTATCTTCCTTTCAATTCCTCCATTAAGATACTTCAAACATTGATAGTATGAAGATGAGAAAATTATATTCTCTTCTACCTAGGACATGCCTAGTAATATATTGTATGTCGTCTTTGCGTCAATCTTCCATGCACTTGATAGAAAATCTTCCATGTGTATGTCTAATTTGATAGATTCTATCGATTCTTTATCTAGTTACAAGAATCCAACCTTCATCACAATCTCTTTCATCTTGAGATTCCTCTTCTTCATATTTTTCTGAGATATATATTTTGATCAGATTGAGAGAACCAAATGTGATAGAGATTTTGTTAGAACTATCCTTCTCATAATTAAGGAAAATTTTCTTTTCATTAAGCAATTCCATCACCCTATCCTTGAAGAAAAAACATTTTTCAAGAGGATGACTCACAAGTCTATGATACTTGCAATAATTTGGGTTATCCACTTTTGCCGCTTCATAATTAAACTTCATATCTGTCAAGTCAATGATCTTTAACTCAAGAATTAAACTTACAAAAATCTGAGAAGCATCATAATACAAGAAAGCATATTTTT
This sequence comes from Solanum arcanum, assembly GCA_027789145.1. NCBI lineage: Eukaryota > Viridiplantae > Streptophyta > Magnoliopsida > Solanales > Solanaceae > Solanum > Solanum arcanum. The sequence goes on from CM050943.1 coordinate 32,198,932, forward strand.
CCCTTGCATCTCCTTTAGTGTCGACTTTTGATTTGAACATGTTTGGAAAGTTATTCACAAATTTTTATTCATGCCCTCATTCATGGTATGCAGGAAACACATTAACATTCCCTGATTCTTTGTTATCTCATCTAGGATCAAATTTGATCCATCTCTTGGGTTCCTGCTTGTCTATTCTTATGCAAGGATTATGGACGAAAGGCATATCTTTTCCATCAGAAGACATGCTGAACTCCGTATCATGAGAGCGAGCATCTAGGTCATTGACGAATATTTGTTTTATTCCTTGGAAGATGTAATGATTGCCCCAATGCATTCCTTGGATACACATTTTTATTTCAAAAGCTTCACTAAGCCTATCCTTGCAATTAAGGCTAACTTTCCTCCATCAATATATGAATCGATAACCGAGTCATCCTTCTTTTGGAGATTATTCTTTAGTTCTACCATGCTCACTATACGCCTTGTTTTATAGAAGTGATTGATAATGTCGTGCTATAGTTGCTCCTAACTATCAATAGAATTAGGCTCATGATCTGTGTGCCAATCAAAGGCATTTCCTTTTAGAAAGCGGACAAATTGTTTGACAAGATTGTCTTCATAGGTTCCAGAATTATAACATGTCTCCACAAAGTGTGCACATATTGTTTTGCATTTCCTTTACCCTCAAATTGTTGAAATTTTTTAATTCGATAACTAGAAGAAATTTTGAAGTTATCAATTCTAGACATGTATGTATTAGCATACATATGAGAATTCTTGGTGGAGATTTCATAATTATCTTTGGTAATGCCATCAATAAACTCCTTCAAGCGACCGAGTGGGATCATTCCGATCTAAATAAAATGGCATATCTTAAAGTTGTACTTTCTTTGTAGGGAAACCGGTCTCTCGAACTCCAACATCATTTCTAAGCGCATGAGTCGCTTCTCCATCTAAATGTCCTTCCATCCTATCCATCAACATATTAAGTCGAGACTCTTTGTGTTGTACATGATTTGTCAATCCTTCAACCAACTTCGTCAGATATGCGAGTTGTATCTCAGAGAGGAAGGAGCAGTCACCATCTTTTGCATGATCATTGGAGATGTAGGAGAATAACATGGATAATGTTGTAAGTTAGTCTTCAGTGGACTCACGTGCATGTGGAGATAATTCATTAGTGGAAACATAGTTCTCTCTTGTGGTAGATTTCATGGAACCAGATTGCTCAATAGAGCCACTTTCTTCTTAATCTTTTAAGCAACATTGCTTCCTCCTTCTAGACTATTTGTGGAATAAATTTCTCCTTTCAGAGTAGCAGACCAAAAAAATTGCATTTGATACAGACGATACATGAAGTGTTTGTTGTCCTAGCATAGCAGTCTTGCTTCTCGTAACAACTCTAAAATTTCCAAAGGTAACAGCAAGAATGCCTTCACCTTTAGTTGAGAACTTGTAGCTAGTAAGCCTTAGAAGCAGTTAATCGAGAATTGTTCTTCATGGAAGTAATTTTTATATTATTCGGTGCTTGAATTTTTTAGATGATAGGCAGAGATTATCCCACTGGGCGTGTAATAATTTGTAGATGATAAAATTTTCGTTGAGAAAAAATAATCAAGAATTATACAACAATTGTATTTTTAATTTCAAAGTGTGAGGTTTACAATATATATTGTTCCTCATAATTCCCCTTTTCAAATATAAATTCAAGGATTTTAAAGCTTGTTCTTGAATCTCCAATAAACTTGAACTTTTAACATTATCTGGATCTTAACTTTTACTTGAATTCAAGGGCTTCGAGATTGTTCTTGAATCTGATCCTCTTGATCTTTATCGTTCTTAAACATGAATGCTTGAATTCTTAAACTTTTTGATGTATAGGAGTTTGTACCATGGATTTTCTCTATTTTCTCGTTCAGAATTTTCTATCTTTTTTTCTAAATATTAAGGACTTCTATTTATAGTTTTAGAATAGAGGAATCACAATTAGAACAAGATTTCCTTCGGCCAATCACATTTAAGTGACATGGTATATGGGCTTTATGAAGTAATCTTGACATATTTAACACATGTCATGATCTTGTTGACTTCTTGTTTCACTTGGAATGCAATATCATGTGCCACATGACACCAAAAAAATGGGCCTCTAGGATGAGGTAAAATTGAGCTCATCTATTGTAGCCCAAGCCAATTAAATTGAATTGATATTTATTGGACTTAAATAATTAGCCCAATTATATTAATCCATAATATTTATTTGAACTAATATATTTAAGTTTTTAACATAATTTTAATCATTTTATAAGTTTATATTTAATAAACTATAAATGATTATAGTCATTGACCTTTTTTTTAAAAAAAAGAAGAAGAATAACAAACCCTATTGTATAGTTTTTCCAATAATTATTAGTCCTGGAGTAAACATATGCATTCACCGTTTGCATCATTTCCATTAAAGACTAAATCTTAGTTATACTTTCCAAGCTACAACGAACCTTAAATGTTTGTTGTGCTTTTTGATTTTCATAATATTGAGATTGGATGAAAGTCTATTGCTTGTAGCCATCATAGTGTATCTCTGCTAAAAAGACAAAGAACACTCTAAATTAATTGTTTCTACGCTTATTTAAATCATCTAAAACAAAAAAGAGATCACACACTCTTCTATTCTACTATCTGTACGAATTCAAACTATGAGGGTGATCCATGAAGTTAGTCACCTTTGTTTGTGGAGCAAGGCCTCCTTCGTCTCTTCCTAACAACAAATATGGTGCAAGATATGTTTCATCAAATTTACAACAACATCAGGTTTAAAATGAGGAAAATACAACCAAAACAAACCCAACCTTAGAGTTTCTCCTCTTCAACTCTTGATAAATATATTTTCAAGTCTTTGAAAAGAATCTCAGGCTTCACTAAATTTAATTCGATTTTGCAAGTTCAGGGTCAAAGGAATTTACGAATGAAGAGCATGCAATGTTTTTTCATGGACTTCAAAATAACATTTTATAATCCTTAAGGTTAGAGGTGAAACTTACTTCCATTTGGTTTCACATTGGATCTTTTCCTCTCAAGGGTTGGGTTATGTTGCAGCCTTTGGGTTTCCAGACTCATCTGAAAAAGGTGGTGGTTTGGTTACCCCCTCCCCCTCCCCTTCGTTATTGTATGCGGGAGAAGTTTGTATTAGCATTTACAGAATTCCCTGATGGTTCACAACCCTCTTTCGCTGAGATGCCTTTCAAAAAGATTATTTTCCTTGTCAAAAGATGACCAACTATCGTAGATTTAGCCAAATCGGGCGTGGAAGGTAATTCCCCAATAAATTTTACAAGTTCAGCATTTTCTTTAAAAATCTAGTTTTCACAAACATGTGAATTTTAAACTGCATTCAATCATTATGCTCTACGTCCAAAAACAACTCAAATTTCTTCTTTACAAACAATCCAATTGATATACAACATACTTGTTATCCAGTTCTTCCTAAATTACATCCTTAATCTACTAGTAGTTTTCCTTTTGTGGCCTTGACATATATTCCACTCATTTCTTCAATATTTTCACTCTCTAAAATTCAATACTAGGATATTTAACATCATGGCAAAAACATCGCGACTAAAGGACTATTTATTACGTGGACTACTAAATATCCAATTTATCCATGTCTCCTCTAGGAAGTAATTACTTATGCAGAAGTTTATTTAACTTAGATCTTTCTTTTAAAGTAAGTTCTGCAAAAGATCCCTTACAAGCTCCTGATTTTTCTAGACTAAAAATGTCCAAAGTTTTTGATATTTCAACTTGAACACTCTAAATACAAGGAAGAAAATATATAGATGACAAAACAACGTGGAAGAAGAAGATTTATACTTGTCATTCCTGCTCTAGAATTTAATGTTGGTTGAAAGACATTGCAATTAAGATAGGAAGATTCATGAATGCTTATCCAAAGAAGAAGGACTAGTCTATCAAAGGAAGATCCATTCAGATTAATTGATCTTTTGACCGATGTTAAAACGATGTTCCGAACATATGTGTGATCTGTAATTTCAATGAAAACTTTCTGGAGCTGCACATGGATTAAATACTTATGAGAAGGGCAACAACAATTTCCTTTTAGAATTTTCTTCCAAAGCAGACACGGAGTAGGTTATACATGGTGAATAGAAATGGAATGAATCTTCAGCTCAACTCCACTGGTGGTCACCAACAATCGGATCCATCAAGAAGGAAAAGAAAATCAGCTCTATCTAGGTTATGTTTGCAGGACTAGCATTATATTATGGTCGTAAAAGACATTAAGAACTATTGCAGATAATAGTGGGGGTGGAGGAAACACAACGCCCGAACCATATCAAATGGTAAAAGATCATAATAAAGGAGAGAGTGATGAAATTCCAAAGAATTAGCGACAATAGAGAATGGTGGATTTTTCTTCACGATCCAAGTATGGGTGGAACTGCCCAGAAATTACTACAGTGGAAAGAAAACAGAGGTCCCCCTTCGAACCAGAAGGTATCGAGAATGATATTAGCAGTAAAAGGAAGATTCTGCATAATGATGATATACCAAAAAACCACTTTGGAACTCTTTAACAGTTGCGGGGGGATTCACAAAATTAATGGAGAAGAACACTGGTGGCAAACTTGAGGAAAGTGTGTTCTCTCTCACGTATAATGACGTTACTGGTTGGAATATGAACATCTTCAGTTGAAAAAGGGTAATCCTATTGCATCCTAGAAAAACCAATTTCAATGGTTCCTCGTGAAATTTCTTTATCATCTCACTTCCTATATCTACATCTTTAGACTGCTCAAAGAAAACATCAATAACTGACATACTAAAGCAAGAATAAGCTTTAAAGTTTTTTTGTGGAAAAAGTAGGATCTATTATCCATGCAGAGTTCTTACCTGACATTATAAAATGCAAGTAAAATGTGCAGCTATGAAATGACATCATTAATAAATTAAAGCAGGAAGTAATGACAAGGAGTATCAAATAAAAAAAGCCCATGCTTTTACAAATATCAACTTAGAGATGACTTGGCTTATATCTATCTTCTTGGCATCAAAAACACTAGTTATTATTAATAATGAATTACTAGGATGCATAGTCTAACTCGACAGACTCAAGGATATAGCCTTGAAATATAGGAAGATCATTGTTAAAGAAACTTGAGAAACTCTTGTTTCTTATTTAAAACTTGTTCTTTGCATTGGCTATCAATGTTTGCTCTCGTTGTAAATCTTCCACAATTCTTACCCTTTCCCATTGCAGCTCCTTCATTCGTTTGTCTGTTTCAAAATAGCTTTCAGGTATATACGACCTTCCATAACTCTTCGGAAATATGATATGTACTTCCCTTTACAACAAAAACTACTACCAGGAAAAAATCCAAATGATTTAGAGATGCAATACAAATAAAAATCACATCAAGTGCAATCCCCAAAGTGGATCTTGGAGGGTGCAGTTTACGCAGCCATGTTCCTACCTTTAAAAAGGTTGAGAGGATAATGATGCAATCAACAAGAAAAATAAAGTTTGTTGTGAATCAAAATAAATTGAATTTATTAATATACAAAATTGAACACATATAATATATTAAGATAGTAATAGGATTAAAAACAATTCATAAAATATAAATTATTACCAAAAGTCATTTCAGGTAAATTTAAAATGTTTGTTAGACTCGAAACCTGATAAATCCTGAAGACTCCTATCCCATAAAATTATATTATAGATTATCTTTCATGATTAATGTGTCGCTGACTCTTTGTCCCCCGTGCCCCTATAGGATAATGATTTATCATAGATTCCAATGGTTTGTTAATCATTTTGAAATTATAATGCCTAACAAACAAATGTAACAAAGGCTACCGTACAGAAGGTTTGTTGTAGATGTAGTGAAAGAAATTGAAGAACATACTTTCATGCACAATTCAATATAGATTGATAGAGGAAGTTTGTCAAACTACTAAACTCCACAAAGGTAAAGCAACATTGTCAAAAAATAGTACCAGCTTCCTAGTTCAGGCGCACAATTACAGATCAAGTATATTACTTCATACTCAAGAATGAACAAGTTAATACGAAATCAACTCTTTAAAGTATCATCACAAGCAAGTTAAACTATGGTGTAAGCTATTTTTGGTAGGGGCAAGAATAGAGATGGTCGATTTTACAGGAAACTTTGTAATTTTGTATGTCTTTTGAGGGTGTGCCCACTACCCTCTGCAATATAAGTTTCCAATTCATCATCAATTGGATGAGGTTTTTTTTGTGAATACGAAATTAACCTTATCTAAAAAAAAAAGCAAGTTAAACTATGGGAGAACAAAAATTTATGAATATAATAAACATACAATTTAAGACAAGCCTCTTTACCTTTTGCCTAGAGAAAATATACCAGCACTCTTTATGATCCCACTGTCCAATAATATGGCTCCATCAAGTATAAAAGGTAATGTCTGCATCATGTCTTCCTTTGTTTTGTATACTTGCAAACGTGATAAGAGTCCATAGAAGAGGGTATCTCTAAATCCACAACCAGTGCTGGTAACACAATATAAGCTTGCAGTGTAAATATTGATCATATTGACAGCAAAACAAAGAAAACAAGGAGGAGTTTCCTCATTGAGGTCTGTTGAATTCCTTATGCCAAGCCTCTTCTAAGGGTCACCAGCAATAAATTCGCAAGAGTATGGTCTAAATGATAAATGGAAAATTAAAAAGATAAGAGAGTAAAGAAGTGTTAAAGAATATGAGATGTTTTTTCAATAAGAGATCATCCTAACCTCAAACTTTAATCTTTCAAGAAAGATTAGAAGATATCGGTGATCAAAAGCTCTTCCAATTAAGGCTTCAATGCCATGAATACCAGAACTTTTATTCACGCGACCTTTCATATCATATGTATGCAGTGTTTTAGGTCCGTCATGAGTATTGCAAACAAATGCTAAAATGGTTTCTATCCCACGATAGTCGGAGAGACTCCTGGATTTAAGAGATTAGTATACAAATGTCAGTCATAATACAGTGAACTTTTACATTCATTTTAGCAAGTACACTGAACTTCCATCATCTGTCTACTTCTTTGTAAAGATATGGTACTAGCACCAAACTCGACCCCTAAGTTTATCTCATGAGGGGAAGATTGCCGAAGCATATTTATAAAGACCAAACATTTGTTTCCCAACTAATATAGGAATTCTTTAGAACACCTATGAAAGTGAGAAAACGTCCAAATACCTAGTCTGCGACCTCAAAACCATAATCACTCTAAGTATTCCAATGACAAATTCAAAGACCAAAATATATTAATCCTTTTGTCTCAATTCTTCACCCTCATGCAGCCACATATTGTAATCTTTATTGGGAAAGAGTGGAAAAGTGTTATGATCTCTTGAACAGGAGTAGCATAGAAAGTTAATTCATACAAAGCTCATTATCTTTTCTTCTTTATGTATTTTTTGTAGAAAACATCAGAAATTACTAGATTCTATGTGAAACTAACTTGCTAAGATTATAATTGTCAACCTTGTCAAGCAAAGCAACAATGCCTATCACGTCCCTCATGTACAGAATATGAGTAATCTGAGTGCCATTATGAGTTGGCAGCTGGCAACTGTTCAATTTTAAGATTTTTTCAATGGACTCCATCTCATTTTGCCTTTAAAAGATTACTTATTTTTCAAAACGAATTCCACTTGCTAAATATATCTCACCTAGAGCAACTACAATACCACAAGAACAAGGCATTAAAATTATGAAACTGTGAGAAGTCATATGAGAAAAAGAAAAAGAAAAAAGTTAAAGTGAATGTTATATTTTATATGGAGTGCTTTTGAATTTGAAATAAACACATTAAGCCCATGGACAATATATTAAGGTAACTCAAACAAGTTGATGGTTGATATTATGGTCAAAGGTAATTACGAAATCCATATTAACTTGAAATGTTATAGAGGCCCATTGATATGAAAATCATACAATGTTTGATTGTTTGTTTCCCATAAAGACATAATAAAAACATTATATTCTAGGTTACTGAAGGAACAAAATAACTACACTAACCCTTTGAAATTGCATGTACATTTTACAGCACACCTAATTAACTTATATAGAAGGAAACAATAACTTTATATCCAAAATTGAATCATCCAACATTTTCTTCTAACACTGTAAGAATTGGACATTATATTCATGGTGTTAATTTTAAGACCAATCTCCTTCACTGCATCCTCATATTTTTGCAATAATAAATAAATGATGCAATCATGAATATTGATCCATTTATTTTACAAAAATTATGATGTTCATTATCATGTCAAATAATGGATCCTAGTATATATATCTATATCGATAGTCAAAATTACTGCACATATTGCATTCATTAATGAAAAAATAAAATAAATAGGCAGATATCTTTGAAACTTATAACCACCTTGGATTCGCAGACAAAAGCCTCAGAAGTTGCATTTTGCCTTTTGTCCCGATTACCAGCTAAAATAAAGGAATTCGTCGAACCTCCTTGATTGAGCAATGGATCGGGTAGGAGAAGTTCCTTATCACTTGTTTGTAGTTGGAAAAGGAACGTAAAATCAAACATTATTTTGTTAGAGTTGCTTACCAATAAAAGCAAGAATATTTGCCTATTATAAGTTCCTAGAGTGCTCACTACATATATTGTGAAGAAGTAATACTAATTCATTCATTTAGAGGGAACATAAAATATACTTTATTTCTGAAAATCCCATTTAAGATTTCCACAATGGGATGCTAAAGTTTCTTTAGGCAATGCAAAGAGGCCAAAGCTGAGGCTAACTGGAACAACCCTCATTTTTAGCATATTTAGAACATGCGACCAAGTATAGGGAAATGGAAAACAAACAAATTAATTAATGGAAGGGCTTTGATGTTAAGTCCCTTGAGTTTGTATATATAAAATAAAAATTGGTAAAGGGGAGTCGTAAAGGGATTGATATTTTTGTGTTTAGAAAGAAAAAACAGCTCACAAGTGCATCCTCAAACTTTTTGAAGGGGACGGGACACATAAATATAAAGTGAAAATAAAATAATACTATGAATTCCTTGAAAGGTAGATAATTATACATTTCTATTGCATTAAATATCAATAAAATTATCCTTTACCAATAAAAAAACAATAGCTGGAGTATGAGGTTTTCCAAAGAACATTGGCATACAAATGAAGACCTCAGCAGACTGAAGTATTTTCTAGGTATTGAGGTTGCTCAGTGCAGCTTAAGTGTTGTTATTTTGAATCACATGTTTGATTTTGAGATTTTTGAGGATACAAGAATGATGGGATGTAGAATTATCCACACTTCTATAGATTCCAATAGTAAACTCATTCCAGGACTGGGGGAGCTACTCAAAAATTGTAGAAGGGATAGATGGATAATAAGAAAGTTAAATTACAGTGACAAGACCTTACATCCTTTTCTTGTGAGTCTTGCATGATAGTTTATGATTCCTTGTAATAACCATTGTGATGCAATTATTTCTATTTTGGGATATATAAAATGACTATCAGGTATAGGACTACTCTTCGATGATCAACACCATAATCATGTCATTGGATATATAAACGAGATTGGTCAAGATCACCTTCTCATAGAGGGTCCAGGTTTTTGATGATTTGTTTTATTAGGAGGTAATTTGGAAGATAGGAAGAGTAAGACGCAAAGTGTGGTTTCTCGATCAAGTTCAGAAAAAAATTATCGAGCAATTGTCGTAGCAACTCATGAGCTATTTTGGAGTAGAGCACTAGAATTTGGAGAAATCGATGAAATGGAGTTTGATTGTTGATATAAAGTAGTTGAGAAACGGATTGATGGATTTTATGATAAACCACTCCATTAAATAAAAAGGATTTCACGGTTTTATCCATCCCACTCTTTCTTTTTAAAATTTCCATTTCCACTAGATCCTAACATTCTACTTCCTTCTAATCATGATGTATATTGATACACTTGGATATCATAAAATTCTATTTTGAACCCTAGATTCTATGATACCATTAAATAGAAGTCAAATGAACATAAAAATTGACTAAAAATTGTGTTAGAGCACATGCATGGTGACTTTATCAGTTCCCACTAGCATTAATTAAGTGTTTTTTTGCTTTGTATCCCATATTCTGAAACTCGATTGGAAAAATGGGAATTTTCAATTGAGTAGAAAATTCAGTTAATTTACTAAACAATCGAAGGTAAAACAGAGGGGGAGGGGGAGGGAAAGGTACAACCCTCACCTTATAATTGTCCATCTACATTTCTGTTGTTTGTCGTCCATCGTTGAATCTCACAAAATTCCTGAAAGAATAAGACTGGCGCAGTTTAGGTGAAGAGTGGAGAACAACAAATCTTACAGCAAAGTTAATATAGAGGTATTTGGTGTGAAGGTGTTTTGACATTTATTTGGTGCATAAAATCTCAACAAATTCACGCTCGACACATATACAATTTTTTTGCACAAACAAAATTGGAAAATTTCATAAATATAAAATTAAAAGTAAATATATTTATGCCAAAAATATATTCAAGTATTTATTTCTATATAATAGTAGTTTAACTTTAGTAATACATGTAATAAACCATATTTTCAATAAAATAATTGTATGTATATATAATACTCCCTCTGTCTCATTTTATGTGAGAAAGTTTGACTCATCATGGAGTTTAAGAAAGAAAGGTAGACTTTTAAAACTTGTGCTGTAAAATGAATGATAGAAATTTATGTGGTTGTAAATCATATCATTAAGGATAAAAAGATATTATATATTCAAATTTTCACTTTATATGTATATGGATCATTCTTTTTAGGACTGACTAAAAAGAAAAATAAGTCACATAAATTTGGACAGAGGGAGTGTATTAATATCATATTGTATATCGATATTGTACAAATAGTATAGACTTGTGTATAAGTGATATATAACTATAGATTGGAAATGTTCTTGTTGATACAATGAAGTATATAAATTAAATCTCAATCAACTCAAATCTCCCAAAAATAGTTTAAAAATTTAGATATGAGCTCCTCTAGATGTATTGATTGTATAATACATTTTCCCTTTTTGCTGCAAATTTAACTGGTGATAATATTAAAAAATATGCAAGATATGAGAACTTTTATATCATGATTGGCTAAATTTTTTAGAGAAATTTTTCATGATAATCAATTTGTGTATATTTCATTGATATACATTCATTCCTTCAAAAAGGTTAGTTTCACTAAATACATAAAAACTATCATTACTTTACATGTTCCGTAGTGCACAACCATGGAGTTCTATGGAACAATTTATCTTTATTGACATCTACATTATCTGAGGAACACTTTAGAAGGTGTAAAAAGATATAAATTTGAGAGAGTTAAAGGAATAATGTAGGGGGGGGGGGGGCTAGGATTAATAAGTTTATTATATATTTTGATAATTAACTAATAGTTAGGTTAAATTTGGTTAGTACAATAATTTAATAGTCATTTTGCACAGTAAACTAATAATTTGAAAAATTTGATTAGTTCAATAGTAGAATGATCAATTCTTTTAATTTTTCCCTTTTGAAGTGTGATATAGTAAAAGTTGCAAATTAGGACCGATTTAAGTTGTTTACTTTGAGCTTGATTATAGATATGTTCATTTATTAGCTCAAACATTTTATTTCATCAATTATTTGGACAATTATATACTCCAGAGTTTAGAATTATTCATGAATTTTTTTTTATCAACATATAATAAATAATCATAATAAAAAAATTATATTTTTACAAGGTAATTAAATTATTCTAAAAACAAAAAAGCAACTAAAATGTGGAGAAAATTTGATAAATTGAGTTATGAACACCCCCCCCCCCCAATTTATTCCGATCAAAATAAACTAAGGAAAATTTGACAAAATGTTATTTGGTCCAACTTTGTCCCTAATATAACTCAATTATCATTAATTGCTATTGAAAATGATCATTTATCTGAGTCATTAATGACTTATCCCTTTCTATTTCTTCCCTTCCTCCTTATTCTCCCTTCATTTCTTATTTATTTGTTGTTTTTCTTCCTTCCATCATCCTCATCTCTTTTCCGTCCTCTTAATCTTTTCCTTCTTTCATATATAATTTTGTTCAATGCTAAACTTTAAAAATTCACTTACCATAAACATGAGTCGCTTCGAATGAATAATTCAAAGAATTTTGATAAATATATATTTAAATTTTGGAACTGTGTAAAGAAGATTTGAATTGGTTGGAATAGAAAAAATAAGAATGGAAAACTACATAAATTGGACTTATAAGGCAAAGAACTTACTCAAATTAGACCAAACTCAGTATATTTACTTTGATTGGATCCACGATCAAAAGTATTTACCCGACTGCCCCTTGTTCTATTAACTGAACCAGTATCTTTTCATCCTTGAAACTATGAAAGTCTATAATTCTCTAAAGATATCAAAGAGTAACTAAGTAGTATTTTCATTGAAGCAATAATTCTTCTCCCGTCATATTGTCGCGCTCTGAGGCTACCCCCTTGACGCAGACACGTGACCTAGGAGCACATGTTATCCCAATCTAACTATGTTGTCTTGATAATGAGCATACCAAATATAGACAAAATGATAGAAAATATGCGGAAGCTATAAACATAAACAAAATGAAATGATGGTGAATACTGTTATACTATAACTAAAATATGTCAAAACTAATGAGTTTTATACTAGGTAGATATTAAATTAATACTAAGCTGATCTATCTATTTCTTAAAATAGCCTTTAACTGACTAGAAATGTTGGGACTGGCCCCAACTAAGACTAGTGAAACAAAAACTAAAGGACTAAAAATAATGAAAAGAAACTCATGAATAGTTTGCTCGGAGAATGAGGACTCACTACTGATTCTACTAAACTGAAGACTGGAAACCGATGTAAGTGAGATATGAATACTAAGAACCTAAACCTACATCACCAGAAGATGAAGCACAATAAACACGGCAGTACTTGAAAGATACTAAGTATGCAAGATAAAATACAACTGAAAATAACATATATAACTGAACAAAACAAATAAGGAATGATATAATCTGAACATTAGGCACTGAATACTGATCTATCTGCATGCAATGACAAAATTTGTAACATTGAGATTGAATACAAACTAAACTTTAAATATGGTTAATGCAATAGAGTCTAACTGAAAATGCAAGTACAAATTGAAGGAACATGATAATAAGACTGATCTTACGCATGAACGAATGAAAAACTGAACAGGAACTATTACCTCAAGATGGAGTGGAATAAGAATAAAAGAGGTGAGGATACACTGCTTTCATGGTTATTTCTGCTTCCCAAGTTGCTCCCTCTACGAACTCACTCCTCCGCAAAACCTTGACTGAAATGACTTCTTTGTATGTTAGCCTTCTAACCGGACGTTCAAGAATATCTACAGGTACATTCTCATAAGAAATACTATTTTTCATAGCCACACTCTCTAATGTCACTACAAATGTTGTATTACCCACACACTTCTTCAAAAGCGAGATGTGGAAGACCGGATACACTACTGCTAGATTTGTTGCCAACTCTAACTCATATGACACATTTCCAACCCTTTTCAAGATCATTTAAGGGAGTAGATATCTAAGATTGAGCTTTCTTTTTTTTCCAAATCTTATAACCCCCTTCATAGATTACACTTTCAAGAAAATCAAATCATCAACTTTGAACTTTAGTTCCCTTCTCCTTACATTTGTATCAGAAAATATTGGTGGCTCTCATTTCTGAAGTCTATCTCTAATGAGTTTCACTTTATCTATAGCATAATGAACTGAATATGGTCCTCACAAAGCTATTTCACCTAATTTAATCCGAAAAACAGGAGATGTCTACGTTCATATAATGTTTCATAAGGGGCCATCAGAATGTTGTCATGGTTGCTATTAGTATAGGCGAACTCTATAAGAGGATGGTGATCATCCTAATTACCATTAAAGTTAATCACACAATCTATCAACGTGTCCTCTAAGGTATGAATGGTAGGTTCTGCCTTTCCATCCATCAACGGATAAAAAGATGTGCCAAGATTAACCTGAGTACCATGACCTTTCTTAAATGACTGCCAGAAATGAGATGTAAACTAAGGACTGCTATCTGAGATGATAGACAAAGGAACCCCATGTAACATGACAGTCTCTTCCAAATCTGTAGCGTTGACTACCAAAAACACAGACGACTTAGTCATTTTGTCCACTATCACCCAAATGGAGTAATGTTGTGTACAAGTACAAGGTAGCCCCTTAATGAAATCTATATTGATCTTTTTCCACTTCCAAGATGGAATGTCAATATCTTAAGTCATACCCGTTGGATTTTGATGTTATACCTTCACTTGTTCGTAATTGGGGCACTTAATCACGAAATCTGCTATATCTATTTTTCTACCATTCAACCAATGGACTTCCCATATATCGTGGTACATCTTAGTAGCGTCTGGATGAATAGAATATTTGGAGATATGGGCTTCTGTATGAATATGTGGTCTAAGTTCACCCTCATAAAGAACACACAATATATAATTGCACCTTTAGGCCCATGCATCGAGTATATAAATATTTGTACCCCTATATTATTTGTACCTTTCTAACATTAATTAGTATAAAGGGAGATGATTTTATCCTTTCTTTTCCTTTCAGGAGAACTATTGAAGGAAAATAGATATTACTCCTTATTTTATTTTATTTTTTACCATCTTTGCAAAATAAATTGTGACTGAACTAGGATATGTAAAACCACTCAATTTCGTACTTTTATATCCTTGAAATTGTCCTAGCCGGAAAAAAAAGTATTTGAACTAGAAGAAGGATTTAATTCTAAATGTACTTCAAATAGAATTCCTAATAAAGAGGAATCATACTTAACATAGGAACAGGATTTCTCACCCCAACTTATCCTTTACAAATAGAGGACTACTATTATTGTCTTATTCATCATCAATATTCAACAATTACATTCTTCCATTTTTGCATATCACTGTTTCGTGGTTTTTTTTTTGATTTATCCTCTTTTGTGTTCTTTCTCTTCTTTTTTTATGTCTTCCTTTTTTGAGACAAAGATAAAGAATATTTGTTTTTGGCGGAAGCTAAACAATGGAGAGCTTTATCACAACATGAAAGTTTGATAACATCCATGACTTGAAGATCACTAAATTGAGACTTTACTATAATACCATATTAAACATCCACGCCTTGAAAAAAATACTACTCTCAAGGATTTATAAGTTCACAAATACTTAACCAACTTGAAGCTTTTCAACAATATCGCGTTTAACGTCCCTGCTTTGAAATAAACACTATTCTCAAGGCTTTACAAGGTCCCGAATACTCAACCAACTTGAGGCCCTACTACAATATTGTAGTTAACATCGCCGCCTTAAAACGAATACTAATAACAAGAATTTACAAGATTCATAATACTTAACCAACTTGAGGCTTTGCAAGAATACTACTCTCGAGGCTTTACAAGTTCCAAATACCCAACAAACTTGAGGCTTTGCAAGAATACTGTGTTTAGTGTCCCGTCTGCTCCCCCCCCCCCCCCCCCCCACCTCCAGAAAAAAAATACTACTCTCAAGGCTTTACATGGCCCCGAATACTTAAGCATAAGATGTGGAGGGGTGTGTTTAACAACCCCTCCTTTAAGGTCACTTAATTCGAGTCTTGTTAAAATCCCTACTGCTTAAATTTTTCTCCCCTTCTTCACCACTTCTTTTTTCCGGTTTTATCTTCCTTTGTGCATCATCATAAATAGATATTAACACTCTTTTTAAAAAAAAATTCTTTTTGCAATTTGAACAATAGTTTTCTTCAAGTATTATACTTGCCCTTCTTTTCAACTCCAATATCTCATCGTTAGAACCTATGGTAGTATGGTGTAGACTAAGTTTTTGGTCTAATATTCTTTTATTGGTTTTCATGTTAATGCATGTCCATAATTGAGTAACACACTTTATATTAGAAATCGGACATCCGAATTATAAATCCTACAAAGTCAAGTATCTTGAGAAACCAATTCCTTATCGTATAAACATCGTGAACACTCTTTCAAATTTAGGTCGCCGTATGATTCTAGAACTACGTTGGAAAGACAACATTTTAATTGAATGTGTATATCACTATGTTCTGAGATACTAGGAATGGACAGAAGATTTCTTAAGAAAAAATGGGCGAACTCTAAGTAATGCTTGTATTCGTAACGGTGTATTTGCTTATGATTTTACTTATGATCGAAACTCCAATATTATACATGTCTTTTGTGAGGATTGGTGCCCTCTAACAAATACATTGCTCACATCTACTGCGGAAACATCCATATCTCTTAGGGACTTGCATTTTGGGGGGAATGAATTCTATGGAATGCAATCATGCTTTTGTACGCGTCACCCAACTTATTATATTGATGATTGAAAAGCACCAGAGTTGGAGCTAGCTTATTTTATGAGCCTTTGTTTTAATTATCTTCCATTTAGGAGGGGAGGTTCCTTTGTCGTCGAGCAATATCTGCACCAATTTATTTGCTAATTTCGTTTTCATAAAGATATTATTGCTATTTAGAAAATGATAGTTGTGATGAGTCGCTCAATGAAGGCCTTAGATATTGGCTCATTTGCATATCCTGTGCAACTATGTCTTTTTGCGATAGTCCTCCTATGTTAACCTCTTCAAAGAAGGTTTATACTACCCTATATTCATTTTTGTGGGAGAGATCATGTGGAATGTTTCTTGAGGATAACTTTGATTTTATGGTGGAGAAAGATGGGTCAAAAATTTTTATCCTTTTAGAATATAAAAGTCAAGATATCGAGAGCACACTTCTAAATGTAAAGTCATCACTTGCTCCCCAACCACCAAGTAAGAATCTAAACTCCTCTACGGAATCCATGAAAGAAGTAGTTCATACTCCTATGGATGTAGAGAAATGTCTCCAGTTCCTTTTCCGTAGTAAATGGTCCTTTTAAGAAACAAGAAAACAAGCAAGGATCGGTGTTAAAAGAGGCAAAGGCTTGAACCATCTGGGTTGAAGTTGTTGAACTAGGAATTGTAGAAGTCTAAAGTGTCGATATTCCTTCAACATAATTGAGAATTCTGAGTGAAAATGTTTTCTTTCCTTTCCTTTTTTTCATTTTTTAAAAATAAAATGACTTGTAGGTTAACGTTTCCAGACATTCGCTAGGATTCCCACATGAAAGACCATTAGCAACGATTCTACTGCAATATCACTAACTAAGGAAAAATCAATTTCAAAGGCTGAGCAAGAATAGAAGACATCATCTACTTCTAGTGGCCAAACATTAAAAGGGTTCAGTCTTTATTCAAATGAACTTTGTTGAGTTCTTTCAAAATTAATGGAGCTATATCTGTCTTTGAAGGAAAATGTGTTGTGTTCAAACACTAAAGGAAGTACATCTTGGGTCATTGGGAAGATATTTTTAGAAAACAATACATAACTTCTCTAGTCAATATTTCATCTTACAAAGATGATATTTGTGAGATTTTCAAGGAGATGAGTGCGATATTTTTTTTGAGATCTTTAACAATTGAAGATCTTGGTAGATTCTCTTTTTTTATGATCAACAACACTCTAAGTTTATTGAAAAGGCGCATGAATATAAGAAAATAGAGTTGCTTTCCAATGCCAAAGAGTATTGAATTTTTTAAAGTAGAGGAGGGAGAGAAGGCAAACCATGTTTTTTCAAACAAGAAATCACTAAAAAAAGGTTAAGAGAAAGATGCAAACTATACAAGGAGAGCGAGAGAGACTTGAAAACATTTTAGAAGCTTCTAAGAAGAATGTTCAAGAGATTCATGCCAGGATTTTATCTACAAAAGTTGAAATATCCTTGTTTTTAAATGTGAGTTTATTGAATCCTGAATATTCCATCTGTTTGGAACAGAATAGAGAGTGCTTGGAGGTCACTTATCAGATTTTGACCAACTACAAGTTACACATGGATTAGGATTTTTATTGCCTTTCCCTGTTTTAATTTTCTTTTGCATTTGATTGATGTTTTAGACAATTATACAGTAATGAAGTTCTTTCCTCTTTTCTCCTCATATAATGCATTTTTATTGCATTCTCCGATTTGAATTCGTTGTTTAATTCTTGATTGTTAGCTTTAATTAATTCAAAGTCATTCCATATTTTTCTTGTCAAAAATAATGAATATAGTGCAAGTTTTACATTTTTAATTTTTCATATTCAAACATAACTTATGAATTTTGTTTAATTTTATGCTTCAACTCGTAACAAGTTTTAGGACCATAACTTGTAAATTCATAGAATTCGAAGACATTGACTTGCAACTTGGTTGATTTAATCACGTCAACATGAAAACTTGTAGGACTTATCTTATAATTTGGTTATTTTATAAAATTTAAGAGTTCAACTTGTATACTTTAAGGATTTGAAGAGTTCAAATCGCATACTTGTCTGAATTTAAAGACTTCAAGTCCACTCTCAAAGAAACTCATATTTCATAAGGGTTTTCCCTCTATATTGATCAATTAATACTTCGTACAAGATAAAAGTTTGATGAAACAAAAGACAAAATAAAATACTTAACTGTTTGACTTTCATGTGACAGATCAAGTGGGAACATTTAATATTTTTTAAACTCATGCAACTGAACATAGAATATTGTTCTAAGAGCCTACATACCTTTGTTAAGAGGATCAAGCCACAACGTAGTTCTAGGGAAGTGAGTGGCCTTTTTTGTTTCCTTGTTGTGTCCTACACAGTTTAGACTCTTGCTTGACAGGAGTGACATGCAATTTTGGTTCATGCATTAAGGACCATCATCTTACTTCAAAGGTAATACCTCTTGAGTAATTTGGAATTAACAAGACGGATCGTTACGCCATCAACATCAGCAATTTTGTAATTACCATTTACAAATATGCTTCATGTGCAACATATGGTCCATCCCACTTTGAGGTAGATTTGCCCCAGTGTCACACCTTCGAGCATAGTCTAAGAAATATTTACCATAGTTGGACAATAATATCCTATCCTCTTTATGTGATAGTGTAGATTCAGTGTAGGTTGAGGTGATCCACACAATCCTGAGTGTGTTTCTTGTAGAGCTTGAATTATTTTTCCTCTCCCAAGAATCATAATAGTACACCCTCAAATGATCTTCTATTTAATGTATCCATGTAGTAAGGGAAACGATGTGTACGATGATGAATGTCCGTCATTCTACTTGGATTTTGTAGAAGTATCCAATAAAAGATGTAGTCAATCATGGGTTTCTCCAATCTTCTTCGGCAGTCTAACAAACGACAATGCGATAAGAACGCAATTCGGGTTTCTTTAAGTCATAACTTCCTAAAGAGTTGGTTGATCACAATTTGATAGTTGGCAAATACTTGTAAGTGTAATTGTTTCATGTCGATGACCATCTCAAGTGCAAGTAATCAACACTTAGTATTCAACAACATAATTTGAGAATCATTGCAACAAAGTAAAGGAGAATGGTACAACTTTATCATGTGAAGTGTTCAACACTATGCCAACGCCTGCTCCACCACAATGTGAAGCCATATAAAATTACATTTTCAAAGGAGGTTGAATTTCATTAGACACTGCATCTTCATCAGGAAGCTCATGCGTTAACTCCAAATCATGAGGTATCACATGGTCTACAATAAAATAAAGTAATTCTTGTCTATTCATAGCTTTCTAAGGGATATAAGAAATCTAAAATTGTTTGAATTAAATATACCATCCTGCTATTCGGTCACTAAGGAAAATATTTGACATAACTTATTTGATGTTATATGCTCTAGAAATATGTCTGGCAACATGAGCTTGAAAATAAAGTTTCATCTTTTTAATTGAGAAGACAAGTGTCAAGCACAACTTTTCAATTAGTGAATAGTTCAATTTATTCGGCGTCGTTGCTCTACTTAAGAAAGAAAGAGAGTTTTCTTTGCTTTCACTATTCTCTTGAGCTAACAGTGCTCCTACAGTACTTTTTTGTGCCTCAATGTAGAGTATCAATGGCTTTCCAGGTATAGGACTGCCAAATGTGAGACTTCCCTATATACGATTTGATACTACTAAAGGCATCACTACATGGTTCTTCAAAATTAAAAGGAGTACCTTTCATCATGAGATGACTGAATGGTTGGAATCTTCACACTAGATTTGAGATGAACCTCGTCAAGTAGGCTAGCTTTCCTTTGATACTTTTGAACTCATGAATATTTTGAGGCTCAAGCATCTTCGATATTGCATCAACTTTGTCTTCATAAATATCAACTCCTAGATGTCTCAAAATAAGGCCAAAACATTCTAAAAGTAACTCCAAAGGCATATTTCAATGTATTCTTCCTTTATTAATAACTTCGTAGTTACTCAAACAACATTCTTAAGTCATTCAAAGTATCACCCCTCTCATGAATTTACCACTAAGTCATTAAAATAACATTCAATATTTTTATGAATCAAGTCATCAGTTATGTTTTCCATAGCCCATTGATATGTGGCACAAGCATTCTTTAAGCCAAATTACATCACTTTGTCACAATAAATACCCTTAGGTGTACTTAATTTGGTGAATTCTTCATCCTTTTGTGCCATGCGGTTTTGATTATAGCCACAAGAACCATCCATGAATTACATCGCCTCATAACTAATATTTTCATCAATCATGAGCTCTGAAATGCGAATAGGAAACTCATCTTATGACATGCATTTTTGAGATCTCTAAAGTCAACACAAACTAGAATTTGACCATTCTTCTTCATCACAAGAACAATACTTGAAATCTATTTAGCATATTTGACATCACGAATAAAGCCTGCCTCAACGAGTTTGTTAACTTCATTTTCTACCAATGAACCAAGTCTGGCCTAAAACATCTTTCAGCTTGCTTAATAGGACGAGAACGATTTTTGAATGCTAACTGATGGACCGCTACTTTAGGATTCTATCCATGAATTTATTTATAACTCCAAGAGAAGATATCCCTATTTTTATTATGTATATTCATAAAAGAAATTTCTTCACCAATTTTTAGAAAGTCACACAAGTAAGTTGGCCTTGAATCTTCATCATTACCAAGGTTAACTTCCTACAAAGGATCTATTGTGGTCTTTACTCCTTCTTCAAGTTTCGATAGAGCATCTCCAATATGTTGCTATACTAAACGATCATTGTCATATATATATATATATATATATATATATATATATATATATATCACAACACCAGAAAATATCTTCTAACTCTTCATCAATTTTTATTAGAGGCAAAAAGTCATACTTATTTTTTATCGTAACATGATTCGAGAAGCCTACACTTTCTTCATATTCCTCAAGCTCTTTTGGTGTAAACCACACTGTAAGCCTTTGACTTGAGTTCCTTTTTACATGAAGCCACATGTTCCACTTGTCGATTATTTCTAGAAGAATCATACCTTTTAAGTCCTTCGGATCAAATGTGAGCAGGGGTTGTAACATTAAAATAACTTCTAATGTTCTTGTTTTTCTTTAATGGACTTTACCTCTCAAACACAGAATTTATTGCAATCAATTATCCAGGTCGGTAAAACATAGAAGACTTGTTGTTGGAAGTAGTGACACAATCTTCAAAACTAATATAGTTATTGCTTACCCTTCTTATGAAAATATTAATTGGTGGCGGGGTTCACCCAAACTAATACGAGTTCGCAAGTTAAGGATAGAAGGAATTTAGGAATGAATAATATGCAATGTCCTTGATAGGAGTTCCAAATAACTTTATATACTCCTTAAGATTACATGAGAAGATTACTTCTTGTGGTAGCACCTTGGATCATTGCCTCTCGAGGTTATAGTTTTGTTGGGGATCTACACTTATGTGACAAAAGAGGAGGTTTGGTTATCATACCCCTCCACCCTTCATGTGTGTATGTGGGAGAAGTTTGTATTAGCATTTAGGTACTAGCCTTATGGTTCACAGTCCTCTTTCTCCAAGATGCCTTTCAAAAAGACTTTACCCTTGTTAAAAGAATACCCACTACCATATATATAGCCAATTCAGGCGTGGAAGGTAATTCCCAATTATCTTCTACAAATTCGGCGTTTGTTTTTAAAAGTAAGATTTCACAAGCATGTGAAGTTTAAATTGTATTCTATCATCATGCTCTACATTGAAAAACAACTCAAATTTCTTCGCAACTAAATGAATATTTAATACCTGGACTACTAAATTTCCAATTTACCCCCTATAACAAAATAATTTTTCAAATTCAATTTCGCATTGGAAAAATATGACTATATTTCGATGAAAGAATTATCATCTGCAACTATATTCCTTTCAATATCGCCTTCGTGATAATTCAAACATTTATAGCGCGAAGATGAGAAAATTCATTCTCATGTACTCAAGGCCTGTCAAGTAATATATTGTATGGCTTCTTTGCGTGCATCACATGCATCCATGCATTTGATCGCAAATCTTTCATGTGAATATCAAATTTAATACAGCCTATGGACCTCTTCCCCCTTAATTAATTTCTTGTATCAACAGACGACTTTTACCATGTTCACCAATCATGATGTTAAGTTCTTTAAATGTGTGGATATGCAGAATGTTGACACCAAATCCTTCATCTATTATGATTTTATTTACGTTATTCTCCAAAATGTTACCCTCCATAAATAAAAGAGAATTTTGTAGTTTTCACCAAATAGAATATCATTATCTATAAATGTGATTTTGGTTTCACATGCATGTAGTTCTTACAAAGAAGGTTTAATGGATCTTTAAGGCGAGGGAGATATCATTGACGAGATTTCCCTTGTTGTTTGTCCATCGTCACTATGAGACACTTCTCGTGAGGATTCACTCGTTTTTCCTTCTTTGTCAGTAGGAGGCACCTTCGTTGTGTCTACATTATCAACATTAAAACATGATTCCTCGACGTTTTCTTGATGAGACTTTATGTCGAACGTCCTTGGTAAAATTTCTTCTAGAGTTACAGTACGTCGACGGTTTTTGGAAGTGATGCACTTCTACCTTTTCTCTCTTGGGGCGTTGGACTGATTTTCACATTTCCGATTTCTTCACCATTTTTCCTTTTATCAGTTGCTTGGATTATTATTTTTGTAAGTTTGACTTGTTGTATCTTAGACTAGTTACAAACATCCAACCTTCATTATACTCTGTATCATGTTTAGACTTATCTCTCTCTAATAATTCTTCTTCATGTTTTTCAGAGATGTATATTTGGATCGGATTGAGCGAACCAAATGTGATAGAGATTTGGTTAGAACTAGCCTTCTCATCATCAAGGACAATTTTCTTTTTGTTAACCAATAGCATCACTTTATCCTTTATGAAAAACAATTTTTAAGAGGATGACTCACAAGTCTATGATACTCACAATAATTTTGGTCATCAGCATTTCCCGCTTTATCATTTTGCTTCATCTCTTGCAAGTCAATGAGCTTTAACTCAAGAATCAAACTTTTAAAAAAATCAGAAACATCAGAATCCAAGAAAGAATATTTTTCCCTTGCATCACTCTCTGTGTCGACTTTTGATTTGAACGTGCTTGAAAAGTCGTTCACACATTTTGCTTCATGACCTCATTCATGTTAAACTTCGCAAAAATTTTCACCATCTTTTGGATTCCTGCTTGTATTTTCCTTTGCAGCAATTATGGATAAAAGGCATACCTTTTCCAGCAGAAGACATGTTGAACTCCATATCATGAGCACAAATAGCTAGGTCTTCGAAGGATTTTATTTTATTCCTTGAAAGACGTAAAGATTGTCCCAATACATTCCTTGGATACGCATTTTGATTTCAAAAGCTTCACTAAGACTATCTTTGCTATTTACGTGCACATTCATCCATCATTTTGTGAAATCCATAACCGGTTCATCCTTCTTTTGGCGGTTATTCATGAATTCTACCATGCTCACTATATGCCTTGTGCCAAAAAGAAGCGGTTGAGAAATTCATGTTATAGTGTCTCCTAACTATCAATAGAATTAGGATCGAGATTTGTGTACAAATAGAAGACATTTTCTTTTAAAGAGAGGAAAAATTGCTTGACAGGATTGTCTCCATAGATTCCAGCATTATTACATGTCTCCACAATGTGTGCAACATGTTGTTTTTTATTTCCATTACAATCAAATTGTTGAAATTTGGGAGGTTGATAACTAGCAGGCATTTTAAAGTTATCAATAGTCACGATTGAGGAGCACCCCTTAGAAGTAACCGGGCATACTTAACCTCTGAGGTCTTATACAAGCGCTTGAACATCATTCATATCATAATCGTGATAAAAATAGCAGAAAATTTAAAAATTTTGATAGCACATCATATGCTAGAATAATCAGTTTATATATATATATATATATATATATATATTTATATATATATATATATATATATATATATATATATATATATATATATATATATATATATATATATATATATATATATATATATATATATATATATATATATATATATATATATATATATATATATATATATGCATATAAACTACATAAATAGACTCTAAGTCTCTTTGCCATCTTAAGATACAACTCAATAGAGTAGATTAGGGACACGACACTTAAGGACATAAATTATCAGTCTAATCTATTACATCAACTGAAAGAACATTTTGGCATAGGCAACCATGAATCATAAGGGCTCCTTTACTTGAAATTGGGAGATCTATCCAAGCTCTTCACTTAGGGGACATCCTTTTGTCATCAACACTTACGCTTTGTTTAAAAAAGATGAAGAAGAATGATATTAGCACAACAATTCACTAGGTATGACAACCATGAAAAAACATGCATTTAAAGAGGACATTTCATTTGAAATCATGCAACATGTCTTTTTAGTGAACTTCATGAACATAGGCACAATAAGGACAATATAGTTCACATACATCGTATAGACATGGATACTACTCATAATAACATATAAATCCATTTATCATACTTTGACACATATTTTTCATAAAATACATTACTTTTTTTTTATCTTACTTCTTTCCTTTAAAAACACTCAAGTGTACTTAGTACAATGTATAACGTTGAGGTCACCTTACAATAGTCTTTCATAGATATGTTTCATAAACATAACCACATATATTCATAAGTCATAAACACTTTATAGACATCAACTTCACATGAGGACCATCACCTAAGACAACTCCCAAGTCACACTAGTGCAATATGTAGGTAGCATCCCATAATACTACTTCCACCAAGTGTACCCAAGAAGTCATCCTAGATAGTCATATCATACTCAACAAGTCATTACACATTTTATTTATAACTAGACATAAGGTACATTCTTCATAGCATCATATAAGGACTCTTTCATTTACTACATTCTTTGTCATAACTCACATAGTTCATAGAATAAGTAAACCACCCTCATAACCCCTTCACAAGCTTACTCGTGCAATGTACACATGGAGTCTCATACGTCCACGTATACTAAGTAAACCCATTTAGAAGCTATAATTGCAATTCACACACACATAATTCATGTCTTGACATATCAAAGTCACATAACAAGGCATTCATACAATTCATTCATTACATAACATAAACTTTACTTTCATACAAGTACTAATCTTATCCTTTCTTTAAGTTTTCTTGTGCAATGTACAGGTAGCGGTCGTAATCCTACCTATACTAAGTAATCTTCTCCAGGTACATAGCTAGATAGGTGTAATTCACAAACTATAAACTACTCGGGCACGTAGATATGGAACACGGAGATTGCTTCTAGTAACCTTGACTTACTAGCGTGGAGGTTTTCATATCATGAGACAACATCTATGTTAGGAACCTAGACTTGCTAAACGTGAAGGTTCTCTTGTGGGAAGGCGTACTTTACTAAACGTGAAGCCTCCACTCTCATTTGTCATGTTCATTCGCTACTAGGCTCATACTCCCTTATTAAATCATATATTTTTATAAGTGGGAAGATCTAAAGTGCAAAATTGAATTACCGTTTTACCCCTATACTAAATCAAATTATTAAATTTAAAAAATAAATTTATTAAATATTAAACAATAAATAATAATTATATCATATTATATTATATACTTAAAAGTGGAAGTTTTTAAGTGAAAAGTTTAGAAATGAAAATATCAATAGAAAGTTTAAATTAGATATTCTTTTTTCCTTTTAACAACTAAATTTAACTATATTTTTATAACGTATTACTTTTCTTTTGTATATATTTTCATTTCTCGCCCGTTATATCATATCATCATAGATGATACTAAGAGTGGGAAGTCACAAACGTAAAAGTTGAAAATCTATTTTATTCTTATCCAAATTTAAAATATTACTATATATCTAAATAAGTTAATATTAATTAATAAAATATATAATGAAATATATTAATTGCCAGAAGATTGAAATATCTAAGTAAATAATGATATTTAAATCACATAAATAAAATGGTGAGTGAATGAAACTTTCGTAGTGTTTTTTTGGGTGTTTAATTTATTAGATGTTCAACGGTCACATTCAATGTTCCATATTCAGTTTTCTCAATGTGCCCACATAATTTATTTAATACAATCTTAAACAAGCATCCTAATTAATCTTTTCCCTCAATATTTGATTTTTACCCCTTTTTGATGTAAAAGTTGGTCCTTTCTAACATCCAAATAATATTGTTTTTTAGTATTCATGTTAAACGTATTGCCTCTATTATTAAAAGTTGTCTCTTCATCTCATATAAGTGAATCTGTAAAGGTTATGTACATTGTACTAACTTTTCCTTTTCCAGCCATCAATTTTTTCTAACAATTTATTATATTCTTAATTGCGCTCTACAAAGGTCCACAAAGTTGTTTTCTTTTTATTGCTCTATTTGTCTTCTTCCCATATATACTTTTTCCATGTATGCATATGATCACTGCTATTATTTCCCTGTTAATATATCATTGCTTTTGTTTTGTTATTTTTTTTCCTCTTGAATTTAATTGATTTATAAACATGTTTTTTTTTTTATTTCTTTCAACCTTTATCACTTTGTTTGAGCAATTCTTTAATTAAGATTTTTGACTTAAAATGCTTTTTTTGTGAAACTTCCATTCATATATTTTTCAATATAATCCCTATCAATTATATTGATTTTGTTTGATTAGAAATTACATTTATCATTAGTTAACTCATTGTCTTTTTATGTGTAATAATTAATATTTTTATAGGTTTCTTGCTTATTACTTCCATATAATTGGCCTGGTAACACTTTCTCACTTTGTATTTCCTTTTCAAAAGCTAATTTCCTATTTATATTCTTGTTGGATGAAGTATATCAACTGCATGATTAGTATCTCTCGATAGTTAGAAACTCAAAGTAATCAAAATAAAAATATTAACTCTAAAAAAATATATTTATAGATTATTATCTAATTTGTGTTACTAATTATTTCAAACATTATCCACAACCCCATCTTATTCCACAACTTTTAATCTTCTTCGGGTTTTATGCTCCTTTTATTTATTGTTAAATTTCTTCATATCGTTTATTTAGATGCAACGAAGTTATACAAAACTCCTAGTTTATGTGAATCATATAAATATCTTATGCTGATAGTTATTAAGGATCTCGATAACAAGTAGTTATTACTATCTTCCCCAGGTGTACATCACGAAATTGATCATGATCCCATGCATCCAATTAAATATATATGTTAATTGAATCTCCGTACAACTTTGACGTATGACTATAATATGGTGGGGGATTAATTTTTTAAAGACAAGACACAAGCATTTAAGACATGAAGTATTTGTAATCATAAGTGATGTTTGCTCATATTCATAATCATATTTGAACTATGTATTGATGAACTATCACAAAAGTTAAGTATTCAATGAATTGAGAAAATCTCATCAGAAAACATAATTATACAACTATTGACTATATTATTCGTGGTCGAAGGAAAAAAATAATATTAAAGAAACTTTTTTTTGTCTTGAAATGAAAGGGATCATTTAAACTCTATTTGATAAAGTAAAAACACCTCTTAAAGTAAATAAATCACTTTTAATATGGTAATTTATTTCTTGAATGTGTACTTACCCATATCATATATATAAGTTTGTGTATAAGAATGCTATTATAATGTTATAAAATGATACAATGTTTGTTTTTCCATGCTACACTAACTATGTCAAAAAGCACATGAATTGTTATAGATAATAAGAATTTATTTTAATTTGAATGAGACAATAACAAAATTATTATACCGATACATATGTATCATGTAAAGTCTTCAGTTAAATACTTACTCTATTTGCGTTAAATTAATATCTAATATAATGTTCATATACATTACTTAAGATTTTATTTAATGTTACTGTGCCGGAGAGACTGTTAGAAAGAATATGACTCAAATTTTTTAATTTAAATAATTAGCTTTAAAATATAATTGTTCTGCTCATTCATCTCATGTTCAACTACTATACTATTTTGGCGTATATGAACACCAATTATCAATTTGATTTTTTTCCTCTTACAGTTTAATTTTGAATCTCACACTAATATTTTAATAGTATTTATCAATTGTCAGGAATACACATAATATTTTTGTGATATTCTTGTTTCAATTATATCACGTAAATTTGTTTTCTTCTTTATAAATAGCCACGTTGTTACCCCTATTTTATGTTATTCGTTGGGATGTTCGAAATTTGGAGAATTTTGTTCGAACATTTGTTCCTATTGTTTGTTGTTCCTTCACAAACATCAATTTGATACTTCTTATATGTTGTCTCAGTTTTGTGATGTCAAAACACCTCCTCCCTATGGCGTTATCTTCAATGCTATAAGATGGATTAACTTCCCTCGTCTAGAGAAACTCTTAACCCTTGTAACAAATTGTACATTTTTTCTTGAGCTTCAAATATTAAGAGACCACTGTGATTTGTCTTTCTGGAACTTTCCACATCCATAGATATTGTATTTTCCACGTGGTCAATCTTCTTTACAAAGTTAAATATCTATCACTTAAAATTCGTTGTTGTTGTTTTTTTACGTATTGCTCCTAATAGCTATTCTAGCTCTTATTTAGGTATTATGCCTTAGGATACCAGTTGCTGCATGTTTACTTAAGTTCACATAGACATAAAATTCCAGAAACTTAGTAGAGAGGAAGAAGTTTATGTTGTCATAAAGCTCCATAACCTCCTTGAGAAAACAACCAACAAGTAAATACACCGTAAATTATTAAAAAAATTCAATGTACATTGATGCGTTTCTATCCATTCATGAATAATTTTTTGTCAAATTAGCTTAGCTTTCCTATATATTTTGAGATCTAGATATTTTGATATGCATTTTTCTTTTTTGGAATTTTGGATTGTCATTGAGCACAAATCTAGCGTATACCTCCAGATGTGTTCTTTGTTTTGTTAGTGTTATTTATGCTTCTATTTAGTTTTATTTGGTCTATGATTTAGGAAATTGAGTTCAGCAGGCACCTTCAAAAGTATCATATATGTTTTTGTTTATATTGTTTTCTTTTTCCTACCATATTGTTGAGATAGGACAAATGATTGTGTCGTATTTCATAATTAAATTATATGTATATAACTTGACAAAAATTTCTTTTGTAAAGATTTACAGATAACAAAATTAACTATATTGAATAACCTAAAGAAGATGAAGGATGCATATATATGTAACTATTATTTATATATGTTAATTATATATTTAAACAATGATTATGTTATTACAAATAAATACCTCTGTTTTGTAGGTGTAGAATATGAAATTTATAATGATATACTATTCATTCTAAGGAAGTCATATGTCGATGGAATTTCTCTACAACTATTACGAAACACTATTTTCCTTCGACGAGAAGTTATCGATATGTAATATCTGTAAAAAGGTGGAGGTTATTATTCCTTAAAAAGAACGATGAAGATTTAACATATTAAATATTTTTGTAACTATAATGTTGACCTTTAAATTATGTGGTCTAGCATATTATTGTTCCAACTTCTTCTTTAGAATTGCAACTGATTTCGTCAAAAAAATCATAACATTATAAATAAATAATCAAGAAGTAGTATGATGTTCAATATAAATATAACTCAACTCAATATGGTGCTTTGTTTATGCATTTAAAGCACATACATCACTTATAGATACTAAAGAATAAATCAGATGAGGAATATTGCATAACAATGTTTCTTCTCTATTTAATAACTAAATATGATGTATATTCATGATCTTACATAAATTACACTTTTTTAAAGAAAATTATTTAATTAATCAAATTCATTTTTTAATTATATTTGTGTAATCATATTTTTATGTTTTTATACTCATTCACATGAGTTGCGCGTACCAAAGCTCCACAAAAGAATACCTTCCTTCAACATATAATAATCTCTTTTATATAGTGAATATAGTTGAAGACCTAGAATATTTTTTATGTCTCAACTCTCTCTTTCACTATACTAACTTCAATATAATACTACTCATCTTTTTCACTCTATATTTTCTTGTACTTCTCGTGTTTCTTCTTCTCACTTTCAACACAAAAATGAAGACTACACAATTTATAGGCGATGAATTCTTCCTTGCAGTGAATAGGAGATAGTGAGAAGTAAATTTGTCAAATGAATGACTCAAATGTTGCATAAGTTAAAGACATAAATATAGAATCATGGATGAAATTAAGAATTAGTGGTTACATAAATTGCAAAAACTAATGACCACTTTCTTCCACAATTGATGAGAGTAAAGAAGCGCAAATGTAATGTCCATCATAGACATAACATGATAAATAATGTGACATATAATATACTTTTATTAATATTAAAATGTCACACCTAACATTTATTGTAAATTTTTATAAATTTTTTGAACATTTTAAATTATCAATTATTGTAGTTTATAATACTTTTTACGTATAGTCATTCTCGGTGACGACATTATTATCGCCGACGAAAAGGTTGCAAACATGTATACGATAAATATATAAATTTTACTTTAAAAGATTTGATGATTTCATGTACATATTGCCAATTATATTTAAACCATTTAACTCTCGAAAAATGAAAAATATTACAAAATTTGAGACAAAACTAAAGAGTAGTTCTTTATTTAAGAGTATAAGGCAATAGTTGTGTGCTTCAACAGAGGTAGCTTTTCGAGGTATGCTTAATAGAGATGAAGTGGTAAGCATGGCTAAGGGTTGTGGGTGAAGAAGTAGCAGATGTGATAGGTGGAATTGGGGCCGGTCATGGCGTCTGATGCCATATGAAATCACAAAAGATACAGCTCTATTATTATTAGTAGTAGTAGTAATATTATTATTAGTAGTAGTAATAGTAGTATTGTTATTATTATTAGTCGTTGGTTTTACTTCGATCTGTACAAGGATGCATATACATACGATGTATGATGTCTCTAATATTAATAATGTAAAGACTATTAATACATGAAAAAATAGTCTCCATTATATTCTGTATCTTAAGATTTATAACTAATAAATATCAAATTATAATTTTATTATTACAAGACGAAAAGTTTTATGGTGTTAGGCGCACCATGTCATAATTGTATGAGAGATGGTTTTGATAGATTAAGAGCCCATTTGGATGGGCTTACAAAAAGCAATATTTAAAAAGTAATTATGAAGAGTGCTAAAATTTATTTTTAAAATAAATAGTTATGTGTTTGGATAAAAGTGTTTCTGTTCATAAAAAAAATGGTTGATGTGTTTTGAAAATAAGTACTGGCAAACACTTTTTTTATTAAAATGTTTGATGTACCCTTAGAACTGTTAACATACAAAAAGCTGATTAATTTAAGATTTTTATACTTGAAAAAATTAAGACAAAACTAATTTATATTTTACATCCATAAGTAATAATATTTCTTATCATTCACATCTTTCTATTATCACAGTTTTTATAATAATAATAATAATAATAATAATAATAATAATAATAATAATAATAATAATAATTAAAATTATAATAAAAATAAAAATACAACTACAAATATTTAATATTACTATTTTTATTATTATTATTATTATTAATAATAATAGTAATAATAATAATAATAATGAAAGAATAATAATAATAATAATAATAATAATAATAAAATAATAATAATATAATAATAATAATAATAAATAAATAATAATATTAATATTAATAATAATATAATAAAAACTACAACTACTACTATTACTGCTGGTACTAGTACTACTACTACTAATAATAATAATAATAACAACAATAATAAAGATATACTTGATCAACATAAAATGACTTTAAGTTGAAAAAAAACATTCCTCTCCTAACTTTTAGCTTTTGTAAGTCATTTTTTAATTAAAATAAAAATTACTTTGATAATTATGAAACACTTTAATAGGTTAAAAATTGACTTTTAAATCAGTTTGACCAGTTTTTAAGCCCATTCAAGTTCTAAATTTATTTCATAGTTACATACCTTTATAACTTTTCATTTTCCTTCTCACTCCTCTAACTCACCTTCTGTTTAACCCCCTCTTTGTCAAGTACTTTATAAAACTTTAAAATTTAAATATATTTCTTACACAATAAAAATTATAACACCCTAAAATTAGTAATTTATTATCTTTTTTGCGCATCATTTCTCCAATTCTTCAATATAAAATTAATAATTTCCTAAGATTAGTAATTTATTTTATTTATTGTTTTGATAATTCATAATATTCATTTATTAAAAATCAAATAGAAACAAATATATTAATATTAATTTAAATTTAAAGTCAAATAAATATGTATTTAAAAAAAGTTAAATTAAGATTTGTACTCTTAATAACCTCATAGAAATCAATTGGATTATTTTTATGACAAAAAGATAGTCATCTAAAATTTCTTGTAAATCAACAAAATTAAAATATAATTAATTATTTTTTTCATTTTACTCCCTCTCTCTCTATTACATAATTTATTATTTTGTGTTCTAGAAATTCTAAGCTATAAAATACTTTTTAATTATGCAAACATGACAAGAATTGCAACTAATAATATTTTAGATTAAATTGTAACTTAGTGAGAAGGTTATATTTTATAACAAATACTATAAGTTGCAATTTTTATAATGTTAATATAATAATAAATGTATTTTTGAAATATCAATTAGATTTTACATAGCTTGAATTCTAAGAGTAGACATGTATCATATAAAATGAGAGAGTATATATGTATATAGGAGTTTTAGATGATTTTCAAATTTGGATTATATAGAAATAGAAACAAAATTTATGTAATTATTTGTGAAGATTACGAATGGTCTTATATTTTCTTGTTGTAGAATATCGGATACATCTAAGTGTTTATCAAATTAGAAAATTATGAAACAATTGAGAAGAAAAAAAATTAATTTTATACTTCTTTTGTATTAGTTATTTTACTTTTTGTACGTTCTTTAAGAAATTATTAATAAAAATAATAATTTACTAATTTACTCTTTAAGATATATATTTTTTACAACTTCACAAATTTTATTTATACTTTCAAAAAGAATAATTGCGAGAGTAATGAAAATAAAAAAAAATGATACTTTAATTTTGTTAATTGAAAAATAATTTTAATAATTATTTTTAGGTTATTTAGATAACTAGTATATTATAGAAACATAATACCAAATGTTAGGAGTATATGATAAATTAGACTAAATTTTATAGTTATAAAGTTATTTAAAGATAAGGAAAATAGCAAAATTTGAAATAATGGTGAACACAACAAGAAATGGAAAAGTTAAAATAATGGAAAAATTGTTAAAAAGTAAGAGAGAGAAGAAACTTTGACCCAATTTTCTTATACATAACTAATTTTAGCATTACTATATTATTTTCAATATTTTACTCATTAACACTTTGCCCAACCACCCTATTGTCTCCTTCCCCCTCCCAACACCATCCCTTCCCCCTCAGCCCAACTCTCACTTCTCACTTTCCAGCCGTCCTATTTACGTAAATTATTTTCATTTCGAATTTAATGAATTATGAAACAAATGAATTTGTAATGACCCTGAAGGTCATTTTTGGAAATTTAAAATATTCATTTAACTAGAGTAAATTAATTGATGATTAATTATTAAATAACTAATTTTAATTAATGCTGAATGGGTTATGTTTATTATTAGTTTCATACAACTTGACCCATATAGGAAAATAAATTATTAGGGTTTGGAATTCATAATAATTAAAAAAAAAAAAAAGAAGGCAAGAAACTCTCACCTTTGCGGACGAAAGCGAAAGACAAATTGTGGAAAACTTGTGCGGCGGAACCCAGAAACAATTAGGTAAGCAAACAAATATGTATATATAAAGCTAATTTTCCATTCTTGTACAGATCGATGCATATATTTTATACATATATTGATGGACTTGAGTGTATTAGTTTAATTAATTTGGTTGGCAAATGAAGTACTACTAGAATATAAATATTTTGTTATGTTGGAAATATGTTATTCATTATGTACTTTGGGGAAAATTTGAGTGAATCGATAAAGTATTAAATCTTTTTCCTTTCATTGAATTTAAAGTGTATTGTTGGTACATGAAAGAAGGAAAAAAAAGAAGATAAAATAATTGTCATAAATAGGATGAACATCAAGCTAAAGTGAAGTGAATGGAAAATATTAGTAATCAACGTGGGTCCCTGGAAATATTTTTTTTAAGAAATATTAAAGTTTCTATGAACATTACCCATATGAAATATTATTATAATAATATAATTGTTGTATTAGATTGGAGTGGAAACGATGAAGTCAATTGGAATACAATGATTTCTTTGAAATAATAATTTAGTAGTTTATAGTGTATGCTCCAGAAGCACTGAAAAGTTATATTTTTTTTTTGGGAGTTAGCATACCACTGGATCATAATTCTGCTACGTAAATATGAATTCTTTCGAGTGTAATTTTTAGATTCTTAGTTATTATATTATGGTTCAAATTTTGATATATTGGTATGTATATTATTTAAATATTGGGTGAATGATATTTTGTGAGTACCATTTAAATTATGATATTGAAAAAGAAAATTGGGATGAAATTCTAGAATTGAAACTTGGAAAATATAATAGTTGAAATGTTACTTGGTATCAAGAATTACAAACTTGATTATAAATTTGGAGTGTATTTTAGGTCAAGGTTAAACACATAAAAGTGTGAGTGTTGTTAGTTCTGAAACCTTGTTGTGAATATATACTTGAATAGATTCCATTGGTTCAGAAGCTCAACGGAAAGGGAAGGCTCAAGTCCAAGAGTAATTATTCGATTGGCTAAGGCAAGTGGATTTCTAAACTCTTGTTAAGCGTATCAAATTCGTGTATTTCCTTGTGTGGTGTTGAGAACAATTTGGAGACTTGTTGCTTATTTGTTAGTGTTGTATTCCTTGCTGTAAATTGTGCTATGTTATCAAAATGGTTATCTCCTCATTTTCATTTGAGCATGTCAATTGCATTGTATATGAGATACGATTGTGGTATAAGGATGTATCATTTCGAGGGTCGTATCGCGCGCCGCGATGGATATTTTATTTCGAGGGACGTATCGCGCGCCGCGAAGGTTACTGTTATCGAGGGTCGTGTTGTACTACGCGACATATGCATGGACAAATATGTCCCCCATGGGTCCCGGACTGTGAGACAGCGGGTGTGTATCGTTAAGAAAGACATGCATCACGATATTTGACATTGCATCTCATGGCATTGCACATTTTTATTATTGATGAACTTGAACATGTGTTTTGCTGATCTTGTGATTGTTTCTCTGTGAAGCTTGTGACTGTTGAATATTGAGTTGTTATTGAGAATGTGTAAACTGTTAGAGTGTGGTTATTGAGTGGTGTGTTTGGTAAACTGTTAGGCTGTAGCGTGGAGGTTTAGATAGGGCGTAAGGAGTACCCGTATTTTGTTCACTTAACTTGTGTTTAGAGGTTTGCTTGTTGGGTACCGCGTGGTTTGGTACTCACCCCTTGCTTCTACAAATTTTTGTAGGTTACGAGCCTGAATTTTTGTGATACCTTCCATTCTCTCCATTTCCGAGGCATCTTGTGGAGGATTGTGAGGTAGCTGTTTGTCATCTCTGCAAACTTTCCTACTCCAGTTTATGACTTTGTTTTTACTTGAAAGACAACTTCATTTTAGACTTCTATTTTGTTTCAATTCTAATATTTACATTAGAGACTTGTGCACGTGACAACCTGGTTTTGGGGATTGAATTAATATGACTTGGTTTTTTTATAGAAATTGTTGTTGGATTGTCATTTACTTCCGCACTTTGTTAGATATTGTGTTTTAGGCTGACTTGTCTTGGTGGGATAAGACGAGTGCCATCACAACCATTTCGGGTCGTGACAAAATGGTATCAGAGCCCCAGGTTCATAGGTCTCACGTGTATACAAGTCGAGTCTACGTAGAGTCTCAAGGATCAGTACGGAGTCGTCTGTACTTATCTCTTAGAGGCTATAAGGATTACTAGGAAACTTCTTTTTATTCATTCTTTCTCATCGTGTGTAGTCACCTTCTGTAGTACTGAGTTGTTGTATTCTTTTTTGACAGATGACGAGGACTAGAACTAATGTTACTGGTGGTAGAGGGGAGGCACTTCCCGAGGCAGTTGTTGAGGCCCCAGCTAGAGGTAAGGGTAGATCTCGAGCTAGAGGTCGTGCTAGTAGTGCGACAGTAGCCAGAGGTCGTGGACGTGGAGCAGCACCAGTGAGAGGTCGTGCTAGAGAGGTAACCTCAAATTGATGACAGAGAGGACCAGGTTCGTCCAGATCCCGTAGTCACACCTTTGCTTCAGGATACGCTATTGAGGGTGTTAAGTGTGCTAGAGGGCTTTTCTCAGGGTGGTAGCGCAACTACCACACCACATGACTCTCGTACTAGAGAGGGGGCTCAAACCCAAGAGCAGCAACAAGCTCCGGTTGTTCAGGATGCGGTGGGGCAACTACCAGTAGATCCCGCGGTTCAAAATGATATTGCACCAGCAGTTGGGGGTCAAGTTGCATCGATGGTTTTTCTGACAGAAGATGAGCAGCGTAGGTATGAGAGATTTCGAAAGATGGACCCACCTCAGTTTCAGGGCGGGAAGAGCGAGGACGCTCATGAGTTTCTAACTACCTGCCGAGAGTTACTAGAGGTGGTTGGACTAGCTGAGTCACATGGGGTTCGATATGCTGCACTCCAACTTCGTGGACCAGTGAGAGACTGGTAGAGTACTTATTCGGGGGTTTTGCCAGCTGGATCTCCTCCAGTGACTTGGGAGCAGTTTGCTAGTGCATTACAAGATAGTTTTATCCCATGGAGCGTGAGAGAGGAGATTCGCTTGAGGTTTGAGAGTCTGAGACAGGATGGTTTATCGGTTACAGAGTATGAGGCGCGTTTTTGCCAGTTTTCTAGGCATGGGTTGGCCATTATTCCAAATGAGACAAAGAGGATCCGCAGATTTGTGAGGGGATTGACTTTCTCTATCAGGTCAGCTGTGTTTCGGACATCTAGGGAGGGGACTTCTTTCCAGTCCATTGTGAGCGCCGCCAAAGAGGCGGAATTGATGGAGAGAGAGGAGTTTGGGGACCCTAAAAGAGCTCGTATGTCAGGTCAGTTTCAGGGTGCCTCATCTGGAGGTAAGGGATCACAGAGAGAGAGTGGTTCTTTTCAGCAGCGGGGACCTATTCATGCATCTATGCCGACATTTGAGGGTGGCCAGACATCTAGGGGTTCTTATGAACCGGGT
This sequence comes from Solanum arcanum, assembly GCA_027789145.1. NCBI lineage: Eukaryota > Viridiplantae > Streptophyta > Magnoliopsida > Solanales > Solanaceae > Solanum > Solanum arcanum. The sequence goes on from CM050943.1 coordinate 32,236,733, forward strand.
CAGGGCTCGTATGGTTCACAGCAGCGACCTACAGGGCGAGGCAATTATAGTGGGTTTTCAGGGTCCACACAGCAGTTCCCAGGTCAGAGATTTTGTTTTACTTGTGGAGATCCCGATCATCAAATGCGGCAGTGTACTTCTCAAAGGGGTCGTGGTGGGCCTCGACCTAATTCTTCATTCCAGACTAGACCACCAGCTCCACAGGGTAGAGGTCGTGGAAGAGTTCAGTCAGGTAGAGGTGACAGAGTTTCTAGTAGTGGTGTTGCAGCTCAGCAGAGTGGGGGTAGAGGTACCACCCAGGCTGGAGGTGGACGAGGAGCCCACTGCTATGCTTTCCCCGGGAGACCTGAGGCGGACACCTCCGATGCTGTTATTACAGGTATCATCCCAGTATGCCATCGACCTGCGTCTGTGTTGTTTGATCCAGGTTCTACATTCTCTTATGTGTCTACGTATTTTGCTGCTAAATTTGATATGATATGTGATAGCATGACTGTACCTATTCGTGTTTCTACACCCGTGGGTAACCCTTAGTGGTGGATCGAGTGTATCGATCCTGTCTTGTTTCTTTGGCTGGGTATGACACTTGGGTAGACTTAATCATTCTGGGGATGGTGGACTTTGATGTTATCTTGGGTATGGATTGGCTTTCTCCTTATCATGTTGTCCTTGATTGTAATGCTAAGACTGTGACTTTAGCAATGCCTCGTGTTCCGAGGGTTGAGTGGAAGAGTGTTAGTGGTTCTTATCCTAGAAAGGTCATCTCTTTTATCCGTGCTCAGATATTGGTGGAGAGGGGGTTGTTTATCTTACTTAGCTTTTATTCGGGGTACTAGTGTTGAACCACCTCCCATGGACTCTGTTCCCGTGGTTCAGGAGTTTCTCGATGTATTTCCTTCTGATCTTCCAGGTGTTCCTCCCGATAGGGATATCGATTTTGCTATTGATTTGGAGCCGGGCACTAATCCTATTTCTATACCTCCATATCGTATGGCCCCAGCAGAGTTGAAAGAATTGAAGGATCAGTTGCAGGATTTATTGAGTAAGGGTTTTATTCGCCCTAGTGTATCACCTTGGGGTGCCCCTGTATTATTTGTGAAGAAGAAGGATGGGACTATGAGAATGTGTATTGATTACAGACAGTTGAACAAGGTAACAGTGAAGAATAAGTATCCTCTTCCGCGTATTGATGACTTATTTGATCAGTTACAGGGAGCATCATTGTTATCTAAGATTGATTTGAGGTCTGGGTATCATCAGTTGAAGATTATGGCATCAGATATCCCTAAGACAGCTTTTCGAACTCGGTATGGGCATTATGAGTTACTAGTGATGTCCTTCGGATTGACTAATGCCCCTGCAACATTCATGGATTTGATGAATGGGGTGTTTCGACCATACCTTGATTCTTTTGTGATTTTTTTCATCGATGACATCCTGGTTTACTCCAAGACTAAGGAGGACCATGTCCGACACTTGAGGATTGTACTTCAGAGGTTGAGAGAAGAGAAGTTGTATGCCAAGTTCTCAAAGTGTGAGTTCTGGCTTACTTCTGTGGCATTCTTAGGACATGTGGTGTCTAAGGAGGGTATTAGAGTAGATCCGGCCAAGATTGAGGCAGTTAGAGGCTGGACGCAACCTACTTCACCTACTGAGATTAGGAGTTTTGTGGGATTGGCAGGCTATTATCGATGATTTGTTCAGAGTTTCTCTGCTATTGCAGCTCCATTGACTAGATTGACTCGACATGATGTGAGTTTTCAGTGGTCTGATGAGTGTGAGGAGAGCTTTCAAAAGCTCAAGACTTTGTTGACTTCTGCTCCTGTGTTGACTCTACCTGAGGAGGGTGTAGACTTTACTGTGTATTGTGATGCTTCAAGAGTTGGTTTGGGTGGTGTGTTGATGCAGAAGGGGAAAGTTATTGCTTATGCTTCCAGGCAGTTGAAATCCCATGAGAAGAACTACCCTACAAATGATTTGGAGTTGGCGGCTGTGGTATTTGTACTTAAGTTATGGCGTCATTATTTGTATGGAGTGCATTGTGAGATCTTCACTGATCATTGGAGTCTTCAGTATATATTTAGCCAGAGAGATTTGAACTTGAGGCAACGAAGATGGCTTGAGTTGCTGAAGGACTATGATGTGACCATTCTGTATCATCCGGGGAAGGCCAATGTTGTGGCCGATGCTTTGAGTAGGAAGATTCATAGCATGGGGAGTCTTGCATCTCTTAGTGTTGAGGAGAGACCATTGGCTAGAGATGTTCAATTGTTAGCTAACAATCTTGTCCGATTACAGATCTCAGAGGAGAGCGATGGGATGATTAGTTTTATTGAGGCTCGATCTTCTTTAGTCGAGCAGATTCGTGCACACCAGTTTGATGATGAAAAATTATGTCTCATTCGAGACAAAGTATTGAGAGGGGAAGCTAAGGAGGCTGTCCTTGATTCTGATGGTGTCTTGAGGATCGGAGGCAGGATTTGTGTGCCCAAGACAAGCGATTTGATTAGATTGATCCTTGAGGAGGCCCATTGTTCTCGATATTCTATCCATCCGGGAGCGGCGAAGATGTATCATGATCTGAGTCAGCATTACTGGTGGTGTGGGATGAAGAGAGATATTACAGACTTTGTTTTGAGGTGTTTGACTTGCCAGCAGGTCAAGTGTGAGCACCAGCGGCCTGGGGGGTGTATCTCAAAGGATGCCTATTCCTACTTGGAAGTGGGAGCGGATTACTATGGACTTTGTTGTGGGTTTGCCTACCACAGTGGGTGGTAATGACTCTATTTGGGTTGTTGTTGATAGGCTGACCAAGTCTGCCCACTTCATTCCGGTTCGGGTGAAGTATATGGCAGAAAAGTTAGCCGAGCTATATATCAGTCACATTGTTCGACTACATGGAGTTCCTATTTCTATCATATCAGATCGAGGTTCACTGTTTACTTCTCATTTCTGGAAGGCATTACAACATGGTCTGGGTACTCAGTTAGATATGAGTACGGCATTTCACCCTCAAACAGATGGTCAATCTGAGCGGACCATTCAGGTATTGGAAGATATGCTTCGAGCGTGTGTGATCGATTTTGGTGCTAGATGGGATCAACATTAACCATTAGCGGAGTTTGCCTATAATAACAGTTACCACTCTAGTATCCAGATGGCCCCATTTGAGGCGTCGTATGGAAGGCGGTGTAGGTCTCCGATTGGTTGGTTTGATTCGACGGAGATGGACTCTTTGGATACAGACTTGCTGAGAGATGCTATGGAGCAAGTACGTATGATTCAGTATAGATTATTGACAGCTCAGAGTCGATAGAAGAGTTATGCAAACCGGAGAGTTAGATCCTTGATGTTTACGGAGGGTGATCATGTTTGGCTCCGAGTATCACCCATGAAGGGTGTGATGAGGTTTGGAAAGAAGGGCAAGCTTAGCCCTAGGTTCATTGGACCTTTTGAGATTTTGAGCCGAGTGGGAGAGGTGGCCTATAAGTTGGCCTTGCCACCTAGTTTGTCGGCAGTTCATCCTGTTTTTCATGTCTCCATGCTTCGGAAGTATATTCCGGACGAATCTCATGTGCTTTCACTTGATTCTGTGGAGTTGGGTCCAGACTTGACATTTGAAGATGAGCCTATAGCTATTTTGGATAGGCAGGTTCAAAAGCTTAGAACCAAGGAGATTGCTTCAGTGAAGGTGCAGTGGAAGCACCGATCGGTGAGAGAGGCAACTTGGGAGACTGAGTCTGACATGCGTGCCAGATATCCTGAACTTTTTGAAGCTTCAGGTACTTTCCTCTACTTTATGTTCGAGGACGAACATGATTATTAGTGGTGGATAAAGTAATGACCCGGAAGGTCATTTTTGGAAATTTAAAATATTCATTTAACTAGAGTAAATTAATTGATGATTAATTATTAAATAACTAATTTTAATTAATGCTGAATGGGTTATGTTTATTATTAGTTTCATACAACTTGACCCATACAGGGAAATAAATTATTAGGGTTTGGAATTCATAATAAAAAAAAAAAAAAGAAGGCAAGAAACTCACCTTTGCGGACGAAAGCGAAAGACAAATTGTGAAAAACTTGTGCGGAGGAACCCAGAAACAATTAGGTAAGCAAACAAATATGTATATATAAAGCTAATTTTCCATTCTTGTACAGATCGATGCATATATTTTATACATATATTGATGTACTTGAGTGTATTAGTTTAATTAATTTGGTTGGCAGATGAAGTACTACTAGAATATAAATATTTTGTTGTGTTGGAAATATGTTATTTATTATGTACTTTGGGGAAAATTTGAGTGAATCGATAAAGTATTAAATCTTTTTCCTTTCATTGAATTTAAAGTGTATTGTTGGTACATGAAAGAAGGAAAAAAAAAGATAAAATAATTGTCATAAATAGGATGAACATCAAGCTAAAGTGAAGTGAATGGAAAATATTAGTAATCAACGTGGGTCCCTGGAAATATTTTTTTTAAGAAATATTAAAGTTTCTATGAACATTAACCATATGTAATATTATTATAATAATATAATTGTTGTATTAGATTGGAGTGGAAACGATGAAGTCAATTGGAATACAATGATTTCTTTGGAATAATAATTTAGTAGTTTATAGTGTATGCTCCAGAAGCACTGA